>JABBOT010000080.1:27788465-27984569 GCA_016165875.1 Acanthopleura granulata | reverse complement strand
ACAGTGGTATAGACTGTTTCTTCTTTTTCTGAGGGAATATTTTATTCCTGTTGGAAATTCTTTCATTTTACTTTGATTTTTCACAGAAACTCCCAGAGTGTGGGTCTTTGTCCCTTCAGCATCACATGCTAGAGCCTGTCCAAAGAGTGCCTCGTTATGAGCTTCTACTCAAAGGTAAATGTGAATGAGATTTTTCATGTGAGCGTTATAGCACATGGGGCAGAGACTTCCAGTACTAAACGTCCATGAATGATCCATGTTTGACAAAAATCTAGCTTGATTTAGTACTATCTAATGGTAAAGTAGGTTTTCTAATGGATTCAGTTCTTCTGCTCTTTAGGAAGATGTTTGTGGGCATTGCTTTAGCATTAACAAATTTTGTTCCAAAGACCACACAGATACATGTGAAATTAAACAGTTAACTGGTTGGAATTTGCTTTTCTGTCAACAGATTATATGAAGCACTTACCCAAGGAATCCCCTGATCAAAAGGATACTGAGGGTAAGATAATGCGGTTTTTGTTTAATCCTTTGAAGTGAAAGAAATTATCTTTTTGGCATTATCTGCCTTTGGGCTCACTGGGCAGTTATCATTTGTGTTTGGTTTGAAGCTGTGATAGCTTATTGAATAAACAGTAGATCTGGGATTTAATACTCGATCCATTCATACACAAGATTTAATCTTGGTACAGTCCTTGTTTGGTGCTAAGCACATGATGTGACTAGATGGGCCATCATGTGAGGCGTCTTTGGCATGGTATTTCAGTGAAGCATCATTGTAAATATGTCAGAGTTGGCTCCACCCTGCTACAGAGAGACACCATCGTGATTTGACTAATTTTGATTAGGTTCATCATGTAAATGTATTTTTCTAAAACCAGGTGGAACAATAAATCACATGCCTGTTTGTTTTGCTTTATTAGATTTTTCCCTCGAGTATGCAGCGTATGTTTCATGTATAATTCTAGATTGTAAAGATCTGAAAAAATTGCCTTTATATTCGAAATCATAAATGTTTAGCACTTTATTCAGCTGTTACCCATGATGAAATGAAAGATAACATCGGAAGCTGTAGTAAAATGAACAACACTGGAACTGCAGCTGACGATATTATAGTGTGTTAGACAACAGATCAATATGCGCTGCACACTTACTGTCAGCAAAGTGTTGTATTGCTTAAATATTGTCGTAAAACATTTTTTTAAGAGTTTCATATCAAGTCCCGGGGCCTCCGTGGCCCAGTAGGTTAGTGCACTAGTACAGCGCAATGAACTAGAAGCCTCCCACCAATGCGGTCGCTGTGAGTCCAATTCATGCTGGCTCCCTCTCCGGCCGTACATGGGAAGGTCTGCTGAAGGTCATGGGTTTACGCTCTGCCCTGTCTCCGGCCACCATAATGCTGGCCTCTGTCATGTAATTGAATTATTTTTGAGTACGGCATAAAACATCAATCAAATAAATAAATAAATAAATAAATCATAGATAAAAAGTTCTGGAATGCTTGAATATGTTAACAAGGTTTTTCTTCTCTCCTTGCAGATGCCATTCAACTGGTGACAAAGGCAGCTATTCACTCAAATGAAGCTATGAGGAAAATTGTAAGAAGCTTTTGAAGTAAAATATTTTTAGTTTATCTTTGTGATTTTTGCAATGGAAAGTGTTTCTTCAAGATTCCATATTCTATAAAAATTTATGAGACAAGAATTTTAATGATAAACTGTTAAACTCCTATCTGTTTACATTGCAGATGCATGTATTTTGTATGTTTTTTAACATCATTCAACTACATGTACATAGGTTAGGTAGGTGAATAAAAGTGTTTGTCTTTAACGGCTGGATCAATTGATGTCTTCAGCTAACGTTCATTAGCTGTTGACTAAGGAGGTGACTGCCGGTAAGCACTGGCTGGTGAGGCTTTTTCTTTAGATTACGAAGATTGTCTGGTATTTGGCAAGGTGCAGTGGTTTTCTTCAGCTTCTGGCTGGTTTCCTCTGTCCAGAAATCTGACATTCATCACACATGTACCAGTGAAATATTCTTGAGTACAGTGTAGACAACAAATGAAATGAACAAATATACCCTGGTGGCTTCCAACTTACAGACTGGGCTCAGCTTGACACACCTCAACCAAAATTTGTCACTGGGATGTATGTAGCAGTCAGCAAAAGTATTATCTTTTTCTGATTTTATTGTCTTTTATTGCAGGAAAAATTTAGAAAATTGCTTGAAATCCACCAGAGTTTGGGAGGTGCAGTTGATCTTATCAGTCCAACAAGGGAATTAATCAAAGAGGGACGTATTACAAAGATTTCAGCACGACGAGAAAAAACTCAGGAGAGATATATCATTTTGGTAAATATTCTCATCAAGGTGATATTTAATATATGGTTGATTTTTTTGGATTTTCCTTCTTGTTTTCTTTAAATTATTTGAAAATAAAAGGATTACATAATTTTAAGAAAACACCTAAAATTCACCAATCTTACACTGCCATTTTTTTTTATTCGCTTGTTACAATTTAATGTTGACTGTCTGTATGTAGGAACTGCTGTACCTGGAAAATTTTATTCTCCAGGATTTTAACAAAGATAGGAGGCATTAGATCATACCATTTTACCCTATAAACTGCTTGTCTGTGTTCTACACACTATGTGCATTTGCCATGTACTTGAAAACACCTACAAATAATCTTTCCATGTGTAATATCTGATTTGATTTGATTTTGTTGTTGTTGTATTCTTGCAGTTTAATGACTTGCTGCTAATCTGCAGTGAACAGATCCTCGGGACGTTCAAAGTCCGGGCAAAGCTTGATGTGGATGGAATGCAGGTGAGAAATGGGTTGTCTGCAGGATTTGTCCATGAGCAGTCACACACACTCTGTCTATTCATTGTTACATTAAATGTGGAATTAGATATTGACTACCATGAGCTCAAATCTAGACCTCTGAGAAATAATGCACATGTTGTAGGATTTCATCTACTTGCCGAGCTATTCTGTCCTGGGGTCTCCTGTCCTGTCCTGTGAAATTTGGCCCAGTTTCCCAGCACTGTTTCCCTTCACCAGAAACCTGACCAACATCAACTTTATAAGCATTAAATAAACTCATGGGAAACAATTGAATGAAATAGGAATATGTATTTGTGTTAGTAGCTAAATTTCTCTGGCATATCTGTACGTGCATACATGTATGTATGTGCATTTTTAAGAATAACAGTTGTTTAAATTTACTCATCGCTGTAGTAAGAAAGGGTTTTTTATCACATGTAAGTTATAGGTGGCTTGGTCTGACAGCTTTAGACAATGATCATTTTTCATGTTTGAAGGCTTTACCAGTAAGAAAGATACATGTGTGTGCAGGACAGAGTTTATTTTTGACTTGAGTGTACCCTTGTGTGTTAAGAAAATGTAACATAAATGACTGAATGATTTTTGTATTTTTGCTGAGTATTCCTTTCGGTTGTGCATTGCTGTGGTTATGGGGATGTTTCTTAATTCACATTTTTTCACACATTGCAACACAACTTATTTTTGTGTTTTATTTTTAATAGATCATGGAAGGAGACAACAATAACATTCCATTCACTTTCAAAGTGACAAGTAAACAAAAGATCATTGAATTCCAAGCCAGGTAAATCCTTTATATTTCATACACATGATATGTAGACTTGTATTAAGAGTTGCTCAGTGCTCTGCATTGACGTTGGGTGATCTCAACATAGCTGAATCTCTCTTCTTGTTTCCACTGTCAGCATCGGGAATGTACTTGTGAAGAGATTTTCCAGCGGCTAGAGAAAAGCGAGAGGCTATTAGATTCCCAAAACAGATATGTGGACCTTTGCTAAAGGGACGTAACTCATGTGAGGTAGATAGCAGGCAAATCTGAGTTAACATGTACTAAGCTGTAAAACTTCTTCCTGTGTACATATACATAAATGCACCAGTTAAGATGAACTTTTTTTTTTGTTACAGCTCATTAGAAGAGAGTGATGAATGGAAATCGGTAAGGAATAGAATCTTAGAGATGTTTAAATAACGGAAATGTAATGAATTATTTTCTTAATGGAAAGTTTTACCAACGGATGGAAATTAAAGAAACCTGATGACTCATAGATGTAAGTGGTTCAATCTGTGCTGCTAGTACAGTGGCTAATATCTTGAATTACCCTGGGGGCCATAACTTCTGTGACTTAGTAATGACCTAGTTTTGGACAAGAAGATATAACTGTATCAAAGTTGCCGAAAGACGGTTTATACAAATACTTCTCCGGTCCATTTTATGTACCAGAGTACTGAAAAGTCTGTAATGTTTTGCCTTAATCACTACATCTCTACACTAAAACTGCAGCCATAGCTGCACATTTTCATTGCTACAATCATACTTATTACACCTCATAATGGGTGTAAGAGTTTCAACCTGCCGAAGTGTGGATTCGTTTTTTAGAAACCATGACATCCTAAATTTTATGACTATAGACCATGGTAAGTACTCTTTGGGAAACATCCCTCAGGTGTGATAAAGCATGGAGCTATGAACACCACCTGAAGAAACAAGCTATTGGGATACCACTCTTTTGTACCCATGTCAAAGGAGTGTTGTGCCTAGAGTACAGTAATCTCACATTTGAGACTGTCGACATATGGCCATTTGTCATTTTACTGGAGAGTTTTCTCGCGAGATACAGAGGTGAAAACATCTTAGTACAGTAATCTCGTATTTGAGACTGTGGACATCGGCCATTTGTCATTTTACTGGAGAGTTTTCTCGCGAGATACAGAGGTGAAAATATCTTAGTAACATGTAACTTAATGCAAAACACTGCTTCATGGCAACATCAGTGTTAGTCCAAAACTGGGATTTGCCAGTGTTTATGATTTACCTACACGGTTCAGATAGCTCTGTTGTCTATTAACACTATAATTATTACCAGCTGTAGTTATCAGAGTAGTTATCGCCCAATGTTGTTCAGTTTCTTGTACCATCGAAAGTTTTCTTTCACCTCAATGTCTGCGAAACACTGCATCATGAAGGTGAATTTTCCAGATGTGCATGGTCTCGAATGAAGAACAGATTAACATGGCTGCATGTTTCTTGGGATTACATCAGAAATTACGAATTGCATTGCAATGAATGTTGCTATAAGGAGAGTTGACTGTATTAAGTAGACATATTAAACGTAGAATGTTGTGAATGACTAGCGCGTACTGGAGTAGAATTATCTAACAATAGATCTAAGATGTCTGTCTTCTTTTGCATGGTTTGACCTCTTGACCTCTTCCCAGAATGCCCATGTTGAAGTGGAACAAGTAAGCATCCATTTTTCTAATTGACCATCATCTAGTGAAATTATTCTGATGAATTTGTTGTGCATCTTCCATTTATGTAAAAATGTGTGACATGATAATGATATTCATAATACTTTCCTCCTTTATGTTTGATTTGAAACCTCACAATGTGCCTTCTTTTTGCAGAGGAAGAATTTTTAAAATTTTTTTATTACCTGCCCATGTATGAAAATGAAAACTCAAAGTCAAAGACCATGTTTATTTTAATGCATAAATCTTTTATCATGAAATATAAAGATGCAGAACATAATGAAAAAATTGTAGCGCCTACAGTTGTTTACTGCCCTATGAAGGGAACCCTTATGTTGCACTTGTATAGTCATAATCATTTGGTAATTACAGTTGTTTCATTGGTGTGAAGAAATGAAGGTGGAAAAATCAGAGGAGCATGCAGGGGAAAAAAATCAGATTTTACAGCCCTTGATATACCTTCACTTTTATCATGAGTGGCAGTCATGTCATTGTTAGGAAATTCTGTATCCAAACCTGGATACTAGACAGCCCTTTTTTGGCCATCTTTACAGAAATGTGTCAGTACTTCATTCTACTGCCAAAACAAACAGCCAATGGCCTTAACCATTTGTTTAAGATGTTCGTCTCTCAGTCTCATCTGTCAGTGGTGACATTCAGATGTTGCTTCAGCTTGTACTTAGCGGAGGGAATATTTGAGGTCAGCTTGCACTGTTCTCAGGGCCATTTAAGCAGTAGGCAGTTAAAGGCACGTGTAGGGCCATTCAGGTTGTCTTACATGAAGCCAAATGGAAATCACTCGCCTCCCATCAATTTTGAATTTTTCTCACTCTGCCTGTTTAAGTTCCTGTGTGTCACATCTGGGAATGCTGGTCTGTTACTTATCCTGTCCAGTCGTTTATTCCAAGCACAGTGGCCATCTGCCACCCATGAAACGATATATAAGACTCTTGTAAATCAGACATTCTTGACTACTGTGTTGAATATATTTCATTGTTGTTCAATGCCATACTCAAGAATTTTTCAATTATACTATGGCAGTCATCCCTGTGGGGTGGAAGAAACCAGTGCCTGGAGTAAACCACCGGCCTTGGCAAGTGTCTGACAGGTTTTCTTCACATTTGACACACAGATATGTACACCACATTAGTAGAAGATAAATTGTCTTCAGTGATTGTGCAAATATTTCTTCAACTGCGTATTGTCACCAAGGCCTTGTAAGCTGTGCAAGACTACAGCGTCACACAGCAGTTAATCACGTAATTGACTGGATGATATAGGCATTTGGCATGTCCACAATTAGCCAAATAGCTGTTTTGAATGCACCTGAGCAGAGTTTCCTGGCTGTGGGATAAACAAACCCACGTGGCTATGTTAAGGTAACATAACCCTCAGCTGTCACCCACTGTACAGTAAATTTTGTGCATATTATGTGACTTATTGCTACACCTGAGAGTTTACATGGGCTCTGGCTTTGATTCAACCCGAAAACATTGAAAACTAAAGGTAAAAATCTTGTGCTGACGTGAATACAGGCTGGGTACAGAAGACTCTGGTGTTGCAGCATAAAATAAATGACCACATACTTCCGTTTATCCTGCATTTGAGCCGTTCTGCCCATGAGTATTTGATGCACTTCTCGAAACAGCTGTCTGGCTTTCATATAGACTGTGTGGGTTGTGTGCAGACGTACAATTCCATCGAATGTGTTTATAAACAGCTTGATATCTGAAGAAGCCAGTTGCATGTGCTTTGGTTGGTGATGTTCTCAGGCCACCAGTGACGGAGAGAATAGGCAGTATCGTTTGGATGACTTTGAACTGCTGCGTGTGATTGGTCGAGGGAGTTACGCCAAGGTTCTGATGGTGGAGTTAAAGAAGACCAAGAGAATTTATGCAATGAAAGTCATCAAGAAGGAGCTGGTCAATGACGATGAGGTACCCAATATGAACAGAAATTTAACTCTGTATCACCTCTTTCGAACAAAAAAGGGAAAAGAACGAAAAATGTGTGGTAAAGTTTCCAGAATGAAAAATTAACTCTTACAGTTTACTTACATATACTCAAATTGGCGTTTAGATATTGTTGAATTCCATCACATGGCTTTTGCAGGATTTATCATAATATTACAGGTGAACAGAAAGCAGTAGCGATAGTCACTTTGTATGTTTACAGGATATAGACTGGGTACAGACAGAGAAACATGTGTTTGAGACCGCCTCCAACTATCCCTTCCTTGTGGGCCTTCACTCCTGTTTCCAATCACAAAGCAGGTAGGTGCAGATGGTGGGGGGTGGGGGGGGGGGGAGTAGGGTTCTGGTTACACGTTGTTCTTTGTGATAGATTGTGAATAGAGTAGATATGATTTTCCATAGTGTCTGATTGAATACACTTTTTGTTACAGGTTGTTCTTTGTGATAGATTTCGTGAATGGAAATTATTACACAGTCTTTTATTGAACACTTTGTTAAAAGTTTGTAATAGAGTTTGTGAACGGAGAATGTTACCGTGCCTTATTGAACGCACTTTTTTGTTACAGGTTGTTCTTTGTGATAGAGTTTGTCAATGGAGGAGATCTGATGTTCCACATGCAGCGGCAGCGTCGCCTCCCTGAGGATCATGCACGCTTCTACGCCGCAGAAATCTCACTAGCTCTCAACTATCTCCATGAGAGAGGTATGTGAGACAGCATTTATTGTGAATGAAAATTTCGTTCATGGCTAAGTTGCTCATTTTAACTGATTCTGAGAGTGGTATTAATGTTTTGAGGTTTGTATGGAAAGTAGGACAAAAATGGACAGTTTAAGTTTCAGCACCAAAAGTAACTTTTTCTGGGATTCATTTGCCTCTAAAAATGCTCTTTTTGGACAGAGGTTTAGGTCATTGATCTGTCGTAGCTACAAGCACAGGGTTGTTGCTGCGCTCAAAGAATGTTTGGCATGTTACTAGAATTACACCTGTTCACTGCCTAAATGACCTAAAATGTATGACTTGAATGAGGAGTTGCTTCAACTCGTCTTTTTTGGGTGTATGTGTATGTGCAGTGAATCACCTATAATTTTGGGGAATTTTTCAGCAACTGGCATCTCCAAGCTCTACCAGGTGGCCGAAAAATCATGTGAAATTTTGTGCGATTTACAATACATGTGAAATTTTGTGTGATTTACAATACATGTGAAATTTTGTGTGACTTACAATACAGGCTTTACATCTTGATTTTTCACCGGCAAATCACTTCTCTGTGTCACAGTTCATACAGAATTGATTTGATGTTTGTGAATAATTCCTTGAAATTATTGGTGAGATTTACTGTATAATAATATTTCCCTGTAGGAATTGTGTATAGAGATCTGAAACTGGACAATGTTCTGCTGGACTCTGAGGGGCACATCAAGCTTACAGACTACGGCATGTGTAAGGTAGGGATTCCCTCAAGTACATTTGGCACCATTTTTAGAAAAATAATCAATTGTCTCTTTATGAATTATGCACAGATGGTCATTTTTAATTGTGCTGTAAACCAAAAGATGTAGAATTTACTTGTGGCAAAGGAGCAAAGAGCACAAGGCCGAGGAAGCTTACAAAGAGCAGATTGCATAGACTTGCATGTAGCAATATGACTGTTATAATGAGACTGTTGGAATGTTTTTAGGAGGGCCTATGGCCAGGGGACACAACCAGCACATTCTGTGGAACTCCTAATTACATTGCTCCAGAGATGTTGCGAGGAGAAGATTATGGTAAGACAGTTGTCCATTCGGCCCATTTCTGCTTACATTGATATTTGATACATATTTAATAGAATTTTAAGTCTCACATGAGGCCTAGCAGATCTCCCTGTTAAATGCTGTACTCTGTCAACACTGCTTGAAAGTTTGCATTGCCTTTGAATGTCAAGCATATTTTTTTGAATTAAAGAAAACAAAATAACAACACATTTTCAAATTCAACACCAGCGTTTATCTGTGTAAGATCAGCTCATATTTGCCCTATTGGTTGGTGAGTAGTGAAGATGTATTTGTGTTCCAGACTTCAGTGTGGATTGGTGGGCGCTTGGAGTGCTGATGTTTGAGATGCTTGCAGGACGGTCACCATTTGACGTTGTCGGAGCAGCAGATAATCCAGATCAGAACACAGAAGATTATCTTTTCCAGAGTACGGGCTTTCTTGACTATGTTTAGCGTAGTTCTCAAAATCTGAATCTTTTGCACAGTTCTTTACCGTCTCCTGATTTTTATTAAGTACACAGCACCTGAACATTTTTTCTCAATTTAGATCTTTACAAGAGAGATGTTTCTCTAAAGTTGAACTAGTTGGATGGTTTATTTTTGTATACAAAATAAATTGCTGTATTAATGATTTTTTAGCTGTTGCTTTTAATTTTGCCTTTGTGTATAAAAAAAGCTTGAACTGACCTAATTTCACTCTTTCACAACTTCTGATAAGTATTGTTTCTACTGACCTTAAGGGATATTTTAATACGACATGCTTTTTAAACTTGTAGACTTTGCAAAATTGGCTTTATGAAATTAGAATGCTTTAAAAATGTTTGAAAATTTAATATTACATATTGTAATAAGCCTGATTGTCAAAGCTTTCTAACGCTCTCACCTCTTGTGTTTTTCCTCATTCACCAGTTATAATGGAGAAGACAATTCGTATTCCCAGATCATTGTCAGTGAAAGCTGCATCAGTGCTGAAAGGTTTCCTCAACAAGGTTAGTGGTCCAGCAGACTATTTGTACTGCAGCTATGGCTTTTTTAGTTCAATAAAGGTAATAGAATATAAATATGGACTCAAGTTTCTAAAATAGTGGTAAGTTCGAAGTACCCATTTGTGTGTATGGAATTTTATCTTTGTAATGCCTGATGTGAATTTTACCTGACACTTCTTAGTGAAATTCTGTGTCACACATTAGAACAATTTCTCAGTTACTAGCCAAAGGTCAGTGGTTTAATCTGAGTATTCCACCTTTCAACACCCATAGAGCTAACCAGCATCCAGTAAGAGAAGTATTACTGAGTTGGCTATGAATCCCAATCATATAAATTTTTCCAATAACAACCTTGCACATTGTCAATTCTAGAATCCAAAGGAGCGCCTGGGCTGCCATCCCCAAACAGGTTTTGATGACATCACGGCTCACCCATTCAATCGCTCCATTGACTGGGAAGCCATGGAGAACAAACAGGTCTCACCCCCGTATAAACCCTCCCTCAAGTCCGACAGAGATCTAGAACATTTTGATCCAACCTTCACCAACGAGCCTGTCCAACTCACACCCGATGACTCGTATGTACATTTTACAGTTTTGTGCCTCAGTGTAGTAGCATAGAAGTTAGATATCTCTCTGTAGCATTGGGACAGTTTGAGATTGGAGTCCTTGAGTTATTGGAGCAGAGCACTGCCCCCTTGTGGTCTGACTTCCATCACTTTACAACCTTTCCAGAAGATTTAACATGGGCTGTAATGATTATTTACTATGGTTACTAAGTTTTACTACACAGATTGCATTAGCCTGCTCAAATGATGCACGAAGGTAAAGAGATTCCTTTGGCTTTTTTCTCTGAACTGATAATCTGCCATTTTAAAGGATGTATACGTACAAGAAATAAATAAAGAAATAAATGGTAAACTGAGGTGATTCCACTTCTGTTTAATATAAATAGGGATACTGTAAAGCACAGGTCTTATTCTTTCTTTCAGGTTGCATTGAATTTTCGAGTGTGTCTTTATCCTTTGTGTATTTTCTGATTCTTTACAGGAAAGTGATCGATAAAATTGACCAAACAGAATTTGATGGCTTTGAATATGTGAACCCACTGCTGATGTCCATGGAAGACTGTGTGTGATTGGTGCTTTGTGAACATCCAGCTTATCATGTGGCCTTGTTCCAGCTACCGGATTGGCTAATACTCACTCTAGGTCTTGTTTTTGCCATAGTAATGTGATCCTTGTAGCATGTGTAAGAGACAACATTCCGACACTGTCTGAATTGGTTGTTTTTTAGATTCAAATAGTTCTCATTCAAAAAGGTTGAGTGTTTACTCAGTGATGAAGACCAGTTAGTTTTTTTTTTGCCATTCCTACAGCACTTGAAGTTGGGTACTTTGGGGGGGAGGTATATGATGCCTGCGTGGGAAAGCAGAGTTCCATTTTTTCATCCAAACAGGAGTCTCATCTTCATCCAGACATCCTCAATCCACCCCTGCATGAACACCCTGTGGACAAGATATATGGGCCGATTGCTTGGTTGCAGATAAGTCCACATTCATCAGCATGTTGTATTTCTATTGTGCAGCTGACATTTAAATCTTGTAACACCACTGAATGTGGATGCTGGTTGTTTTTCCACACTTGTGAACATACCTGATGTAGATTATGGAGCACATGTGTGTTTTGTAGTACATGGTTCTGTCCATGGTAATTTACATGAATCAACCCTCAAGTCAACACATTCTCTGTATTCCTTCAATTTCCATCACCATATCACATATCTTCACCTCTTGATATGGAAAGAAATCTACAAATAAATGTCAATCATATCATCAGAACATGGGTCATGGTGAAAAATTCAACAAGGATTGAAATCTACATTACAATGTCTCACTCTTACAGTCAAGTCTGCTGGTTTCATGTTTTGTGGTGTTTTGTCTCAAAAACCTCAGGATGTTGAGACACTTTGTCAGCCAGGGCCATGTTTTTTTGGAAGGCTGATTACATATTTATATTTCACATTTAATTTTTGTTTTTATGCTTAATCAGTATTGCTTTGTGTTAAACACCACATATGAAACCTATCACATCAAATCCTGTATGTGATTTAATATGCCAATGTATAACAGACTGGAAATTATAAGCAATACAGGTAGGCTGAGTAAGAAGACAGAGCATGCTTGTAACCAGTTAAATATAGATATTTAGATGCTTGTAAATAATTTAAGGATGAAGAAACATGGTAGGTAATACATGTATGTTTCTTACTGGCAAGGAATAGAGCCTGGTTTGAATGTCTGATATCATTAATATGTAACTCAATTGCTAGGCATAAATAAAGCTTTTCCAAGTGTTGTCTAACAGTATGTCAGATAAAATCAGTTGAGACAAATAATACGTGAACCATTTTGAAGAATAAATTGATCATTGGCTGCTCTCTGTAAGATAACCTGGCAGTGGAATTGAAACGTGTAACACGATATCATTGTGTTTAGTTAGATTTGAGATATGGCCAGTGTCCAGCGTCCAGACAAAGAGGTCGTACACATTTCCATCGTTTATCACAAGACATGCTGGTGCTTTTTATTGATGTATCATCTCTTAGTCATATATCTCAACATTCCTGCTGCTAACTGGGTCTTGAAACAGGAGGTGATTCATTGGTATTGACAAAATAGCAGCTCAAAGCTGTGTGTTGAGTGTTCTGTATTTTGCAGGATCTGCAGGCGGTATTGAAAAACATGAGAGATCAGGGCGTTTTGCAATAGCGCCTGAAAAGTCTTAGAATTTGGGAATAGCCTGCCAAACATACCGTTGGCTGATCTGTAGGTAGACTACAGAACTATTTTGTATAGAATGCTTACAATTTTGGTGGAGAAACTTCTTTTTCAACATGAACTGAAATCGATGCAGGGCTGCATATATGTGAAAGCTAACCTAATACAGTCATTTTACCTCGCTTTAGGATTGTATAATGGTGGAATATTCCAAGTAGCCTGGAAAAGCCGGAAATTTGAGGTCTTTAAGGTGTAAACTTCTCTGGGAGATGTCTTCAGAGCACAAGCCTGTGTGATAGATGTACATTGCCTGCCAGTCCTGTCTTCTGAGCACAAGCCTATATGGTAGATGTACATTGCTTGCCAGTTCTGTCTTCTGAGCACAAGCCTGTGTGGTGGATGTACATTGCCTGCCAGTCTTCTCTTCTGAACACAAGCCTGTGTGGTAGATGTACATTGCCTGCCAGTAATGTCCTCTGAGCACAAGCCTATGTGGTAGATGTACATTGATTGCCAGTCCTATCTTCTGAGCACAAGCCTGTGTGTTGTATGTTATTGTGGAACAATGTTGAAACTTGATGTTGATAAAGGGTTTTGCACGCTTGATTGCATTCCTTGAAAGGTCTAGTTGTGTTTGTAATCTTCATAGAGAATTTCAAAAGCTTCTGTCAATGTGGTGCAGGGGAAAGCATATATTCAGCTGGTGCTTGTTACAGTGCGAAGAACGTACTTGACATCAATTAATGTACAAGGAACATGTGCAAAAAATTGTCTTCTTATAATGCATCCAATCTGTCAGTAAGAATATTCAGGTGAGAAATTCCTAACACGAACACATCATGCATTAATGCAATTGCAACGTAACGAACAAGTTACAAGTACAAGTATTCGACAACTAAATAAATTCCGAGAACTGCAGGCCACGTAGTTATTAATTGACGAACTAAACATTGGCAACATGGCCAAACACAAATGCTCCTTCCACAAACGCCCGTGTTGATTCCACTGAGAGCGCAAAGGTAGTCCGCTCCTGATAATTTATTTGTCTTTATTTGATTGGTATCTTACGCCGTACTCAAGAATATTTTACCCACACGACGGCAACCAGCATTATGGTGGGAGGAAACCCACGACCATCCTCAGGTTAGCTCCTTACACAGAAGCACGGGAAACACTGCCAAATTAAAATCAATCCCCGATAAAAGACTATTGACAAGACCACTAAATATGAACCAGTTACTTATAAATACGTATAGGCCTAGTTGCAACACCGACAAATATGCGCCAGTCACCAATGCGCAAGTACCGGGGCATTGGCAACATCGGTAAATATGAACCAATTCCCAATGCGCAAGTACCGGGGTATTGGGAACACCGGCAAATATGAACCATTTCCGAATGCGCAAGTATAGGCGTACGAAATATGAACGAGTGTCTGATAAATATTGGGGGGATGGGGAGGGGAAAGTCATCTAAGAAGAGATATATCCTGAATTAGGCATTTTATATTTACGCAACACGACCACGCGTTGAACATTTTGGTGCAATACAGTTTGTGGGCCTAACTTTGAATGAAAGGGAGCTGTGTATATTATTACCTCGAATGACACAAACCTTTCTGTTTGTATTTGTCTAGACAAGTTGAGTATAGGTCTAAGTCGGGTTTTTTGTAATTTGCCAGTTAATGTTTATTTTTATTGTTCGTAAGCTTATCCCGAGTTACACGTAATATAAATTGAAATATGATGAAATAGATTTA
Organism: Acanthopleura granulata; assembly: GCA_016165875.1. Taxonomy (NCBI): domain Eukaryota; kingdom Metazoa; phylum Mollusca; class Polyplacophora; order Chitonida; family Chitonidae; genus Acanthopleura; species Acanthopleura granulata. Next base: position 27,970,001 of record JABBOT010000080.1, on the reverse strand, counting down.
AGATTTCGTACACCCGGTATTTGTCCACGGACCACTGTTAGTAGGGTCATTATAATATCCTTCATTCCGTTTTCATGTTTATAAATGTTATTCATGTATGTATTTTTTTTTATTGGCCAATCGTATTTCCATACGCAACATATCTTGAAATATATACAGATAGAATTTGTTTACGTGGTCGTTTTTGTAATATTTTTATGGTTTTTATTTGTAGACTACATTGTTCACTCTAAGGACTTCTTATGTTACCTGTATTTAAATGATGGGTCTACGGCGTCTGTCAGAAGCTGTCTTGTCAAGGTTAACAGGGTTGTTAGGGGAGGGGTTTGGGGCTGCGAACTTGAGCCGATTTTTAGAATCATGGCTAAATAGGCCTACACGTCTTATTTTCACATATCCACGATTAGGAACGTTTACCATTTCCCGTCATTTCAGTTGAGATCGTTAATTGGCTTAATGGCAATACCAGTGGCTCGGATGTCCAAGCACCTGTTTAGGCCTATCCGTGGAAAATGACACCCTCTCTGAGATCCGTCATAAGCTTGAACAACAAACTGCACAGTGCTGACTGGAAATGTTTCAGGCGGCAAACAGTTTAATCTTACCTTTGAATTGTGCTCAGTGACCGCAAAATCAATGAAGCGTTTTAACAGTTGTCTACCTGACAGTTATTTTCCAGCTACATGTAAATCTGGGACCTGTGCGCAAGAAGTGATTTGTTTTAATGATTTGGTGCATATGAGTAACAGCAATAAGTGTAAACCATGATTATACAGCTCCATGTAATCGAGCTAATAGAATCACACCACTGTTGTCATTCAGGTTGAAGACTAGAAATGAGTAAGTCTACGTTCAGGAACCCGTGCATTAAAGGAATAGGCCAAAGATTCCTTGATGGTCGAAGTACAGGAATTCTTCTTGAACGTATTGTCAGTTGCAGTTACTTTTGATGACCTTTGTTGAAGTGTTAAAGTGCCCGGAGTAAAGTTTAAAGGGGCTAAAAGATGTTCGGGGCTTATTAATTTCAATTTGAAGCGCGTTAAGTTGAGTATATGATGTGACTGTTGAATTGTCGGTACCGGGTGCATGCACGGTCCTTGGCCTTGAGGTGCTTTTCTAGAGACTTTTGGAGTTTTAGGGATCGAAATGACCATATTCTCCATGCGTGGAAGCCTTGGCCACGTAAATACCAAGTGTGCTTCACATGCAGGCATGCAGTTTTCTGCAAATTTTATAACATGATATGTGTTCGCTCTTTGTACAGGTGGGCTCATTTTGTACTCGCAGCAAAGCATGCATGAATCCCCAGGAGTGCCTGTGATTTTTAAAGGTTGTAGAATTTTGGAGAAAAAAAAAACATGCTTTATACGTACCAGTTTTTAGGTACGTGTCGTGGTACTGTATTGATGGTAGTTTTATCACCATTATTGTTGTTTACACTTGTCCATGAAGAACTTTAAGCACATGTTAAAGAAGATAGAGCTACACTTATCACTGTGTGACGGCTTCAATAAATATAAAGGTTGTTCCTGGGTTTGTCTTTTTATTGTTTTTTTTTTTGTTTTTGTTTTTTTTTTTTGTCCTCAAAATAAAACGTATTAATGAAGAAGAATTTTAAAGGAAAAGATTTCGGAAGTATAATATAAATTGAAGTAACAGAGTAAGGTTTAAAGATTAAAAAAAAAAAAAAACACCATCCAATCCAGCGTTCTAATTGTTCAGTTACGTCTCCTTTTACATGGAAGTATTTATTATTAGCGGTTGATCAACATTGAAATCGGAATTTTGTCTAGGAATTTAAAAAATTTAAAATAAAGAAATTGATGGTTTTTTAAATCTTCAAATCATTCTCTGACCACATTGTCCAGCACTTCCCGGTTCTTTTCCATCAAGGCACGTGTAAGAATAACAGGTATAGTACAGCAGATAGGTAAGATGTATGGGAGAATTGTGCCTTTCATGAAAGAAGCACCACATCTGGCACACTGGTAGATAATGGTATGGGGAACACTTTTGGACATAGGGTCATCTCAGATTGTTCTGTAACGGTTATGGCCGCTCATGCTGGCTTCCTCTCTGGCCGTACCTGGGAAGGTCTGCCAGCAATCTGAGGATGGTCGTGCGTTTCCCCCGTGCTCTGCTCAGCTTCCTCTCTAATCCTGGCCGCCGTCGTATAAGTGAAATATCCCTCAGTACGGCGTAAAACACAAATCAAGTAAGTGACGGCAGCCAAGATGTAGTTGTGGACGCTTTGTATATGGTTTGCATGCCACTGTGTTTAATAAAATTCATCTGTCTTTGGCGTAGTACATGCGAATTACCAAGACCTCAAGGCCACAACATTCATCTGAGTTTGACCGTCGTGTTGAAAAATGACCTCCAGTTTGCAAACTGTCCGTCATGTTCAAAATGTTTATTATTACGGGTTTAAGTTGGCATAATTGTGCTAGGAGTTCGTCTTTGATGGACCCGCTGATAACTGCCGGCGACATTTCCTTAATTAGTGTTAATTGGTGAATATATGAAAACTACAATGTGTCTGCTATTGTTGCACTTAAGGTCTGGAATTGAAGAATTCAAAACAAATAATTGATGCTTTGCAACGATAGATACATGTATTTGGACGTATTTCAACAAGACAGACATGCATTGGACGCAGGATGGCTTACTTGACTGGGGACTTCGATGGCTCAACGGTTGTCACCACTAACATAGAAAACATATCCAGACGCACAGAGGAAATTGATTCCATGAAAGTAGCAGCAATCCTCTTGTACTGGACGATAAAACAATCCAGACCAAGAGTGCCAACACTGTGTGTCGGAATCCATATATGTTTTAGTCGTGACTTTGACCTAGCGTCTTCACAATTTGGAGCAAAGTGCTGCTTTGATGGCCCACACCTTCAGGGTTTTCTGCGTATTAGGAAAGAGGCAGGAGAGCTGCATGTGAGGCCTGGAACACATGAGGATGTCACCACAGCATTCTGTGTCTCTCCGAGAGATGTAGCCCACATGTCATCAAGCAGTGGATATTGACACTGGAACAGTTTGTGGTTTTTGATGAACAACTGCATGAACAGGGTGTTCTTTTATATCAAACGAAGAGGGCTGATCACTAGTCCGCCCAAATGAAGAACTTGCTTTGGGCTTTCCACCGACTGACAAAATGATAATTAATAAGGACTTGTGTTATGGGAATACGCCGACAGTCAGGATTATATGATAAGAAGAAAACAGGTAAACCAAGACCTTCCGCATGCAGGTCGCAGGTTTCACTGGAAAGGAAGCCACCCTCAGCTTGAACTGAATTCACAGCGACCACTTCGATGAGAGGCTCTGTCCGGTTTCCTCCCACTATAATGCTGGCCGCCGTCGCATAAGTAAAACATTATTGAGTACGGCATAAAACACCAATCAAACAATAAATAAAAGATTTTTTAGCTCAACTACTCCTTATTTCCATAGCACAAACAAAGTAGGTTTCTCATCCTCCATTGGATTTGATTTAGTTATTAAATGAACTCTTGTGAGATAATGAGCAAGTAATTAACACTCTTGCACGTGTGTAATTGTACAAACTCCTTCTGTAAGCTCAGAAGTTCTCGTAAATCTAATTTTTTTCAACCACATTAAAGGGTATGTGCTGCCGCAAATAGGCACTACAACTGCAAATGGCTGCCATTTTGGAGATGGCCGCCACGGGGCGAACTTAGGATGGCCCTACGTCCAAATACGTAAGCTGGGGTATATGCCAACTATGTACCAAGTTTCATGCTTCTATCAACAAGGACGCAATTTACTTACACATCTGCTGTACTGGTAAGAGTTGTGCAGAAACTTTGGCCACATTAACTGATATGGTCAGCGAATACGATGGTGTGATTGATCTTATACGTTGACGTTTAACATCATGTAATGTCTGAGATTTGGCTGTGATGTTGTGCGTAGAATATTCGTTGTTTATTCCAGCAGTTTAGTTCATACGACTGCTTCTTTCTCACTTGGGCTATTATAATAGCCCAAGTAAACGCCTGTAAATTTGCTTCTACATGAGATGTTTCTATTTGGCAATCATTCAGTGACGTTTTGGAAATTATTTGGTCATGACACAATATATCCATAGATGACACGTTACTCCTTGTCCGACGGATGGCATCCTAGTGGTCACACTGATATCTAAAATTCGGAGGGGGGAGGGGGGAATTACACCATCGGTGTTGGTAATTACACCATTTCAGCGCGTTTCCTTACTTCTGGAACAATTTAGCTGATCTTAGTTTATCTAAATGAATGATGAGGAATATAAAATATGCACACATACGTTCGTCGTACGGTAAGTCTGAAGTGTTTGTTAATCGTAAATAATTCCAATGTGCGTGTCTGCGACATTCTGAAGGAGTATTTCGTATTTACATGTACAGACTGCAGTAGTATGTAATTACCAGACGCATTTTTTTGTGGGGGGGGGGTTAAGGAATTAAGGAATTTAAATGTTCCACTAACACCTCCCTAACCTTTCGAATGCATACGTAATCTGCAGATGTTTTCAGTGAAGAAGTTAAACGACATCACTTGACTTGACTTATGTAGCCTCGGCAGGTCACCTTGACCCGCACTGTTCCACACAGTACAACATAGGTATAACTTCGGGAACAACTCCTTGGTTATTATTTATAGCTCTTTGACGACATGTATTATGACTGATATCTGTCAAAGCACCATTCTTTTATCGACGTTTGGGTTAATAATACGTAGCGATCTTTTTCTTTATGTAGTATGTACCTATGTATGTGTGTATGTACGTATGTATGCTTGGGTTGTACGTCCTACTCAGCAACGACGAGGAATCCTTAAAGGTATACATGTGCATACTGTGGCAAAGTGCTGCCAAAACTGGAACAACCTAGTCAGATTATACTGACTCCGGGCCGACCAGTCCTGTTTCCTTGCTCTAACCTCTAATACTGAGCGCCAATCATGGCGGCAAGAAGTACCACTTTTAAAGTCTTTTTTATGACCTGACCCAGAATTGATCCCGAATCTTCCAACCCCAAGGCGTTCTTTACAGAAACCGACGGGCCGATTGAACAAAACTATTCCTGATTCAAAAGAAACCATCTTCAGATAAAAGTGTGCATCATCTAAAAGCCCATATCGTGCTGATTCCAAATGTTTTCATCATAATTTTTTTCCATGGTAGAGTTTCTATGGTAGAGTTTTGGAACCATATTGAAAAAGTTGAAGTGACATCAAAAAGTTCTTATTTGCTGTTGTTCAGAATGTAACTTTTATTTCCACATTCTGTACTGATATAGATGTAGCAATATATGTATATTCATGTTGAACGTAACAATGTAGCATTCAGAGGATGTATAGCATTTATAAAGAATCGGTGACCTCACTGGTCCAAAAGTCCAGCAGTGAAACTCGGTTTTCATTTAGAGCGTACCTTTGAAGCTAGAAATTCAAATTTTACTCACGTCAAAATATCACCTTAAAGTTGGTCTATTCAAATATAACTTTCTGGTAACAAAAATGCAAGCTTTGCAAAGACGTTTTCAAATTTGACAAAAGTCATGAATGGCCTTATGTAAGTATCTATGCTTCGGTTTTAAGTCGCACTCAACAATTTTCCAATTATATGACGACGAGGAGTTCTTCGTATGCATATATACTATTTCTTCTTGTGGCAGGGCGAGTCCATACCGCCAGTATGCTGCCTCAACTGGAACATTATGCCGAAGATACGAGAGATGACACCACATTATACATGTCACATTATACTGACACCGGGCCGACCAGTCCTTTTTCCTTGTTCTTACCTCTTCATATATGTATGAAACTCTATCCGTAAATCCTAGAGAAGGCCTGTGCATAAAGAAGGCCAGTTCGGTGTCATCCGAACCGGTGATCTGTTGTTTACCTCGGTATCAGGTATAGAGAGTTACCTGTTGTTACTGTGTGGACCTCTGTACCTGAATTATACCGAGTCTATGCCTGGAGGCGTTACCTGACGTAAACTGGCAGTTCGGGATACATACCACCACAAAACAGCACGATGAACCGGACATACGCAAGGCTGAGAGCATTACGTAGTGATCCATACAGCCTCAGAGTTCCCGAGTCTCTGTTCTCGACACATTATACCAATTGCCAGGATAAAGCGCGGATACTCCGCCGGAATGACAGCGTTGATTGCGCTTAGCTTATCACCCTTGATCGCCTGATAGCATTTGATGAGTAGTTGCTCCGGCAAGGCTCCAGCTTCAGTTGTAGGAGGTGAAAAATTTGCTTGACAATGCAGGAACGACTTCTATACCTTCGTCACGGACTGATGCACTCCCTGCGTCACATGAATAACATTGTTTGAGAATAACAACTTCCTAGTGCACAAGGGACGACAGTTTGAAAATGATTTTATCTGACTTGATGTTGCTGATGGTGTATTCATATAATTCCTGTTAATACGAATGCCTAAATATAGAGAGCTCGGTTGAGTACCTGGTATTTTATGATGGCTTGCGTGTAACTCGGGCACATCAACTTCACAGAATGAACAGCTTTCATGTGCATAAAGATGGATGAGACATATATCGATGCCTTCTACCTGCCATTCTCTTGTGGAATTTTGGTCGTTTGGGGACACAAGAGTCTAGGCGTCCTGCTACCGTTGAGAATTCAAGTGGGCGTGGCCAAGTGGACTAGCTAGACCTAACATAGACAATTTAATTTCCGCACACGCGCCTGACCCTCCTTGCACACTAAACTGGTACTACATTCGCATCGATGGGTAGATGTACACATGTGCTTCCAGGATATTATATTAGTTTTCATACTCACGTAGTTGGACCACTTCGCGAATACTTTCGCTGCCTAGGCCGGTTCTGAAGTTCACGCCACCCTAAGGCCAAGTCGCCTTACTGGTGTAAGTGTAGCCGGAGGCATTGTTCTGTATTTCTTCTGCTCACCCTCACTGAGAATTATTTGTCAAGTCATGTCCGACATGTTGTGAGCACAAACACGTTGCCATGGAGATATGGGAGCATTTCCGTATTCTTGGGCTAAAATTTGTTACAAGGAAATAAATGAGGTTTGCAATGGCCTGTAAACTCTCAGCGAAACTGGGGAGAAGCTTTGGAAGTCCGACCATCGGTGAGATCAAAAGGAGTCTTCTTTGTAATGTTTACAGGTATCTGATTATTGTTTACTTGTGGATGTACCCAGTGCCGTCTTTAGGCCGAAGGGGTTCCGACCGTTTTGTCAGTACCTTGGCCAACTACAGTGGAGATGTCGTTCTCGGTGGTCTCTTTCCTGTCCACGGGTATAACCATGAGAGCAAAGTCTGCGGGACGATCCAGGATCAGGACGGCATTCAGCTCATGGAGGCTATGATGTTTAGTCTGGACGAGATCAACTCCAGCGGATTTTTGCCGGGGTTCACTCTGGGAGCCCTGATTGCCGATACGTGTGACAGCGCCACTGTCGGCCTGGAGCGCTCCGTGGAATTTGTCCGCGACTTGACGGAAACTTTGACTTTCCCGGGCCAGTTACCCCTGCAGTGTACTGACGGGTCGAAACCCCGACGGATGGGCACTGGGAACCTCGATCGGGTGGTAGGGGTGGTGGGGGCAGCGGCCAGCAGTATCTCTACACAGGTCGCCAGCTTCCTCAGGCTCTTCAAAGTCCCACAGGTAAGACTGGAGTGAGACATAATGTCATCACATTCCTTACTGTTTTGATCATCATTATCATTACATACTCTCTGTATAGTAGATATTATCATTGTCAGCAGTCTGATTATCATCAGTGTAATTATCGTTATCATCATTATCACTTTCATCAATACCACGATCAAAATCTTCATAATCGTCCCCATTATCATCACCATCGTCAGTCTTTCAGCTCACTGGGAGTAACTGTGACAGAATATGATGCCTGATGAGGCACAAACTGATATCACAGATTAGAAGTAGGGCTCTGATGCGATATCTTTTTCGGTTGTAAAACAATGTAATATGAGTTTCACGAAATTTTCCACCCGTTAAACTTAAAAGCGTTTCGCTCTTTGCAGCAATGGCGACGTCATATTGTCTGATATTTTGTGATATCACGCGAAAATGTTCTCTTTATCCTTAATAGACCAGAATCAATTAACCAACGGACCATTCATGGCCTTACCTTTAGCCCTCAGCATTACCGAGATAAATGCATCGGTTAATTACGGTGCAGATATACAGGTGTTGACAGATACTTTTTATCGCCTATAATATTCGCGTCACAAACCACGACCTGAGACCATCAGTCCAGGGATCATTAACTGGTTGTTTGCAATTTTCAAATTTTTTGGCAGCTGTATTCTCTGGAGGGGGGGGATGGGGTGGGGGATAGGCAGAAGCCCCATCCACAAAGCTGACTGTGTTTATTCCAAATAGTATAATACATGTCAGATATATCCCCACGGTATAATTACAATGTTGAAGTTAGCCTAGGATCGCTTTGTGGAATAGGGCCTAGCACAAAACCCATAAAACCACGTCATACCCCTATTTTCATACTTCGTTATTGTGAAATGCTGTGTATGTAGTGTCATGGAGAAGTACATATAATAAAATATACATTATAAACGGTTGATCATCAAAAAGTGGGGGATTACAAAGCACTGCTTCCTTTTACTGATATATATGATGGTCAACAATTTAGTTATAACGAACCATAGTTATTTTGTTTTGTTTTTCAATTGTGTGCCTGTAGTTTACATCGAACAGGGGTGTGGGTGTGGCATTTGGTATAGGGTTGTTTTAAGAAATTGTATATTTTGTACAAAATATCATCTGTGAGACAACCAGTCCGTAAATACCCAAAGCGATAAAGCAGCGGTTCCGCAATCACCCTTATGTTGTGTTAAGTACAACGCTATAATTTCGATTTATTAACTGCGTTTGTCGCGCGAATTGCTGATCAGAATGTCACCGATCTAGAGCTGAAGTGTTATGTGGTCATTTGTCTTATGCTTAATTACCATGGTGCTAACGGAATGTCATTATCACTGCAAACACCTGGTCCTCTTGTGCCAACACTTACCTGTGTTTTAAGCTCTGCTCACAACGATACAGCACGATAAAATGCAATATGCTACTATATATGGCATGTGCGTAACGTTCCGCCTCACGTGTATTACCATGTGATTACTGATAACATCGCGATGGCCGACTGAAGAGAGTGCCCAGCTCGTAAGCGAGATTCCCGGGTTCAATGCCATGTCTGGGCATTCCTTCGAATTTTTCCAACTGGCAATTGAATATTCGTTGCTTACTGTTCGGCATAAAAGAACATGTTCATTACTGGTAAGCTAGATTATTGTCTCTTGGTATATCATGTCAATGCAATGGGTCCAACCTTCAAGAAAGACATCTTGGTACAAAATATGACGGAAATAATGATTAAATGCACTGAAATCCTGTACTCACAAACATGTCACGGCATGTTTAGAGTTAGATATAGGATAATGCCGTGCGTAATAAAACTTCATGTTTGATAAACATTTTGAAATGTGGGCCTGAGCTGCATGCAATGAAGACTTGGTTATGTTGCTGGACAACAAGATATTCGAGACATATTATTAATCGAGTAACACAGTTATGGCTATTGTTACTATCCTTTGACTATACACCACTGCCGCTCTATCAATTTGAAACATGGTGTCAGTGACAACCCTTCGATACGCTTTTGTAATTACGACCCAGACCGGTGGCCACTTGGTAAACTGCACCACGCTTTGTAACACTTACCAGGCTTGATAACACTTGTACCACGCCGGAATACGACGAAGAAAATAGTCATAAAAGTACGTCTCTGCAGAGTCTGACGTTTCAGTGTCATTTTTGGGCATGGTAAAGAGATTTGTAATTCTAAGTGAATAATAGGTTTTAGAATATAGAGAGGCGTGAACTTGTGCGTACGTGCACATTTGTATATATAAGTATACATATACATCTATATAGGCAGATGCAAGAGGAGATGCAAGTCTACAAATGAAAACTGATTTCTCTGGCAAAGTAACTGATATAGTCTTGAGAACCCTGGTTATTTTGTCACGTCTTTTGTTTATGCAAATTTTTGGTGTGGGTTGACTAAGCCATATTCAATTTCGGACAACGTAAAAGAATAATGGACTTTTCACAAAGCCGTCTCTTCTCCCCTATAAGATGTGTCTTCTTGTGCTAAACATATCATCGCGTACACCAAATGTGCCGCCGCGCCTCTATACATCCTTGTGCCTTAAAGGTTTACTTACCTTTCCTGAACTTTTATGTGTGTAACTGCATCTTGCGCAGAATGAAGGATGTCTAAAGTGGCCGTAAATTGACGCTTTGTCTAACTTTTTCAAGGCGTTCGTGTCATATTTTCTTGTGCCTTACCTTACTTGCCTTTTACAAGCTGCTGTAAAACAAATGTAGGCCTGTGTATAATTTTGACCAGTGAGTCAACTGGCATACGGACCCGACCTATTGAATGGACCCGCTATTGTTTTCAGTGTATAAGCGCAGAAATGAAATGTGTAAATAAACGGCCAGTTTGTGGTTTACAGTGATACTGTCGTGAAACGTCCTGTTACGTTGACAAACAAAGTCCGGTAACTGTGTCGGTGTGTGCCTCCCCGAGTGCGACTCGGCCTGACGAGATAGACAGTCCTCGGCTCGCACTACACCGGGAGCCACCATGTACCAGCAAGACACTGTATTCGTTACGGACACTCCGGGCACTGTGTAAATAAGAGCCGTGTTTTAAAGAGAAAAAAGCAAGATAATGAACTTGTTTACCATGGATATAACCGACCTGCAGTCCGTTCCCTGCAACCATTTCGCCAAATAGATGTGTAACTGTTCACTGTTGATTTGTCTTGTAAAAGAGTCTGTCTACCGGAATAAGATTGGTTGTCCTGCTTATGTTTTCACGTCGAAAACATAAATGTGGAGAGCTGTACACGGTTTATATGCCTACAGCACTAATCATACTCTGTAGAACTTTGCATAAGGAATAGCTCCAGGTAGCTCCGAAGCTGACATTGCAAAATTTTCCAGAGTCCAGGGTTCTTGCTCGCTGCCGTTTAACGTAATGAGAGCAAGGAGCTACCTGGAGCTAGGCGGGGACATACCTCAACGTTGAAAATAACGTTGTTTAAGTAGTATTTATATGGAATGGTTAATGTAAAGATTCAATGAATATGGCCTCGTACATTTAGCAATGTTAGTGTTTTTACACTGAGAAAAAATAATGGGTCACTTTTCCGTTACAACAACTCATCCCAGTGGGTTATTTGTTTTCGACTAAGGAAGACCAGCTACATCACCTATGTTGGAGAAAAAGTGACTCAGGTGCGAGTAAATCTCGTGGACAAATGGTCTATCACATGAGTTGTGGTAATCGCACTAGTGAGTCGTGTAACGGAATGAGTTCTTCAGCCAGAGGAGAGAGTCGATTGATGAATGAAATAAGTTCTTGAATCAAGGAAGTGAGTTTTTTGACCGTGTAAGCGAGTCTTTCGACGAGTAAAGTGAATGCTTGTACATGTACTAGCTGCAGAACTCAAGTGACTATACTTCTCTGCGTTTTTCGACTATTCAAATGAATCAGTAATATAACCTGTGGAGCCTTTCCTGACCCCGCTGATCAGATCATATGACTTAGGTCAGATGAATTAGGTCAGTTGCATAACTCAGATTTTTGAGTCATTTACCCAAAATTCTCTTTCAGTGTAAGTGAAATTTATTTATTTATTTCTATTGTTTATGGATCATATGCCTTCAAAATTATTTGTTCTAGTATTAAAGAACTTATTCTACCGTTCAATAACTGTCTCACCAATGGTGAAGAGCAAAAATAAAAAACTTTCCTTTTAACACCAAGACTGAACTGGACTGATTTTAATAGAGTGTCACTCTCTTCATGGTCCAGTTGAATTCAGCGATGAGCCGTAGAACTTCATAATTAAAATAACGTGCCAGTAAGGTGTTTTCTTTATTTGTCCCAAGAAAATGTTCAGACGACCGTTAATGAAGGCAAAATCGTTTTTAAAATTATAACACAATGTTATTTCAGCGAAGTCTACTACGCTGATTTCGTATTTAAAGTCAATCACACTGCACCAATTTCGAATCTTCTACACACCAGGTCGACTCCTTCCTGTTTTGGTCAGAAACTATGAATGCAATGCCCCATCGGGGGTTAGAGACTTCCGGTCTGTCAGTAACAACCCATTTGCACAATGGTTGCTATACTAACTTTGCAAACCTTTTAATTTGATCATGTTTATCTCGGTTTGGATGGAATTGTCAAAATCATTCAGGGATTTATCATTCCATAACTCTGTGTATACCAGATCCTACAGATCCTACTGAGCTCAAATTATGCATGGAAGTCGGCCGAAATCCCACACAGATATTCATTTCACCTACAGAGGGGCGTGACGTTGAGTACAACTGGATCAATATTCTTCTGACCCTACAGTGAGCTATGGAAGCGCATTCGTGTTGAAGTGATATTAAGGGCAATACTGTAGTCTGCCTTATCTTTGGTCTATATTCTGACATTACAAACCTGTAAGGAGAAACGGTTAAACAAATGCAGTCAGCATTGTGAGTGATGATTTGTGTGCTCATGATATTAGTTTTTGGTTTTGTGTGTGTGTTGCCCAACATGACCTTGTGATAGACGAAGCATTACTTACAAACTTTATCTCGTAATGTCGAAAAAAAAGGCACACAGTGACTGTATTTCAATTTGTTTATTTTGCTCAACCTGCTGACGACAGCCTGTATGATCGAGAGACTCGCGTGCTAGTGAAGCACAATGACTCAGGAGTCTTTCACCAATGAGGTCGCTGTGTGAAATCCAACTCCAGCTGGCTTCCGCTCCGGTTGAAGGCCTACCAGCAACTTGTGGATAGTCGTTGTTTTCCCTTCGGGCACTGCCCAGTTTCCTCTGACCATCGTGGTGGCCACCGTCGTATAAGTGAAATAGTCTTGAGTAAGACAACAGTCAAATAAGTCCAACTTCCGGTCCGTCAGTCATACGATTCGGAGTTATCCAGTTCAGCGCAACCTCTAGCCAGTTTTGTCTCATGAATGTGTTTGTACCTAGGGAAACGTAACATAATTCATATCCCAGTGGTCCACCATCGAGGAAATCAGCATAGTTCCCCTGTGCAATGTTGCAGTTTTGCACTTCCGGTCTTACACTGTGAAATATTCTGTTGAGCTGTCGATTTGAATTGTTGCCAACCATCAAGTCTGCCTGATAATGAATCCAATCAGTATAAGTGCATAACCGCAGAATTTTTACAGACAAAGAATTTGCTCATTTGAGCACATAAGGTTAAACATTTGCCACATGACTTTTCTCATAAAAAGAAAGCGCTGCAAACAAAACTATATGTATGTCATTAGCGCATGCATAAGATACTAAAACAAAATGATGGCTCACTCCCTTTCTGATTGTATTTTTCAGGTAAGTTACCTGTCCACCACTCCAGACCTGAGCAACAAAGAGCGTTATGCATTCTTCAAGAGGACAGTTCCCTCGGATACATTCCAAGCAATGGCAATAATACAGATACTGAGGTACATCAGATGAGTGTGAAACACTATAGGACTGACGCATGTATTTGTCTCTGTTTGTCCTGCCATCTGAGTTTCCGTTTTTCTGTTTGTTCTTTCTGTCCTTCCATCTGTCTCTCCATAAGTATGTCCTTCCACCTGTCTTCTCTTTCATCTTCTTTGTGTAGCCTCCATGCACCCTTCAGTGGTCGCGTCTGTCTGTCTTCAACCTGCATGCTCTCTGAACTCTCTCGTCTGTTTTCCACCTTCATACTCTTTCGTTTGGAGAAGCCAAATATTAGTTGATATTGAAAAATGACCTTTCATTATTTAAATTTGTTTGTGTGATTCTCAACGGCTAAAGACATTAGCTACTTATATGTGAGAAATTTATGGGATCTAATAAAAACATAAGGATAACTTGAACTACGAAAATACAACTGAATATGTGTCACCAGACCTTTACCTTGTATTTGACAGCCGGTTTGACTGGAGCTATGTATCTGCGGTGTATGATGATTCCACGTACGGTTCGGAGTTGTTCGGAGAAGTAGAGAAACTGGCCGCTCAGCATGGCATCTGTTTTGCCGTGACCAGAAAAATTCGGAGGTATCCCTCCTCTCATACAGACGATTTGTATCTGGAAATAGAAGACGTGATCCAAGATTTGACCAGCCAGAAAAATTCCCGAGGTGAGAATTCTGAAATTCTTGGGAAAGGTCAACTCTGTCCGTGCTGTGAAATGTGTGGGGAACTCCAAACTCCATCCCTCCACCCTACCCGACCGCCTCGGTGGTCAGTTGGTTAGAGGGTCCTCTTCGAGTTCGGGAGATCCATGTTCAAGCCCGGCTCGGGTCATACCAAGGACTTGGTATTAGTTGCTGTCTCCCTAGGCCCTCAGCACTCAAAGGTTAGATCAAGGATACAGGACTGGCTATAAAACTGCAGTGCTAGTGTACTACATCAACGGACTTTCCATGAGCACATGTATACCAAAAAGTGTGACTTAGCCTACTACAGAAACAAGCAAAAGAGTACATAGAAGTGGACAGCTTTGCAGGGTTGCGCATTGCAACTCGTCCACACCTTCAGCACATTCTTGGAGAGATTCCGTCATTGCCCCGCCGAAGAGATCAACCGTGATGTATATAGGCGAAATTTTCTAATCCCAATTGCATAACTTAATGAAACTTGACAAGAGTGCCACTCAAAGATATCCCCGGGCTCTGTCCGGTTTCCTCCCACCATGATGCACCTTTATAAGTGAGACATTCTTGCGTACGACGAAGAACCCTAATCAAAATAAATAAATGAATAAACTTAAAGGTGAATCTTCACATGACTCCACTTTAGCGTTACAGCGTTGTCCACATTACCCAAACTCAAGCCTTTAAGTTAACAAGCAAAACAACCGCTGGAATTTTATTAAAAAAAAAACAAACAACTGTACCAAAATAGTATTTCTGATACATATAATCTGTTTTATTTGGGGTTTTTTGGGGGGGGGGATTGTTGGTTAATGAGTGTTTTCGTTAACGGTTTAAGGATGTCTTTATTATTTTGTAGTCGTGGTTGTTATATCAAACTACAACCAAGCCCGGAAGTTATTCGAAGCAGCCAATCGCAACAAAGAGGCTAGCGGATTGATATGGATCGGCAGTGACGGCTGGAGCGGTCGTGAATCGGTCGTCAAGGGACTAGAGCATATAGCTCGCAATGCCATCACCGTGCAGCCACTGGGGAAAAAGCTGAAAGGCTTTGATCAGTATTTTACAAGGTTAATTGCGCTGAAATCAATTAATTTGTATTAAAAAATGGTCTTGTTATTTTCTGCTTGAGTTATTATTCGCAGATGTCAGCAGTGCCTATCAGATTAAGTTATGTTGATGAATATGACTATAAATCGTAGAGCAAGTGGGTCGTAATGAAAGGAGGTGAGGTGGTAAGGCAGGGATTTTTAAGCCCATAGCTGATGCATCACATCGGCCGAAAACTAATATTTGAAGTTCCTACATTTTTTCGTTTTTAAAAGGTTAAAACACTTAATATAGGGCCTATAAGGGTATATGTCTTTGTAATAAAGTATCAGTTTTGGTATGATTATAGATGCTATAGCCTACCGAAATGCCCCAATGGTCACCGGTCAATTTGATGCAGTTTTGGAACACAATTTTCACAGGACTTATACCTCAAAACCTGAAACCTTTGTGCAAAAGATCTTTAGGCATTGTTAAGCCCATAGCTTAATTTCGTGCTTTATTTTGCGAGAACTCTTTGCTACACTGATCTTGAAGAAATAAGTCCTGGTTGGACCAGTGTTGCATCTGTAGGGCAGTGCTGATAGTCTTTATTACTATATGGCGCAAGTGTTTGTTCGAGAGAATGGACGTGGGTTCGAGTCTGGGTAGGTGACCTACGTTTTTAAATAAATAAATAAATGCATAACATGCCTGATTCAGATAAACTGATTTAATTTTTTATGCTTTTTATATTTCTATGTACGTAAATAATGTCTCGCCGAACCAATCTGATTGTCTGGCGACCCAGTTTTCAATTTGCAGTCAAGCGATGTTAGGCTACAGCTAAGGTAAGCATTTTGATCTCCTGAAGTCTAACAGATTCCGTTTTAGCTATGGAACAAAACTCCGCCTTACCTCCTCACATCTTTGCATTCAAGAACCATACTTAACCGTTCTTAACACAAATAGTACTTTCTTACCTCATTAATAATGCCCAAGGTAACTGGCATTGGACTCTTAAGTCTGTGGGGAACTTACTCTTCGTATACAAATGGATTCTATACTCCAGTACTATGCCAAACATGGATTTTTCCCTTGTCCTTCCCATTTCAGAAATAATTCAATTCCTCTATTCTTCCAGCCTCACGCCTACATCAAATTCACGGAACCCATGGTTTCGCGAGTTTTGGGCGTCTCATTTCCAGTGTCACTGGCCTGACATGGCTAACGGTCTAAGCCCTAAGTACCCAACTCAGTGTAACGAAAACAGTCTTCTGGATGAAAGAAATGGTAAATATACAAAATGACGACAGCTTTACAGCATGTAAACAAAAAGCATTTTCTCTTCACTTGTTTTGTCCTAAACCTACATGGCCATATGTAATCATTTACTGTTATGTAGTCATTTTACTTTTATACAGTCAAATCTTTTTCAGAATATATAAATGCGGAACATTTACAGGAAATCGTGTATTTGTCATTCTAGATGAAATGCTGAAAGAGCGAGGAATCATTTTTATAGTTGCCAACATTATTCCATGTGGTAAGGTCACAGATGAATGTTGCCACTTTTAGATTATTTTAGATGTAGAGAGCTGAATTAAAGAATAAGACCCCGTAAAAATGAAGTTATGGAAATTAAAAAGACCGTTAAAAACTGCATCTGAAAATACCATCACTGGTTTATTTCAGATTTTTCTTCCACCAAATTAAATGCGGTCAAATGTTTTGATTATATGATGGGTTTTATGGACCATATTGATTATGTGTTTCAACCTTGACGTCACTCTGACCTTTCTCTGGTCCTGAAGCAGAACTTAAATATCATGTTAGATTTCTTTGCACAGGGACACGTTACAGAAATACGTTTCACAAGGACTTTACACATAGCTGAATCTACAGATTTACAAAAAGTTTTGTGATATCACGGTTGACACACATTATCAATATGGTCCATACTACCCACCATACAATCAAAACATTTGACTGCATTTAAGTGAAATCTGAAAAAATGACTGAACGTAATTTCAGATTCAGTTTTTAATGGTCTTTTTATTCGCAATGACTTTATTTTTACTGGATCTTTCTCTTTAAGTTAAACGTGGAAATGTTTCGGAAGTCATTTTATCTTTGTCTGGCTTTGACAGGATATCGGCAGTTTTTAGCACTGACCTACGTCAGAAATGCCGTCCAGGTGTACGCACATGCGCTGAAGAACATGCATGCCAATAAATGCGGAAACACTCAGGGTTTGTGTCCGGCAATGGACGTCTCGGAAATCACAGGCGAAGATCTGCTGGCCTATATGGAGAATGTCACATTCACAGGTATGTCCCACACTGTCCCTGTCAATTATCCTGTATTCATTTATTAGGGGATCGGCCCGTAAGGGCCATACCCTTTTGAAAATGTCAGGATTTTTATTATTCCTCTTTTTATTATTCTTCTTTTCATTTTTCTTCACCATTTTCTTTTGGACTTGCAGGGAAAACGGCTCAATCCAAAAAAGTGAAACTTGGCGAAAATATGTGATCAGATGTGAACAAATGCATATTATTTATTTATTTATTTATTTCATTGGTGTTTTACGCCGTACTCAAGAATGTTTCACTTATACGACGGCGACCAGCATTATTGTGGGAGGAAACCGGGCACAGCCCGGGGGAAACCCACGACCATCCGCACGTTGCTGGCAGACCTTCCCACATACGGCCGTAGAGGAACCCAGCATGAGCTAGTCTTGAACTCACAGCGACCGCATTGGTGGGGGCAGATGAATATTAAAAAGTTGGTATAACAGACAGCGTGCTTTGGCCACCATATTGTAATAAATGCAAAATCTATTTTAAACTTCTCAAAAACCACCGAATGGAATCTCCTCAAAATTTGCAAATTTCTTCAACGGCAGTTCAAAAACGTATGTTGCTTTTTTTTCTTTTATATTTTTTTTTTTATTAGTTATGCAAGTAAGCCCTAGAGACCATCTTTGCCTCAGTTTGCCCAATTTGTTAAAAAAAAGGTGTCGATTTACATGTAAGTTGACATGATCACTGAAAAATGTGCCTAGATTTGTCTACCGGAAGTAGTTTTCAAGTTACCGCGTAGAAACTGTAAAGACGTCCCATTTACTTAACATGGGAGGTTCGTGCAAGACGACATAAAATCCTGTCCAGGGTTAAGTCAATTTTACACCGAGAAAACGTCGTCTCGATATCCTCTTCAGCTATTAGTGTGTCGAAAGCCATTCAGGCTTATCCACTTGAGCGGCTGTCAGAGAAAACCTTCCAACATTGTTTACCTTCTGTGTTTTGTTATCGGTTGTGAGCTGAAGATCAAAGTCGAATTTTCTTTATGCTGGACTCTGGTACTACACATATTGTACATGGTTGAAGGCAGAACATTCGTTCTGTTTTTCTGTCTTTCGTCACCGGCCGTAAGCTAAGATCAAGGGGAAATGTTTTCTATGCTGGTCTCTACCACTACAACTATTCTATATAACTCCTGACAGTCTAGGGTTCAAATCCAGTTGATTCCTTTTCATTTTTTATGCCTTTTTCTACTTTTTACTGCTTTTGTTCCTTTTATTCCAGTATATGCATACAGTTTCAATGGACGAATTTTGTGGCACTAGATTATTGGCTTAATATGTCACGTGGCATGTTTTTCTCTAATTCCCACAATTTTTTCAAGAAGGTGTCATATTAAATGTAAATTAACATAAGGAGTGCAAAAATGTGCTTGGTTTTTGTCTATGGGATGTATTTTCCAACTTACTGTCCAAAAAACTGTGGAAACAGCTCCCATTTCCTTGAAATAGAAGCTTGGTGTAAGACAATATAAAATCCTATCCCGGGTTAAGCCAATTAAGTCAATGGTACAATAAGAAAGCCTTCTGTCGACAGTAAAGCTTCCTGTGTTTCGTTATCGGCTATAATCTGAAGATCAAAAGGAAATTTTTTCTATGCTGGTCTCCAGTACTGGACCTATGATATATCATTCCTGACGGTCCAGGGTTCAAATCCGGTTGATTCCTTTGCATTTTTTGATGCTTTTCCCCTTTTTAACTGTTTTCTATATGCTGATCTCTAGAACTAGATCTATTGAATATGATTACTGACAGTTCAGGGTTCAAATCCCGTTAATTCCTTTGTGTTTTTGTCATGATTTATCTCCATTTTTTATTGTTTTGCAATTAGTGTTATTGTTTGTGCATGCAGTACGTATGAGGTCGTTCCCCAGAATGGCTGTCCCTGACAGTTACATTGTATTTATTTATTTATTTATTTTTTGAAGGTTTTCGGATTTAGGTAACATTTTACCTACATTTTGCAGGTTGAAAAACTTCCGATTTTCCGAAAACTGTGTTATAAGTAGTAAAGATTGTTTTGCAAATGCATGAAATACTTTTCCATATTTCATTTTGAGTGCAGATGTATATGGTATAGAAAAATATTAGATATCTCCATCGTGAATAAACGCTCAGAAGAGTGTGTCAAAGGTAACATATATGAGTTACGTTGCGCCATGCCCAGTAATTATTCATGGAGAAAAGAAATCATTAACAAGGTTTCAAACGAGTGCAGAGTAGAAAAAACAAAGAGTGCACAATATTTCAGGTACACCGGTTCACATTTTATATGACTTCACGTGTTAAAGCTTCTCTGATAGGGCAAAATAGCAAACATTTCTTTGTGATCTACGAGAACTTTCCGTGATCCTTGCTAAGCCATATGTGTGATATCCAAAGGTGTTTGCAAAAGTATTTCAGTTGCAGCTTTCAAGGACTTGTCCTCCTGACTTGAGCAATCTTGTTTTGTTTTCTACCTGCAGGGAGCAATGGTCAGGATTTCGCCTTTGTGAACAAAGTGGACGGTCCACCCCGATACAGTCTTCTCAGCTACAGGTATCAGCGTGGCCAACACAGGTGGATAGAAATCGGCAATTACACCTGTGAGTGGCGCATGTTGTAATTTCCGTATTAGAGGTATATTAACCTAAAGCATACCCGGCAAAGATGCAGTTGTAAAATTGGTTATGGAAATTGCATCTTTCATTTACGCTGTCAGCCATGGTTTGGCCTATGAGAACGCTAAGTAAGTCGTCGTAAAGTCAATGTTTTAGTCATGTTGCAGCGAAATTGAGCTTTTGACGGATATTCAAATGACAACTGTTTTCCGCTTCGACGAGCAGTTCCATGGGAGGCCGATATTGTTCTTGTTGTTGTTGTTGAAGGTGAAAGCTCTTCGCGCTCTTGGTTGTGGCTTACATTTTTGAAATGCTCAATTGAACTTTCAGAGAATTTGGTTTTAGTTAACTGTCGTTTCTTTTGACAGACGAGAATGGTCAAGAGAAGATTATGCCTACTGACCTCTTCAGCTTGATAAGGCACGAATATCCTACCTCCATGTGCTCACGAGAATGTCTGGGCAAAGAAGCCAAGAAAGTGTCGGATCAGGATAAATGCTGCTGGGTGTGTGTGAACTGTACCTCTTACCAGTATTTACCCAATGAGTCTGAGTGTCGGGATTGCCCTATGGGACACAAGCCTAACTCAGTCTACAACGCATGTGTACCTATACCGGAAGTGTTCATGGCGCATGGTCAGGGACTAAGTGTAGGCCTGTCCGCCTTTTCTTTGGCTGGTATGATCGTCTGCTTCATAATCGGTATCGTATTTTACAGGTACCGACAAACGCCTGTCATCAAGGCCTCGGGTACAGAGCTTAGCTTTGTTCTGCTGGCAGGAGTGGCACTATCCTATGCCTCAACTTTTGCATTTGTCGCAGAGCCAAGGCCAGTGGCCTGTGGTTTTACGCGGTTTCTTTTTGGACTTTCTTACACCGTGTGCTATGCCGCTATTTTAATCAAGACAAACAGAATTGCTCGTATATTCCACGGTGGAGAGAACGGGACGGTGAAGACTAAGTTCATCACCCCTCGATCACAGCTGGTGTTCCTGCTTTCTCTGACGTCAGTCCAGCTAATCATTCTCGTCACCTGGATGGTTCTTCGCTTGCCGGATATAGATCACTTGTATCCGACGAGGGACGATAACATCCGAATCTGCGCTCAGTCCGATGACGCTTCCTATTTGATCGGACTGATATACCCTTTCCTCTTGGTCGTATTATGTACATTTTATGCAGTGAAAACCCGGAAAACTCCGGACGGTTTTAACGAAGCTAGGTTTATAGCCTTCTGCGCCTATTCCGCGTGTATTCTGTGGCTTTCCTTTGTGCCTATCTACTTCACTAACAGTGATCACGCCTTAAGAGTGGCCACTCTCTCGTTGTCCTTGTCGGTCAATGGGACAGTTATCCTCGTCTGCTTGTTCCTGCCGAAGGTTTACATCGTCATTCTGCGTCCATACAAGAACACCAGAGAGGCTGTCATGGCCAGAAGTGTGACAGCCAAAAGCAGTGACGACCACTCAAATTCCAGACGAGCACTCTCGGAGGACCACAAATGTAAGACTCAAACGTCATCTTCTTGGCATTTTCTTATAGAACATCCGGCATTAGGATCTTTATATTTATTTATGTGTTATTCATTTATTGCTACTCGGCCACGGACACCCCCAAGGAACTTTGGCGCAGAAATTTATGAATCATGTTGCTCTCTGGCCAGTGGAGGAAAATCAATTTCATCCGTGAAGCCACAGTGTTCCAGAATTAGCCCATTATATACATGGTGTTTACATATATATTACAACAGCATGGATGCCTCTAATTGAAACACTGTGTCGGTTCAACGCTTAGCTCCTCACTGGCCCATACCCGCTTCCCCCACGACTCTCTTGCTCTCTCCTATCGCTTTTTTTGCCGTAACCTCACGTCGGAACTTATTCGATTCCGCCAAAAAGCGTTACTATACCATAGACGTCATCCAGGAGGCAGATCAGTTAAAATTAAAGCATGTGTGATTCACAGAAAAGTGACTTCGAGGGAAAGAACAAAAACGAAAATATGATGCTGAGATGTGTAAGTTCCGTGGGGTGGAAATTTCCGACGTGACCTCCCTTCCAAATGTCGTGATCAGTAACCGGGGCCATATGTAATGGCGGCCATCTAGTTGACATGGAATCGAGAGACCGGCAATGAATCGCGGCCTGTAGGACCTCCTGCGTGGATGTAATGGCTGTGGAATATTAGCAGTGTAGATTTTTTTTAAGTCTAAGAAGCAATAGAAGACAGCAAGAGAGCAATGGGAGAAGCGGGTACGGGCCATTGGCGAGGTAAGCCTTTAACCGACACAGTGTTTGAAATAGAGGCATCGATGGCGCTACGTTAACACCATCTATATATGTATATATAGTTCAGGTGCCCCATGTTTGCAGGCAAACGCTGACAACGCCGCTGCAATATTAACATGTGTTGCACAATGAAACTTCTTTGAAAAAGTGTTTCCATGAATTAAGTTACTGAAGGTAATGTACATGTAATGATATCAGAATTAGCTGATTTCCTTATTCATTTTTACACGTTCGACGCCCAGCCGTTTTGCCTTAATGCTGACAAAATGTTGTCCCCTTAGTATTTCTTACCATGCCGGGTAACTCTATACCTCTTTTATGCATGGCGCATGTACGCGAATCCCATTTTATAGCAGCATTATGAATAACGCTCTATGAGTCGTCTGGTGACATTTCTTGACAATATCGCGAACGTGTTGAGTCAACAGATGCTGTATGAAGAATCTTTTTGTCCCAATAATCTTCAAAAGACAAGTCTCATTAAAACACGGGATATATCGTGTGCGCAGAAGGAGGAAGCTGAAGTGGGTTCCATTGTAAAAGTAAATACAAATACAGCATATTTCAAATACCAAAAACAATATGGGCATTCTCTAACAGTTTTCCTGCAACAATAAGGGTATTATTAGAAGAGACAAAAATATTAAACTTAAAACTATATGATTTTGCCTGGCAACATAGTATATCATATCAGGGATATGATCTTGTAAAATCCCTAAATTTGTTATTTCTCTCGCGACATTTACTTAGGAACTTATTTCGGAAACAAATGATAAGCCTGTCATATGTTCGGAACAGGCTATGTCAGGCCAATACTGTACCTAGCAAAGAGAGATTGTTTCAGTCTGGGCTGTGCATCCCAGATGTCTTACGAACGTCTGACAGTGAGATATTTTGAATATTCGAAGTGATTCCCTACATCTTCTTTTGCGTGATGCCAACCTGTTTAGTTTTTAATATTATTTATTTTGGATTCTGCATTTGTTTTCCTTTTCTTGAACAGTTGTTAAAGAATTCTACAATGCCAAAATTTTAACTGAAACTGCTGACTGGAATTGTTCTTAATGAGTTCTCTGCTGAAGCATTTCCATCATATCTGGAATTCGTCCACAGTTAATGTTCTGTTCTGGTGTTCACAGCCATCAAGTCAAGTGCACCCACCACAAAACCCGAAGATATCAATATATCAGTGATCTCTGGCAGTTTTGTGGAGGACACCTCAAAACGGGTTGAAAATGAGGGAGATTACCGTGTGGAAAATCCCAGTATGGATTCCGGATGTTACGTGAACTGTGCTTTCAGAGATAGCACCGTGTTTCTGGACGAAAGCGCTGACCACACTAAGGTGGCCGTTGATACGTGCTTACGTGCAAATATAGAGAAAGACAATGCTGCGCATGGCAATTCTGGACAACGTAAAGACGTTACGGAAGCGGAAGTTAACCCTGTGTCTCCCACCTCCTAGCGGACTTGAATATGTCAGTTACATGTGCGGAACTGTTAGCTTTTAAACCCCGGTCCCAAAGTAATACCGTTTGGTATATGTCCCGATTGTTCGCTTTCTATGAAAACGACTACCCCAATCTGTGATATGAACTTTTCCTTAAAGGTAGCAGAAAGTGTCTTATTTATAAACGCCAATAGATATGTCTGCACATTCTACTTTCAATTAAAACCTAATGTGTATTATGTTTAAGAGAGTTTGGTATACATGTATGGAAGGAATTGTATTATAGTTGAAAAAAGTGAAAAAAGATTTGATTCAATTCTTTGTATACATCGTTATATAGGATTCCCCATAGCCATGGGTCAGTTGGTGTCTTCTCGAGAATAGCTGAATATAATACACAGTGGTAAACAGATCGTTTCCAAAGATAGGGCGCAAAGTGGAGAATATGTAGCTTTAAAGGAATTACAGGACGCGAACTCTGTCGTATGTCGCTGAAAATTAGTCTTTGTCTAAAATAAAAGTGAGGAAGTCATGCCTGGTCAAAGGTGCGGCCCGTATGAGGAAGTGTGGATACAAAGTCTGTCATGCTTGCCCGAGTGTTCCTTTATATGACAGATACCGGAAATGAGGACTTTTCAGGCCTGATGGAAAATGTGTTCCTTTTAAGCCACACATTTAGAAGTAAGACAGACACAAAGTCTGTCATGCCTAATGGAAAGTGTGGTCATAGTCTGTCATGCCTGTTTTTTTCAATACTTTTTTATGGAACAAGAATGCCAAAGAAAAATCTGAAATACTGTGTTAACACGAAAATGAAGGGTTTTTTTTTTGTTCCGCATTAAAACCACTTGGGTCTTACGCTATGTGAAAAGCAGGTTTGCGGAATACTTTAATATTACATTTATTACATAACGTGATAATATAATGTGATTTCTGCGCAAGTTTCTTCATGTATCTCTTACGTACCGTCGTTAGTATATAGTTTTCCGTATGCGACGAAACATGGATTATGTGTTTTAATATGTGTGCAAGTAGCGAAATTTGCTTTACACACGGTACTGAAATATTCTGTTTCGTCTTCATGCGCCACGTGTCCACAAGATGTGTGCAAGTAATGTCGCGACTAAGATTCAAACTAAGAGTCAAACTACTAACGAGCTACATGTGACTTCTTCAAAACGTGTCGCAATATATATACATATACACTGTATACAGACCTAACCTAGTGCTATCACGTGCAAACTAAACATTAACTGGCTCGTGGAAAATAGTAGTTTTGTGATTTGTAATTATTTTATTTATATGAATATATCATAAATGACGTAATACGTTAAGCTTTTATGTTGTGTTGTGTCTTTATGACGTATAATTATGTCACTTTGGGAAAAAAGTAGAATTATGTAATGTGTGCAATGTAAAAATCATGAATATGCATTGTCTATAGGCATGATAGGAGTTTAACCTGTGCGTATCAAGCGTAAAAACTAGGAGTTTCTTTGTCCATGTGGTAAAGAATTATATAATTGTGGCATGTGTTATGTTTTTATGATATTTTTATTAACTACACATGCAGTATACATTTGCTAGTGTGTGGTTAGTTTATTTCCTTATATATGTAGGTTAAATATGTAATTAAAAGTACGATATATGTACGATGAAGACGGCTTTCATTCACATCAAGTGTAATGATTTATAGTCAAGTTCACTATTCTCAGAAGTGTGTAAAATGTTTTCAATGTGTTCAAGTTAGTGTCATGATGTTTAACTTCCGGATTAATTCTTACAAATGCTAAGTATACTGAAGACATTTTAGAAGCATGTGTGCCAGTTAAGTCAAGACTCATGCTGTAGGTGTGGTAAGGCGAGTCCCGTTTATCAAGTGTCAGTTATTACGAAGTTGTTTCAACTAAATGTCTTGTCTTAATACCTTTGAGTTCTGTCTACAAATCTGCATATTAAGCTTTAAGTAGGCGTTTATGTGGGCGTTACTCCTGTGTGTATTACCCGTATATACAATACAAGACATACCTGTTATTTGGAAACAGAATTTGAAAATATCTAGACTGTCTAAGAAATATTACGTTTATTGAAAACATCCGGAAATATATATATGATTAACGTTATATATTTTGCTTATATATGTAAGAGCTTAGCTGTAAGGTGTTTTCCACAAGGCACAGTATCTGGAGTCATGTTGTTCATCACTTGCTTGTCAAATCCTTTGATGCCATATTAAAACCGAGAGTAGACCGCCAAAAAATATCCATGTATATTCACACCCATAGTGTAACACTG
Source organism: Acanthopleura granulata (assembly GCA_016165875.1). Taxonomy (NCBI): domain Eukaryota; kingdom Metazoa; phylum Mollusca; class Polyplacophora; order Chitonida; family Chitonidae; genus Acanthopleura; species Acanthopleura granulata. Next base: position 27,943,668 of record JABBOT010000080.1, on the reverse strand, counting down.
ACCCGGACTAGATTTCTTTGTGGCTTATGTAAATACTTATGTATGCTTGAGTTTTGCGTCGTACTTAACAATTGTTCAGTCGTATGACGCCGGGGAGTCCTGAGAAAGTATGTATATAAATACTGCGTCTTCTTGTGGCAAAGTGCTGCAGCCACTGGAACCATGCCAAATCACAATGTACTGACACCGGGCCGACCAGTCCTGTTTCCTTGCTCTAACCTCTCGGTACTGAGCGCCAAGCTTTTTAAGTCTTTAGTAAGAAACGAACTGGGATTGATTCCGGTTCTCCCGACCTCGTGGCGAGCGCTCTGTAACCAATAGGGTGTTTGTGGCTTACAACCTGTACAAGTGAATCCGACATTCGGACACAGTAACGGACAAACAGTTTCAAAGGACGACACGCATACTGTTGGGTTTACATGTAAATTTGGTGTAAGGGAACCACTATCGGAGAGGAAAATGATAAACAAAAAGATTGTTCAACTCTCAGACAGCGATAGGCCTTACACGAGATCACACAAAGACACACGCTAGACTAAGTTCAATACATATATTTGAACAAAATAAACCAATAATATAACTAACAGTTATATACAAAACAATACAAGAATATATACAGTTTCTTGCGGATGTTAACGTTCCAAATCCGGATGGACAATTCTGGCTTCCAATTGCAAATCAGTCCACGTAAATACAGAATACACAGACCTTCGGAATTCTGGAATTGAAGGATGACAAGTCCTGTAGTGACGAACACCTGTGCGGTCGTTGTGAATTCATGTCCAGCTCATGCTGCCTTCCTCTCAAGCCGTACGTGGGAAGGTCCGGCATCAACCTGCCGATGGTCGTGGATTTCCGCTGGGCTCTGTCCGGTTTCCACCCACTATAATGGTGCCCGTTGTCGTATAAGTGAAATGTTCTTGAGTACGGCGTCAAACTCCAATCAAACAAATAAAATAAATAAAATATTGGATATAAGCCCCGGGAGGTTATCTTCTTGTGATACCCACCATCGTTTGGTGTAAACTACATTAGGAGTAGAAGCTGATAAACATTCCGTTCTTGGGGCATTTCAAGAACAATTTCAGCCCATGATTTGACTGCTGGGCTCGAGTGCAGAGCATGCACCTAGCCGGCTCGATTAAATTCATAACATTTAAAAGTGTAGAAAGAGGTAAATGATCATTAAACCTATATGAAAATATATGACGGAGCTCACATTTTCTTACAGCCCTTGCTGGCTTCACCTCCTCTCCTTCTCATACGTGGGAAGGTCTACCAGCAACCTGTAGATGGATTTCCCCGAGATCTGCGAGGTTCCCACCATAATACTCGTATAAGTGAAATATTTTTGAGCAAGGCCAATAGCGCAAATAGTAAATAAAAGTCATATTTGCTACAACGAACCTAAATGATAGTTCGTCAGTGACTTACCAAAAGTCATTGGTTTACTCCGGGTAGACCGATTTCCCTAACCAATTACTGCACGTTTCATAGCACCATATAAGTCAAAAAAAATCGACAATGGTTTTAAACAGCAATCAAATGAAATAAGTAAATCGCTTGTTGCACTTTGCATGTATTTTATCTCATTCTATAGTTTATTCTTGGGGGCTCGCTCATTCTACAACACGTAATTCATTATACATTGTCAGTCCTCCTGAATGTTCTCTCTCGTGATGAAAACATCGTCAGTCCTCCTGAGTGTATTGTCAGAATTTAAAAACATTGTCAGTCCTCCTAAATGTTCTCTCTCGTGATGAAAACATTGTCAGTCCTCCTGAATGTTCTCTCTCGTGGTAGAAATATTGTCAGTCCTTCTAAATGTTCTCCCTCGTGGTAAAACATAGTCAGTCCTCCTGAATGTTCTCTCTGGTGGTACAAACACTGTCAGTCCTCCTGAATGTGTTGTCACAATGTGAAAAACATTGTCAGCTCTCACAAATGTTCTCTCTTTGTGGTGAAAACATTGTCAGTTCTCCTGAATGGTCTCTCTGATAGTACAAACATTGTCAGTCCTTCTGGATGTTCTCTCGTCGTGGTGAAAACATTGTCAGTTCTTCTGAATGTTCTGTCACAATGTGAAAAGCTAAGGGCCAACCCAATGGAGATCAGCATTCAAATATACATTTACAACCTTAGGACATCGTACAGACAGGATATCCTGTAAACCACGGGCACAAGATCACAGATAGGTCTATTTGTTCCGATGGTAAAATGAAAAACGCTTAATTCCTCACACAATATTAAACCGGCAACGATTACATGTGCAAAGTTTTCAGGCAGGTCGTCTGTCGATATATACATATATTTCCAGTATACAAAGGCAATTCATCCAAAACACAACAACAGGCTCCAATTCACAAAACTCACACCTTTTGATGATTTACAGGCTGATTACCTATAGATCACGATTAGGCGATGAAATCAACAAACATTACTGTACCCTCATTTATTGAAATTCACGGGGAAATAAGCCAAATATACAATACTTACTGTATACACAAAATAATACATGAGTGAAATAAATAATCACACGATTTTCTCCAGGAATTAGGGGAGGACATCAAAGCTGAATTCATAGTTGGGTGCTGCTTTACTCTTTAAATCCGACCTTTGCGCTTTTTTGCTTCATCGGGGGCCTCCGAGGCTCACTTGGTTAGCGCGCTAGCGCAGCGCGATGACCCAGAAGCCTCCCACCAATGTGGTCGCAGTGAGTTCAAGTCCAGCTCATGCTGGCTTACTGTCCGGTCACACATGGGAAGGTCTGCCAGCAACCCGCGGATGGTCGTGGGCTTCCCCTGGGCTCTGCCCGGTTTCCCCTCACCATAATGCTGGCCACCGTCGTATAAGAGAAGTATTCTTGAGCACGGCGTGAAACACCAATCAAATAAATAAATAAATAAATATTTGCTTTGTCTGGACCAATATGCATGTTGATCGGCATATGTCCATGCAGTCAGCGTTATGAATAAATGTGTATGCACATGGACACTGAGACCAGGGTTTAGGACAAGAAGACACAGCCGCGCTATGAACAAGAATGTCGAAGGCAACAAACTCACAGCAACGGAAGTGACCGCCTCGGTGACTTAGCGGTTAGCGGTGACCTCCGGCGCGAGGTCAGGAGATCCCAGGGTTTGGTCATACAAAAGACTGAAACCGCTTCCTCATTTGGCGAGGAGACAATGAGAGGAGGGAAACAGGACTGGTCGGCCCGGCGTCAGTATAATGTGGCTGCGTGGGGCACTATGTCTGGTGTCTTCGGCATGATATTCGCATCTTGGCGGCTTGGACTGGCCCTGCCGCTATTAAATACACATTAAATATACATATACTAATGACTCCTCGCCATTATATGACTGAAAAGTCAAGTATACATGGATATATATGTACAACAGGGAAACACAAATCGAATGGAGTTTCCACAAAGTATAATGAAGCAGGAGCTTGTGTTATTTAATTATGGATGGGAACCATTGATAAGTGGAGATAATTGTTTTTCAAGCAACACAAGACGTCTGTACATCTTGCTCTATGCCAATACAAAGTAGAATGTTTATACTTGGGTATCTAAAATTCAGTCGACTAGGATGCAATTTTTTATCACAGGAAAAAATTATCTTTGATGTTGTGTAGGACCACATATCCAAGGCAAGCTACACTCATTTAAGATTTACATGTCGAAGAAATTCAGCACATCATTTCTAAAAGACATTTAATGGGTAGTATTCTATGTCATATGTTTTAACATTAGCAATGACTGGTAGACAGAAACTAGGAGAAAAACATAAAAAAATGTTCTTATGAGCACCACGCAGGTATACATATCAGGTATTTATCCGCCTAGAACATTTGGTCTTTTCGTCCTATTGAAAACTGTTGACCGTTTCTCTTTGTATGAATCCTTCCTATATAGATCCCTATTTCTTTGGTGGTTTGTGTTATTTGTCGCTTTTAGAAACTGGTCTTGCGATTACTGGCCCGGGACGCCTATTTTGGTTGACCGCTGGTATGCGAATGTCGGTTTCGACGCCAAACGTTTAACAGCAAAGGGTGAAACAAAATAACACACGGACTGCGTGGAAAATATCAATGCTTTTTGTTGCGTCCTTGTGCTTGCGTGGTTGTACTGTTCATAAGTAACAGTTCAGTTCATTGTACATACTATATTTTAGAAACTCTTCTGCGTTAGAGATGCGCTTGATATATCTACTGCGAAGTGAGAGCACGTTTTGTTTTCCCGGTCAGATCTGCAGAGGTTTATGTATCAGACTACGATACCCAGCAGCTACCACACACTCAGTATTATTAGGAAATTGACTGCCATAAATGTTACACGGTTTATGATGTTTAATTTGAAGTAATATTGAAGCACATCCATTGACATGCACGTATCACCACTACAACAACAACATGCACGTTAGATAACATGTGGGATGATGTATTTCTGTAAGAAATGTTCTTATGATGAAGACATGTAGGGTACAGTAGAAATGTTTCACCGAGATATTATGACATTTTCTAAAGTTGTTACCTTACATTAATAAGTGAAATCTATTAGTCTAAATAATGCAAACATTTGCTCATGAGCGTACATAAGCCCGTTCAGTTTTTGTTGAATCAGGGGGAACTACTCTCTCGGTCACTAAAATGGGGAAAATACTTTGTTATCTTAACGAAGAAGGTAACGTAAAGCTATAATGTGGTTTGCATCATGGTGATTCATTTTTATTGTTGCTTGACAGCTATTTACCATACGTCAGAGATTTGAGTTAGACTCAGACAGCACTACTGGCAGTTGTTGATCGTCCTACAATAAAGACTATTGTGGACGTCACTCGGTTTGGATGCGTTGTACTTTACTGACTCGAGCCACTCTGCGGTTAACTAACTGCTATCCCTCCATAGAAGAGGCACAACAGTGGTGGTGCCATAGGCGTGTGGTTATACTGGTGCAAAACAAGTGTGACCCTGTTCTACAAACAACAACCATGCTGATATATCTGTAAATATCTGTAGGTAAAGTAGGAGTCTTACTAGTCTCTCTAAACCAGACCGTCCTGACCTACCTATCACACTCGGATACAAGTGGACAGTGTTGTAATCAGTGTTAGCCAATGAACGCTCCGTGCGGGAAAAAAAGCCTTCGCTGAAGACTACAAATTTTCAGTGGTTGAAGGGGGGGGGGGGGAGTGTCTTCGTTAATATTCATCAGCAAGCAAGAACTTGCAAAGTACGATGTCCACCGAAGAACACGAATGAGGGGAAATTAGCAGAGAAGCCGAGGCCCTTGTTTGTCAGAAATTCGGGATAAAGGAGCTGCACACATATCAGAGACAGTGTCTGGAAGCAATTATACAGGGAAAAGATGTTTTTGTGTGCCGGAAGACTGGAGCAAGGAAATCATTATGCCTCCAGGCGCTGACAACGGTAACCTTATACCAACAACAGTAACAACGTCAACAAAACTGGAAAGATGCGCCTGTTGTTATCGTTGTGTCTCACCTGGTGAGCCTTATGAAGTCTCAAATGAAAACTTTAAACAAGAGAGGCATACCGGCAGCGTATATTGGGGAGAACTACGTGGACTGCTGGTTGGGGAAGTTGCGAGGACAGCACTATTGGTTATGTTGTTGCTTTTTTTCTATCAATAAAGATATTATTATTATTATATATAGCATTCTACTGGGAAACAGTAAGTTTCAGCACCCAAAGTAATATTTTTTGAAATAGTTAATATTCTTGTAATAAAACTCAAGCTATGGCATCTTGGTATACATGTGTTGATTTGTTACATGTACACTAGAAGAAAATTATTCATCAATCAGGCTAAGGCTTCGTACAATATACATCAGCCTTTTGATATATTAGGACTATGCATGCAACTAAACAATACTGTGACGGTAGTAAGGCCTTTGTCCAGCTTGAGTAACTTTTAAGCTTCACTAAATTGTGTAGACCATCTAATATTCTACAGATACTGTATGCACATTTACATGCATGTGGTTTAGTTATTGTCGAAATAGGACCAGTATTTATGGTAGTTTAAATTAAATCATAAGCTACACAAATATTTTGTGACTCTGTGAACTGATCAGTGGGTATTAGGTTTATTTTCTTCATTGCCTTTTGAACACCATACTCAAAAATTTTCCCTTATACAATGGCCAGTAGTCAGTTTTATTATGGTTGGAAAAAAACCTGGAATTAACCACTCTACTCAAGTACTCTCAGGCTTGTATCCCAAATAGTTTGAAGACAGGTGGTCTTCAGTGAATATAAAACCAATAACCCTTGAAGCACCACTTATTGTCACAATGAGAGCAAGAAAATTCCCAACAGCCTGAACTGATCCTACACATGGTGTGTGAGGAATTGGGAGTTCAGCTCACAGAGCAATGACCTGTACCCTGCTGTTAAAGATAACTTTAATAACCTGTAGAATCCATTGGTGATTGGGTGGGGTAAAGGCAGAGTTAACCTGCTGCAGAGAGGGTTTCACTTAGCCATAATTTGTGTCTGCATGTATTTATAATAGTTCTCGTCAGTGCTCTACCAGAACCAAGTGTCATAAATAATGAGGTACTGGATGAAAAGATGAAAGAGAAACAGCGCGACCAAGCCGTATTAAACACCTGTACAGTTGTACCAGGTTTTACCAGGTTTATGTATTTGATTGCTCTTGAATGACACGCTGAAGAATTTTTTAACAGTGGAGGAAACCAAAGTGCCTGATGTAAATCACCAACCTTTGACAAGTTGCTGACAAACTTTCCCACATTTGGCGCACTGAAACAGGATGGGTAGGTTTCTCCCGGAATCTGCTCGGTTTCCTCCCACCATAATGCTGGCTGCTGTCGTATAAGTGAAATATTCTTGAGTACGGCGTAAAACACCAATCAAATAAATAAATAAATTAACAGGATGAGAATGTTAGATAAACAGAAGACACTGACACAACATATCTGATCTTGAGATGAAATCGTTGGTAACATTTGGATTAAGACATATGAAAAAGAAACCTAGCTCATATGTACACATTATCAGTGCAATATTTTCACATTACAGATGGATTCTCACTCTTCCGCTGTCTTTTGTTCTGAAACAATGCATATATGTTAAACACACCATATTCCAGGAATCCCTACATGTAAAAGGAAAGATCATCATATCGATATAAAATGCATACAAGGCATATTAAGCTTTTCCTATGTCATTCTCATCTACTGTGTGTAGTATGTGTTACACAAACAAGTATCAGCAAACATGTTGCAATGTTAAGGTAGGTTTTGTAAGAACGTTACCGCCCACTATGAACATTTACCAATATCTATTTATTATTTGCTATGTAGATGTACAAAATGTCTATCTTAATTGATGGGTCTACGTATTCATCTTTGTAGCCCCTGATTGTATAAGATTCCTCTTGCCAAGTGCTCTTCAGATTGTACATACATGATTTTAACAGATCATGTATGCACTGTATTTATTTCATGTTGCGAACATTTCCTCCTCATCACGATTCCTCAGATAAACTGAAACTACAATTTACGTACTTAACTGTCATAAATATTGTTCTTTGGATTATGAAATTTCGCTTCATAAGGGCTGTAAGTAATTATACGTAAGGAAATAAAACTTCCTCCAACTTACAATAACAGGTTGTAGTACTGGAGCAGAACTGGTGGAAACATTTTCCTTCTTCGCCGTGGGGGCCAAAGCTCTAAATCTCTTCTTAATGCGGGGTGATGGACTTCCGACGGCCATTCGATCCACTCTCTGTTTGTTCGTTTCCCATTGCTCTTTAATATCCTTTCAAATATCCCCTGCCCCTCTCTCGTTTGCAGGTTTCCTCTTTCCGTATAGCCTTTTCTAATATATTTAACCTCACAGAACATGGCATGCAGACATAGCCCTCTCCTTTTTACCACAACAACGTCAGGGAAGACGAAGTGGGAAGCATCCAGGAGCTCCTTAGAAGTCTTACTTTCCGTCGTCAAATCACGCCTTTAGGCTGTCACAACACGATTATTCACTGTGGATACTAGCTGTGCTAAACAAATTCTACAGTAAACCTTGAAATCCACATAATCTTTCCATTTCTTTGGCCTGGCCATCGAATCGCATGATAGTCGTATATAGAGCTATAGGTGTCTGCACATGTCAACAGTCACTTACTGTTTACGACTTCCCGCCAGGAGATAGCAGAGTCGTTTCCATTGGTCGGCCAGGATCATGTTAAATAGCTATGTTTACGTCTCCGTATGTGAGATGTGCAGGCTTTTCAGCAAAGGTTGAGTAGACTTACGGCTACGCTCCTCCGCATAAGGAGAGTAGGGTCTTACAAATAGATGTAGTTTCTCAATATACATGTAGGTTGATAGAGAAAGATGGCCTCCGTGGCTCAGTGGGTTAGCACGCGACCGCAGAACAATGAACCGAAGCCTCCCACCAATGCGGTCGCTCTGAATTCAAGTCCAGCTCATTCTGGCTTCCTCTACGGCCGTTCGTGGGAAGGTCTGCCAGCAACCTGTGGATGGTTGGGGATTTCCCCCGGGCTGTGGCCGATTTCCTCCTACCATAATGCTGGCCGCCGTCGTATAAGTGAAACATTCTTGAGTACGACGTAAAACACCAATCAAATAAATAAATAAATAAATAAATAAATAAATAAACACCTGGCCTGTGCATCTCGGGTGTGAAATACTGTATAGCACGTGTTGGCCTACACATTGAAGTGAACTTACCCGTTACGCATAAGCTATGAAAAATTACGCCTGAATGTAATAGTGGACAAGTTTCTTAACACTTGATTCAGAATAGAAGGTCGGTTCGCTTCGTATAGGCTTACACCAAGTTTCCTTTGACACATCCCTGTAGACTAGTTTATTGAGACCTACGACACAAGGTGCAGGTATATACATTCGTGAGTGCGACACCAGCGGGTGCCCTGTGCGGAACAATGCGCATGGAGACAAGTCTTGGAAAGCCCCATCTGCAGATGTGGAAAGCCCCTTCTGATCTCCATGCATTGAGACAGGGCATTTATGACTAGGCGTATTTCTCGTCAACACAAAGGCCAGTTACCAGCAGCGCAGTATATCGACATTACAGGTAAGTATAACCTACATGTACATGCTCCAGGTTGTATGACGATATAGGAACTGCTCTCGAGACAAATCTCGAGGGCTCTCGCGAGATTGCTCGTAATATACATGTATATGGGCGAGCACTGTTTTACCAAACTAAGCTGTTCAGTGAGCAACAACCGATAGCTTGTATCTCAGAGACAGTGGAAGCGAAAGATTCTATGAAGTGAGTGACAGAAAGTAAGTGAACAACGCATTCGAAACTTCTATTAATTTTCCATACTACAGTCTTTCATATTTCAGTAGACACACCTTTCACAAAGATCATGACATCTGTCTGACGTGAGTTCCTGTAAGCCTGTATGTTATCTGGATTTCATTGTATATATGTGTAGGCCGACTTTTACCAACTTCCGCGTACAAAAGCAGAAAACACTGTCCATGCCCTGTAAACACTGGGTGCAACAGCTCAATTGGTCTGTTTTATATCTGATTTAACTGGATTTTCACGAAAATTTTTTTTTGGTAATTTCGTGCTGATTCCAAATTTGGTTACTTTGTTTGGGGGTATTTTTTGCAGTGAATAAAACGGAAATATAGATTGAGGTGCTGCGGTGGATTTTTGGGATCATACTGAAACACAATGACGTCACAAGTTGTTTTTAGCTGCAACGCATCCTCTGATTGCTATATATCTACGTTCTACGTAAATATATATGCAGTACAACATCTGCATTTGTGTTTAATGTGGAAACATAACACTTCCAGTGTGTTTAGTGGCAGAAAATAAGGAATCTTTATTTTAGTAAACAAATAGGCAAAAAATAATGAAGACCATATTTGGAATCGGCACGAAATTGCCTTTCAGATGATGCGTCCTTTTTAAAAATGTGGTCTGTTCTTTAGTATAGCCAAAGTTTTAAAAACCACAGCCCATCAACCATGATTTTTTTATTATTATTTGTGGATAAATCAGTTTACGGCAAATTTCTAAACAGCTCATATAGTTTTATGATTTGGTTTATATCGAAATGTTTTATGAACATGTTTGGGTGTCGCAAACGGACCCGTGACTAATGCCGTCTTTTTTTTTTTTATGTCACGCATTGTATACATGTTGAGTGTTGTCGCGTGTATACATACCAACCTGCAAACGACCTCCGCTGACGGGGCAAGCATGACTAGGCTTTTTTTAAAACCCTAGTCTGGCTGGCCGACAAGACAACCCTTTGTGGCTGGCCGACAAGACTGTATAGCTTTCGTCGGTATGGTTTCACTGAAATACGTTCTTCAAACAAACAATTTTCCTTCTGATAAAATTCAGAACTGGATTTATGTGTCATGTATTGAATATAGTCTGTTTTGTGACCTGTACATGGACGTTAAATATCGTCAGGTAGGCCCACCAACAGCTACATGTATAACGGGTAAGTATATCAAGTAGCCATTTTATGGTCTGGTGAAATATACATTGTCTGCACAAGACACGAGACACGCAGGGTCTTCGCAAGACAGAGGAATTGATAGGTTGTGCATGCCGGTAACAGTCTCTCCACAAATGTAATGATACGGCTAGTTACAGTTCAAAGTTCATTTTATTATTCACGGATCCACAGTGCCGTCTTTAATGTGTGGTTCTGGCTTATAGTATATGTAATAGTTGTTCACCGCTGACACAAACTGGTCAATGTGTGATTTTGACATAGTAGTATGGGACATTGGAACACAACAGGCCCTGTGAGATCAGGTGGCCATGTTGTTAGCTTATATACCTTCTACATTAACCTCTCTGAATCGTTACATTAACTCCGTCCTGTCGCTGGCGCTGTCCTCAGAGTGTCAAAGCTGTCAAAGATCTTCGAACACTCGAAAAGACCGAGTCCCATTACACCCTTAAAATGACCCCCTGCAGGATCGTCAATAGAAGAGTACATATCTGTAGCTAAGCTGGGGAGAATGAAACATACCTCAGAACTAAATACGCGCAGGTCTAAATACTTATTACCGAATACTAAGGATGTGGTACTGTACAGAAGAGTTCATCTGAAACATTCAGATTGTGGTTCTCAAATATACAAAAGTGAGCCCACATTTATTACATGTCTCTGTTTTTGGAAAAATTTTACTCATCCTAATTAAAGACTTTGATACATAAAGTTATTCGTTCTAGGGGAGCTCGATTTTCTTGACATTATGGGCCCTTGTGTTCGAGGTGGTTAACGCGTTAGTTCAGGTCCAGTTCATGCTGGCTTCTTCTCCAGCTGTACGTGACAAGGCCTGCCAGCAATCTGCGGATGGTCGTGGGTTTCTCCCCAGGGTTCTGCCCAGTTTCTTTCCACAATAATGCTGGACGCCATCGTATAAGTTAAATACCCTTGAATACGGCGTAAAACTCCAATAAATTAAATAAATAAGTCTGTATATTATAATATCTTCACTACGAGATAGGTCGGGTGTTGAATGATTCGTTCGTCAGAGTATCAGAAGCAATGTAGAAAAGACTGATCTCCTTTTCTAATCACTTATACATCTTCTCTTATAGATTATCTTTGTAATAGGCCTATCTGTGTTTCATGGACGGCGAATCCTCTGCACGATATGGCTACAATATTGCTGACGATGCGCTAAACCACAATTATTCATTCGATCGCCAGTCCTAGGCTTACAGATCCTCCCAGTCTACATTAGTATATGTAACTTTCATGTTGTTGAACCGATTGTTGAAACAGTGGGAAAACATTTCCATGTGTAAGCAGATGATTTTTGTAGTCTGGTCCTTTTATCTTGTCGCTTGTAAGAAGCTAGGCCCCATGTTTAAAATGATTAATATACTCGTCCCCAGAATTGCCTTTTGTCAGAGACATGTAACACAAGTTCTGCACGCTGATAAGTTGGATGTCCATCATATTGTTTGCGGAGAAAACGCAGCTAAACTGCTTTTTTCTAATTCATAATGTTAAACTCCAAAAGTTTATTTTCGACAGCAAGAACTCAATGCATCCTCCCTTCAGCTTATATTACGTAACTGACGTCGCTCTCCGTCAAGCATACTGGTCTCCGCCCATTATCCAACGCCTCACCGATTTTTTAAACATTTATGACGTCACCGAAGGCAATAAAGTCTTCGCCCCGAAAACAATCTCCTAGAGTTTTTCATAATGAATAAGAAAAAGTCTGCCTGTGATGTAAGGTACAACAGTCTGATAGCGGATAACAGCCTGCCTGTGATGTAAGGTACAACAGTCTATCTCATACATGACCTAGCAAACAGACGAGTTGTCATTGTACTCTATCCTGAAGTACAAACTTCTACATGGTAGGAAGAGTGAGTGCTTGGGGTTTAACGTCCCACTCAACAATGTTTCAGTCGAGCGAGGAGTCCTTCTGTTGTGAGCATACACTGTGTCACGTGGCAGGGCGAATCCATGTCGCCAATGCTACATGTGCGAAAGTCACCAGACATGACACCCCACCCACTCACATTACCCACCTGGCCGTCCAGCCCTGTTTCTCTGCTCTAACCGCTAAATTCTGAGCGCCAAGCGAGGCAGCAACAAGTACTATTTATAAAGTCTTGGACTTTGCCAGGGTTTGAACCTTGATCTCCTGACCTCGATGCGCACGCTCTAACCACTAGACCACCGAGGCGGTCGTTAAAAAGTAGTGTTTCGTCACAAGGGATTTTAACAGGCCAAACCTCTGTACACGGTAGGCCTACATACAAATCGCTTAGTGGCACATGAATAGTTAGACCGCACCTCGTGCATACGTGACCAGTGCGGTAACATTCTTTTAGACAACATAATAGATATATATATATATGTGCGGTGTTTATATGTAAGGAGAGAGGCCGTTTTTATAGTATCCAATCTCTTCTCCATTGTTAAGACGTCGAACGCTGTGGTAAAGTTGTCTGACAGGGAGTGTGCCGACACTGACAGCGGGCCGCAAGTAGATATAACTGGATGTTACAGGCAGTGTGCCCATACTAACAGCGGGCCGCCAGTAGGCCTGTTTGGTTTGGTCTACCGCTAAGGAAGTTAGGCCGTACGCTGTTCGCTGAAGCGTTCATGTTCGCCCCATTGAGAGAGAGTCTACATAAAACTGTCACGGAAAGTTGGATAATCAATCAATCAAGTAGGAGTACATACATATATTAATTATAATATATTATTATATATAATAATTATTTCTTTTGACACAGTCTTGTACATACCTGTACTTCTAATACTTTTTTTGTATTTATACCTTAACCAAATTGTTTGACACCCCAAGTGAAGCACGATAAAAAGACATTCAGCCATCTATGAGACATGACAGACAAGTTCTTATTAGCAAATCTGTGGTTCCTTCTCATGTAGGTGACCTTTGTAAGACTGAACTCCAGCACCAAATACAATACTTGAGACAATACATTTGCCTTGCAAAGGTGGAAATGGTTTTATTATTACTATTGCAGTATGTATCACTATCCTTTACAAGAATAAATTTATATATCAGTATTAATGAATACAGGTCAATATATTTCTTAAAATTAAGAGAAACATGAAATCTGAATGCTCTTGAGTTTATATAAGTATTAAACTATTACTTTATTTACATGGCTATATCCTATATATCATGTTTATGTATACATATTTATTTCACTGTTCATTAAAAATTCAAGACTGTTGCCACTTACACCATGGTGATCAGTTTTATGGGTCGAGAAAACCACAGTGTCCAGGGTAAACCACTGATATTTTGTGTATCTGAACAGTGTCTTTCAAATGACATAAATAATGAACATATAAATGAATGTCAGTATTTTTCTTAAAAATTTATAAATATAAATAGTAAACTAGTACTATATAATCATGGCTATATACTGTTTATATTTGCCTGTTCATTAAGGCCAAACTCACTTACATGAGTTTTTCACTTACTTGATGGCAGTCAGTTTTATGAGTGCCAAAGGTGAACCGTGGTCCTTCAGCAAGTTACTGACAAACTCTCCTCTTGATGACACATATGCATATATGTGCACACCTTGTTGGCCCAATACATGTATGGCTGAAATTTACATGAATGTAAATATATCAGCATTTACAGTTGTTTATAGCTTTAAATGAAATGAGAGAATGCTTTCATGAATGGTCAGGATAATGTTGTTTTATAAATATTCCGGTGTATTGCAGCTGATAACATCTGTCGCATTCCCTTAATGACTTTTGTAACAAATAAGGCATTAAGATTCTGTGTGAAATTCCAAACTAATCCCCTCAATCATATCAGTAATTAAAATATTTCTTAATTGCAATGTGCATGTATTTGTTGCTTTGGGTACCCGCAATACACTTACATGGCTAGATGATGTCATTGCTGGTTACTTTGCTAGCCCGGAGTCGTTGATACATATGCTTAAGAGTCTGAATCTAAGATAAACTGCTGAATTGATATGTCACTATAAATATAATTCATGAGTTGTGTTTGATATTCATTAAACATATTGTTGTTTAGGAATTTGCTAGTGTATGGCCGGAGAGTGAAAAGCGAGAACCTACTTATAACCAGTACTAACTTTCAGATCTGACGCTAGTCCGAACATGCAGCCTATAACATGTAAATATGTGGGAATATTCTCGGAGGAGATTTATACCAGAATGATATTTAGAAAGTTTAAAGAAGCAGGATGCTTTTCATGGAACAAGGTATATACATGTAGTTTTCAGTCCCGCTTTGTTGATATCGTGATAAACACTGGGTAATGTAAACATGACCTTATTCGACAAGTAGTTTTTTGATTCAAGCGCATGATACTTTTCCCTTTTTAACTGATAAATTGATATCTTTCAGGATAAATCAAAGTGAGGGTACGTCGCGGGTGACATGATATCATCCTCACTAGGGTCTGCGTTTCCTCAGCACATCCATATAGCAAAGACTATCAGAATTTTTAGGCTCCGTTCATCACGGCGATACAAGTAGACTCAATGTTGTTATAATTTATAGATTTATTGATATATGATAATTTGGGGGAGACTAATTGTTACTCCGCCAAAAAAAAAATTTCCGGACTATAATAAGCATATTCTTTTTGTGCCACTTTTGAGTGGAGAACTTTTTGTTACATCTACTTTGGCCAAACGAGCATGGATTCATTCCAGTACCATGCAAACCCGCTCTCAATGGGATGAAAGTTCTTTTCTAAGTGTCTTTCAGCGAACAGCGTATGGCCTAAGTGTGTGCCTGTGAGAATGAAGTATCCTTTACATCTGGATATCTAGTGGCACTTAATTATCTATTGGCCTTTAGTGGACTTATTTACTTTGAGTCTTTTACTTAATTATCACAATCATGCATTAATGATAACAGACAAAGTCGCGGTGCAGTGGCTAGTAACGCTTTTAAGTTAATACTTATGAAGGTTTTTGTTTCCTTCTTTTTCAGCCGAGTCAGCTGAAGGCCCGCGACTTGGGAGTGGTCCACGTTGACTCACGGCTATTTATTGTGATGGTGTCATTATCCTCCATTCCTTCAGTTACTAGGTGCTCACTCGCCGTGTGAGAAGACTGATGGCGAAGAACTATGTGATCATTTGTGTCATTCATATATGGGTCCTCTCATTTGGTCTGGGAGTTGATATCTGTGCCCTGGAATCAAGAATTGACACTAGTGAAACGTTTACTTACAACAGTGGGACAGGACAGATAGTCATTTGTCTAAAGTGCCCACCTGGTTCTCATGTAATCAGGGGAAAACAATGCTATTCCGCACACTCGATTGACCATTGCCATTGTTGTCCTGCTAACCAATTTCAGCCTGATTTTGTTGGATCCGTACAACAATGTGCAGACTGTCACGTATGCCGGCAAAACGAAATAGAGGTGCGGAAATGTTCACCGGCTTACAACACAAAGTGCGTCTGTAAGGAAGGGATGTACCATGAAATGGAGTATGACTTGTGTACGAATCACGCGCAGTGTTCGGAAGGATTTGGAGTGGTCGCTAAAGGTAAGCTAACCATAGTAAACATCCTGACAGAAAACAAAAGAGACGACATATCAGATTCTGGATTCGAAGTCATACTTCCAATGGTCATGGGTTCAGTGAAGGCTATTCTCACCTGTGTCACTGTTATGTATTTTCTTTACATATTTGTTTTTACATACAGAACACAATTTGGGGGGGGGGGCGGTAAAACAATAATAAAATAAATCAGGAATTATTTGCGCGTTATCAGTGCGTTGATGAAAATCTTGTTATCCTAAACATTCTACAGTGGCCAACTCTACACATTTAGAAAGGAATGCGCAGGTTTTGTCTCGCCTCTTTGGTGGCACCTTGTAAAGTTCCATATACAACTTTATTAGTGAGGCTCAGTTTAGTAACCCATATGAAAGGTTTCTACTTGCACCAGATTGATTGTTACAACAGAAAAGAAAAGATTGTTTATCGTCAAAAAGATCATCGAAACTGAAGCGTTATAAATTTTGCTAGCTCCCTATGTCGTATCGTGTATGGTACATTCTCTTGTACATGTGACAAGAAGTAAATTTCCTACGCCTCAATACCTGTGCCGAAAACGGACTTATTTCTCGAACTTTACTGACATTCTAGATGGTTATACATGTATAGCTAATAACACCACTCAGGGAGCCCGTTTTATGGAGAGAATGTAACGCTAGGCCAAGCCTAACTACCATGACGGCGTATTTCTACAGTATATGTCGTCATGACAGCTACGTTTGACATAATTTATGCACTGTTTGTAAAAACGGGTCCATTAAAAGGTGTAATTTGTGACTGTATACAAAATCTAAATGTTCTCGAACTTTTTCACACCATAGGGAACAACACAAGAAACACAAGATGTGAGCCGTGCAAGATGAACCAGACGTACAGCAACGTACGTTCTGCCTTGGCACCGTGCCAACCGTGTTCTTTATGCGCACCTGGAGAGCGCGTGACGTCAGCGTGCACAACAGAAAATGACACCGTCTGCGCACTCATCGAGATGGAAGGTAAAGAAAGCATATCGTTATTAATTTATACTATTGTCCCGTTGAATCGATATTGGTGTGCCGAATTACCCATGATAGGAAGTGATAAAGCTTATGTTGCTCATTGGGTCATGCGACAGAAGAAACGTTTCATAGAAAAGTAGCTGTTTAGCAGGGAAAGTTTAACAACTGGGCAAACAACAAACCAAGGCAGCACCATAAACTTTACAACTTCCGGGTTTTGTTTGTGGCTTACGATGGCGCCAATTGTTTTATTGGGAGGCTGATTTTTGTTCTTGTTGGGAGTTGTTAGGGGGGTTGCAGCGCTGTTATCGCCCTTGCATTGTGATACAGTATTTGACTTGATTGCCATGTCTTTTCTTATGTCTCATCATCACATCTTAATTTGTGCTTGTCGGCAGTTGGAAATTTAATTATAGGCTACTCAGTTTACCATCGTTTGGCAAAAATTTGTAGAAGCTTGAATAAATGAATCTTCAACACAAGCGGTTAGTGACTTGTTTTCATATATTTTGGACACACATTCGTATTATGACCTGATTATAGCTTATGATCACTGTGTCCATCCACCGGGACACGCTTTGCCATTTGCGTTTCGGATATCATCGATTTTCGTTTTTTCGTTTTTTTTTTTTTGACTTTTTGGCTTATTTCTCCTGCGCCTTAGCCGAATGATTGGCTCTGAATGAGCCGAGGGCCGTATCAACTTCTGACTGGTAAATCCCAACATCTTCACTCAGCCCACTTCGTGGTTTATTTCTTTATATATCAGTTGTTTACCCTGAAAAGGCCAGGTTACTGAAAAACACTGAACACATATGCATGTGTATAGGCCTATGCTGTTTCTGATCATTTGCTGTATCTATCATTTGTGATCTATGGTTTCCTCGAAATTGTCATTTCTTTTACATCTTACCTAATAAAGTCACCAACTCCCGGTTTTATCTTTTCGGCAGTAAGTCACGCGGAGCAAATTTGGCAGGTCTCTCCTACTTGTATGATATCGCGGGTTTGATGAAACCACATGTAATTACATCTTTTGTATGATGTGAGTGTGACTAAGCTAATTAGAAGGTGAGAAATATGCAGTTTGTGTGAATATTCAAGGGAAGACTCGGCACTTAATAATGAAGGCGTTTGTACTGTGTGTATAGAATTGAATTTACGAAGGAAGTTTATTTGGAATCATTCCGCACAATAAAAGAGATATAGACCAAGATCGTATGGTGTTCGGATTTCTCAGTCAGAAGTGTACATTGTACAGGACCTTTGAATCTTCCAGGCTGTCAGCCGCTACATATATCATAAAGGAAGGCTACATGTCCCTCTTCCGGCCAGATGTAGTGAGAGGGAGTTAAAGTACTCATGCTTTCGTTGTTGTTCTTTGAAGGTAATGGCAACAGACTGGATCTCTTAGCACTCCTAGTGCTAGTACCCGTAGTAGGTGGAGTCCTTTGTGTGGTCTGCATTTGCAGATACAAAGCGGAAAGGTAGGTACATGTTTCTACCTTATTTAGCATCAATGTCTCCTGCTAAATGCGATGACTTCTGGGCAAGAGTTTACATAAAACAAAAACGATTTCACGTCCAAATCTAGGACATTGACAATAACTGTATGAACTGAATCTATATATTGTCTTTTGACTGTTGCTAATCAAACACTACTAAAATGTGAAACTAATTCGTTAAAGTGAAGGTTGCAGAAAATACTACAAATATGGCTTAAAGACAATTAAGTTGATCATTGTGCTGCTGGAACACCTCGCTAGCAACATCTATATGAAATTCTAAATGAACAGTTATTGGTGTTTAACTAGGCAGCTATGGGATACACCTATATAGGTGTCTGACACACCTGTAGGCTTGTCAACACTCCGTGTGTGTATATCAAAACACAATGGTCATTGCAGTGTGTATAAAAATGCTGCCTTTGGATGACAAAGCGGGTGCATTGGAGAAGACAGCGGTGGCTGCAAAACACGCAACTCTTGAGATTTAAACAGATCATCGTGATCGGATTAATATTGGGTCATCTCTCATCTCCCATTTAAATGCATGGATTAGGTGTAACTTGACTAATCCTATTCAGTGATTAGTTATCATTTGCTACACATTGTGGCAGGTAGATTGTGGAGATCATTAGGTCACAAATGTATCAGGCCCATGCGAAAGCGGCCAAACTTCGCTAACCGCCATCTTCATCGTCCGGATAATCTCATGGAACGTTTGGATTGAAACCTAGAGGATTACGTCACTAAAAGGGTCACTGACAACTTATTTGGCCTTGTAACTTTATTTCTTGTTGTAGTAATAAAGAAAAGGAACTATGAGAAGATATTGTGAAAAAGATTATCTTAATTCTCGATGGCAAGACACGTGATTGTAAATTGGCGATTGGCGAATTTCGAAAGCTGTCTCAGCGGGGTACGTCGGTCACAGTTGTATAAGCTGTGACGATGTGTTCTTTATTATTCACGGACAGTGAGGTGATAGGAGCTGAGAATTCATTTAAGGTTTCCGGAATCGTGTTTTGCACAGCTTCGAAATGTGGAGGACAGCGCAGACAATACCGCCGAGTTCAAATGATAATAAATGTATGAGAATCAGAGGGGGTTAATGTGGAAGTTAAGCAGGGAACATTGCCAACCGATCTTGTGAATTTCGTAGCATTTTGGGGGCCAGAGCGGCAAAACCATCCACGCTTTAACAAACTAGGATCAATTCCGGCTGTTCAGTCGACCAGAGCTCTTTTCAAACACGCTGCCGAAGATAGATCGAAAGAGAACATTAGAAGAAGTGTATTTGTTTCTTCATCTAGTGTAAAGGGAATCTCTGTATGTGTCAGATTCGACCAACAGCAAGTCTGTTGCGCTATTCAGTTAGGCAAGAGGGAAATTTCCGTTTAGCTGTAAAACTTTAAAAAACCGTTGGCGAAATCGCCACCATTTATTTACGTACTAATTTTGGTTGACATATCCTTTCTTACATAACAACAGTCATTAAACCATAATTTTATTTTCTTTTTCTACATTTTGATATTTGAACGTGTTTTGCAGTTTTTGCATCGATCGCAGGAACAAGAAAGGAAAGGAAGGAAAGGAAGAAGGTGAGCGTGTTATGATGTGTGAAAGTAAGTACAATGACATTTGATCATAGTAATGTTTTTTCATTTGTACAAGAAGTCCCTAAAACGACACATGCAAATAGTTCCACTGGAAATTTATAAGGTTCATTATCTACATACTTGCAAGAGCATAAATGAACTTCTTAATCAGGAATTACTCGTTATTCGTTCAAACAGACGAGGGTTAATGTCCCGAATACAGTGACAAATCTCACAATTACTGAAGTAAAAACATATCACAAGTGAGTAACAAGACACCTGTCTAGCTGTAAAGGGCATGCTTGTACGCACGTTTATATTGGTTTCAGATGTATCAGGGAAAGGTCAGCAAAGTCTAGTCAGTCCGAACATCAGTGAAAATGACGGAAGTGTAGTAGTTTGTAAAGAGCAAGACCACACAAAAAATTATGGTCAGTGAGAAGAGCATTTAAACTGTATCGGAAGATACCCTCACTGTTTGTTTAAGTTTTACCCTCAATGATTGTTTAAGTTTTACCCTCAATGATTGTTTAAGTTTTACCCTCAATGATTGTTTAAGTTTTACCCTCAATGATTGTTTAAGTTTTTTTCACCAAATTAAACGCCGTGAAATGTTTTTATTGTATGGTGGACTTTATGACCCATATTGAACAGGCTGAAGCAAAATCACGTCACGCATTCCTTTTAGTTGCTAAACAGCCTCTGACCGTTCTGTTTCCATATTAAATACGGATACTGGTGTTTGTACTACATGTATATTCATACAGAACGTAACCATATAGCAGATGCTGTTTAGTAGCTAAAATGAATGTGTGACGTCACTGTGCTTCAGCCTGTTTAATATGGGCTCTAAAGTTGGAATTTCTTTTCTTCAACCTGCCACGATATGGCTGAGTTATTACAAATGTGGTGTTAAGCCATAATCATTCATTCATTCTTTTCTTCAAATACTGTGTGACAAAAATTCTGTTGTATACATACATAGCTACTTATGTACAGTAGTACTCTGTCCAATGTTTGAAAAGGGAAAATACGTGATAGAACAAGCACTTAGTGGAGCCACAGCCTCGTGATACAAAACATGCCTAGTTAACTATTGTATTAGAAATAAATGAAATGAATGAATAGTGCTATAATCATGACGTTAAATGATTGTCAGAGAGTCAATGGGCAAACAGTGGTGAAATACATACCATAAAGACGTGACAGTCAGAAATCTGGGTGGATTTTGGCGTAATGTATTCATGTTGAAATATGTAAACCGTTTGATGCATTAAGACGAATTTTAGATAGGCCTATTGCTCTGTATATGGAAGAAACTAACACAGGTGCAAAAACAACGAATAATCCAATGCATTTCTTTTCCTTTTCTAGACGAAATATACCGGAAGTTATTCCTCCACACAGCGCAAAATTTGACATGGAGTTGGCGATGCTTCATAAGGCACCTGCCGTGTAAGTTTGTGCACTGTCTAAATAGTCTAACGAAAAACTTTTAAATTCGTGCTGAATTTCCTCTCACAATCAGCTGGCCGCCGTCGTATAAGTGAAATATTCTTGAGGACGGCGCAAAACGTTAAAGTCTATAAATTTTTGCACCCCCAATGAAGACTTGGGTAAAAAGCGAAAAACTAACCTTTTGTCAGTAGAATATCATTGTGTGAGCACTGAACAAGGGCCTCTTCTCGTCCTGTATACGATAGCAGGTGTTAACTAGGGAAATAAGGCAGACACCATACAGTGAAAGGCCCTCCATTCCTCTAACATGCTGGCTAACTTGGACTACAAGGTCGAGTGTTCGAATCCAGCTCTCGCTGTTTCGGCTGCGGCTGGCGAAGTTTTAATCCGGGCTCTTAGATCTCCTCCGTGCATAAACCTGGCCGTTGTCACACAAATGAATCATGGTTTTTGAGTATGACGATTAACAGTTTTCAATCAGTCAATCTATTCCATACACTTTTAAAATGTTGTGTTGCAGGGGGAAACCGCAACGTGGACAGTGTCATAGAAGTGGCCGAGTATAGACAAAAGTGCCTTCCGGATATAATATATTTCTGCCTATGGGAGTTTAAACAACAAAGCAATTTGACACCAGATGAGTTCATTGAGAATATATCCGATGATTACACGAGCATTAGAGAGAGCCTTCGTGAGATCTACACACAGCATAGAGAATCTTGACCAAACAATGTTTCTTCAATGACATTCGTTGGAAAACAAAAAGCTCGTTGAGAGGACATCCGAACTACTTACCCAGAAGTCACGTGGGGAGAATATGCTCGGCATGACCTTTTAGTGCAAGGCACTCTTCAAGAGAGAAAACCTGAACTAAACTGATCTCTGTCCGGCGTGGCAACCTGTTTAATCACATGTATTTAAAGTGAACGTCTGCCACTCTGGATACATAGAAAAAAGAAGCAAGCGAGAGAAGTGTTTAAAAATTTAGTCAAGTTTTAAAAGCCGAGAAGATGGAAATCAAAACTGGCAACTGGTTACTCGGAATTCATTCGTAGTAGCGATGTTGTAGAAGCCCTGAAGGACTGGGCCAATCACTGGCATTGTAAACTCCACGTGATACTTTGGCTGCAATGTCAGATCACGTCAGCGCTTGATTGTTAGTGAAGTTTCTCACGCTGAATATATACAGACATCGGAGCAATAAATCCGAATTTGTGATTACTTTATGAGTTAAACCGTTACAGTAGCAATTTAGTTCAACTAAAACAGTCGTAGATTTACGCAGAATTAAGAGCGGCTACACGTATCAAAACGCTTACCTGGCAGTAATTTGGCGTGGCGAGTTGGCAAGAAAACTTCCTTGGGACAGCCAAGCCATAGATTTTGTGACACAATTTTTTCTCATCGGATAAGAAATTCTGCTTTATGAAGGAAGTATCTCCCAAACATCGGCACACAAACATCTGTTCCAAACACCTTGCTCTGTTCCGTGTATTCCCTGATGTCTACAGCCAGCTAATGCTGACACCCAAACGGGCGGAGACGAAGCTATACTAAAAGAACCACTAATAGACGATAGTGTGCTACAGAGTTCGCACTGACAAACTGTCATACTCAAAGAAACTCTATAAAACGAAACAGAGCTGAAAATATTGATTAGCTTATCTTTACAGCCAATTACGTACACTTGCATTTAATTTTGGAACACTCGGAAGCTGCAAGGTAATGTGACTTCACTCTGGATGGCTCACATGGCAATGGCGTCACCAAATGGGTAGTTATTATTTGCTACTTATTCTGTTGACAAGCGTTGTAGAAATATGTTTAAAATATCTCTGGAAACGTTCTTAGGTAATTAAATCAAATTTAGTGCTGACTTTATGTTCACTTTAACATGGGATGTCGGGACAGTTATCATTGAAGTGACAAACGCCGATCTTAAGCCACTTTCGTGCCTATTAGTCGTGTCGATTAGTCGAAGGACAAATTCCACAAGTCGCACCCAATGGGCAAGCGTCTTGACATTAAACATTAAACAGAAGCTGATGGCGACCGGAGCAACTTTCCATTCGACCTTCGGGCAGAGGGAAGCGCAGTGGTATGTCTTCTTAATGTTACTGGTTTGAAACAAGATGCCAATGTATGTACATGATGTGAAATTTCGGCTTGGAGGTTCTGGCTAGTTATAGGTAGACAGCCACTGTATACACTATAGAGAAGATTGTTGCAAGATGAGCTGATACCTCGTGTACTTTTTCCCTTGTATGTAAACGATGATAAGAGTTCGACTAAACTACGCCATCAGCAAACATCGACGGTTAAATACGCTCCTGGTTTTGAACGAGCGAGAGTGATAACTCCTACACGATACCGGTTCATTTCGGTCGGGCATCTGAGGAACTCAATCAACAAGAATCACAACAACTTTTATTTATGGGCCAACAAGGTCGCCTTTGTACAAATCTTTGCGGGAGTTTGGGAGGCATACACGACAGCCAAAGGGATGTGACTTTTCACTTGACGGGGATTTCCCTGTGAGGGTTCACGTGTACTCCTGTAATGCAAATTTCAACAGCAATTTTCAGCTCTCAGACTGACAGTTCCTCGGTACGAATGGGTGATCGAAGAAAATGCGGCTTCATTTTTGATAACCAGACAAAAAGTCGGACTGCCTTTTATTTTGATGCTCGTAACATTTTATCGTGATTTTATGCACACACATTCCGACGAATGTTAAATAAAACTGACTGATCCACAAAATAATCTTATAATATTGGTTTAAATGACGTCTTTCCAATTTAGAGCCAATAGTTGAACTGTTTACTTGTCTACATATTATATGTTGAATTCGGTGAATTTGGACTTTTGAATGACTTTGTAAGAACAAAAATTATTTCTTCTGGCATAAGTAAGCATTGCTTACCAATCAGTACTAACAGCATGATTGTTCCTAAGTTTGGTGTAAAACTATGTGGAAAGTCTAGCAATTCTTCAACAGCAAACAAATTTTCCCAAAAGACACTGTTTCTAGACTTCAAGAGGAAAAGTGAGTAGAAACCTACCGTAGAAACTTAACTACATGTTTAAAGAGAGAACATACTCTGGCCCAAAGTAAAAGTGATATTTTTTTATACCTGCTCGGATGTAATGTTGTTGTTGTTGTAGTGTAACCAGAATATGTCTAAGAAAGGCAAGAGCGAATTTTGCTCGAATACCTTTAACATAAGAATATAAGAGTGTATGTGAGTAATCTGAACATTAAAAGAACCAGCCAGGTATATCTTTCAAAAGTTTAAGCTGTTAACTGAGTCATATTTTAACGTAATGACTCACTCACTTTTATTATTTTTGTCTTGCTAAAGGTTTTTCCTAGTCATAATTGGAGGCTACTGTTATAGAAGAGGAAATATAACAGAATCCCTCAGTTCTGACTTGAGTTATTGCTTTCCTGTAGCTCGAATACCACATTCTAAAACTAGGAACAAAGCAAATCCCAACACATGTGATACTTACGATTGGTGCGTTTAACCTTCATTTGACACGACAGTTCATTAACACCACATTTAAGACTAGCACATACAGAAACAAGAGACATTCGCTTACACAAAAGAAGCGAAAGCTTAACTGTATAAAGATAGACACTCTTACTGTGATATGCCAAACGGTGTTTTTTGTTGGTAACAGCCAGGTTTACTCCTATAAAACCTGCATTTGCCTTTCTCTTATAAGAAATATTCATGGAATAAAATGATGATGCTATGTATAAAATATGCTGATTTAAAATGCTGCTTATTTAACATCACAAAAAAAACCCAAACACCAGTTCAAGTCCTAGATTGCTTCATTTAAGACCAAGTTACGAATTCTTATCTCTGTTAGTTTCCTTAGGGAAGACCCGTTTTCTGTCGGGTGTTTTTTTTTTGTTGTTGTTGTTGTTATTTTTTTTATTTTAGGAAATCTTTACGCAATATCTGTGCCAAACACGCGCACAACTTTAAAGTGGACATAAAATACGTGACAAAAATCAGCGTCATTCAAAGAACCGTGCAAAACTGTACTGTTTTCATTTGCGCTTTTTTAGAATTTTTATGCACGATGAAAAGCTGAAAAAGTAGGATAAAGTAAGGTTGCCTATTCGGAAACAATTCCTTATTTGTCTTCAGAACAGACTGTAAAACCACATTTCTGATGAACAAAAATTTGCTTTCAAAACCCCACCGTAGAAAGTATTGTGTGGAATTTCTTGTCAAGAAAACAAAATACAAAAACATATTTCCAAGTATTTCTGGACACGAGTCTCTGTTGCCTTTCAGTGGAGGCAAACATTGTTTTTCACTTAATGCACCGTTCAATTTCCCATGAACTGTTCATATTGATCGCAGCAGACAGTACAGTTGTTATATGTAAGGTTTTTTCACCCTAATTGACAGAGTTTCCCGGCAACAATCTGTTAGATCTGAGACGAGTTAAGACGGAAGCCCTTAACGATAGATAGCCTATGGAACAACAGGTCTGGTGGAACGAACGATTCGTCGGTTGGATTAGGCCACACAGCGCCACTTAGCGTCACGGCCTATATTTATGGCTTACCAATAACCGCTACAATAGGTATACGCTTGAACATTTTCTTGGCTGCCATCCATCTAGCCCCATCTTCAAGGTACCAAATAACAGTGATATACGTTAAAACGATCACAATTTCGGATTTAGGCCTTCTGATATTCGCTCTGTTTCCCTAATTACAAGCGGTTTTTGAAATCAATGTGTACTACAAGAGTCCTGCCACCTTGTGAACTTCGACATGACGGCCTTTTCGGTCATTATCTCTTTTCTTCACAATGTGCTTTGTCATTAACGGTGTTATTTGGATACGGCAGGAACTGCCAGAAGGGTTTGGAACCAAGGCCATTCTGTGCGCTATCGCCTTTTTTACCGTCTATCTTGATCATCTTGCATGCTTAGGCAGTGCACTGTGCATTACAAGAACGTCCGTTACCTCACAACATTTTTACAATTTGACTTGTTTAAAGACATTCTGATTCAGATGGCACTTACTGCTGTGGCTGTGGCTGTGGCTTGTGGGTGGAAAATGGGACAACATTCCAGTGCCAACTGCCTCCACGACTTCATTTTCAGCCCATTTAGTGAGTACTTTTACCGATATTTACCTGTCAGACTTTCGTCGATTCCTAGTAACATTTACAGCATCAGTTGTATTTTTCAAATTGACAAACAGCGCAGTTGTTCTGGCAAGTCTGTACCTTCCATGACCTGATTTACACATCTGGTCACACTTAATAACCTTTTGTTTCACATCCCTTTCGCTCTGAAGCCGTTAGGGTATATATATAATTATTTTTACTCTGAATTTCGATAAAACTCCGTGCAAACAATATCCATTGATATCAACGAAGAATCCAAAAGACTGCCGATCAATATGTAATTTCCTTTTTTTTAAGTCATACTTCGAGTATTAGAAAGGATATTTCAGAATGTCCCGGGTAAGGATTTAGAGACTCTGCAAATTGTATTTTTATGGATATAGTGAACGATTTTGTTGTGCTCATGTATTTAGGCTTAAAAGTTGAAATCTACCATTGATCTGTGTACATGTAAAATATGTGGGATATCTTTGATTCCAACGTTTTGTAATTCGATGGTCAAAACGCGGAGAAACACTTCACTGATCATTGTGCTGTTTAAAACAATACCTGTAGTCTGACAGATGACATGCTTCTATCCAATGACGTCACCTTTTCGAATTCAGTCTTGAGCTTAGTTAAGTTTCCGATGCAAGAAAAATGCTCTTTCCATCCAAGACTCTGTTTGTCTTTGTTGTTTTTTCATCAATAAACACTGTCTACATGTTTCATATCATAGCTACTCTTTCAATTTATTCTCCTGCTTTAGTAACATACATGTAACTAAAATATGTATAAATGTACATATGTTTGTATAAATATGTGTTTTCATGACTGTTGGGAAAAAAAAATGAAAATAATAAAAAAAATTCTCGACATAGTAATGACAGTCTTTTTTGACGGCGAATTATGTTTGCCCCGTCTGTGACGTAATAATTACCACATTGCGTCTAAAATTCAGCATTATTCTTGTTTACCTCGAGGTCGTCTGTCTTTAAAATTTTGATCTGAAAATTAAGGTTTATGGTTACAGAAGGCTTGCTGGTATGTATATGTGTGTGGCGGAGTAGAGTGGTAGCCAATGTTGAGGGTAACGTGATTGTTTCATTACCGCTGTGACACACGAGATGCTGGTTCAAATCGGGCCTCGGGCAGGAGAGTGTTGAGATTGCCGTCACATTACTGGCAATCAGCGGTTGATAGCGCTCGAAGAACCCTTGAGGTGATCTTGTATGACGTTTCCTAAAGATGACTGGTTTCCTTCGTGGACTTGATTTCCTCCGCCTATGACATTGGCCACAGTTGAATGAATAAAATGTTCCTCTGGAGAGACATCTCACTTCATGCTGTCAATCGGGGTGACAAGACCCAATCAGAAGGATTGTTGAATTCTTGAATTTTTTTCACCACAAACATCAATCTGAACAATTGTCATTCTTGCAATTTTTCCAGCACGACGGTGCATACCAGGCACTGGTTGGCCCTCGATGTTATGAGGGTGTGACTGTATGGGGTGTCATGTCTGGTGTCTTTACTGAGACAGCATCGTGAATTTGTCGGCCAGCTATGCGAGAAGAATCCAGGCGTCGAACCAGACAATCGTGTACCAGCCCTTAACCATAATGAACAATCCGAGTCAATAATCCCAAGACCAACTTGCAAAGCAACGTTAAACACAAACCACCAGAAAGCACATAAACAGTACGACGAATTTATGGATAAAGAAGCGGTCAACACGTGCGGTATTAAAAGCATTAAAACCTTGCACCTTGATAATGCAAATTGTATGTTGATGGAAATTAAAATATGTATTTCAGTGGTGCTTTAATTGGAACTGTTCACATTTTTATCATGATGATATTATTCAACGCAATAAATATTGCGCTCCCAGCTCAAGACAAAGCGGAAATAGACACCGTTATGAACATAAGTGAACTGTTCTCATAGTAAAATTTTAGACACTTTCAGTGAAGGCATTTAACGGCTTATGCATGACACACTAGTTTTTGAAAATAATAATTTGTGGCGTTGATTAAAATCGTCACAGAAGCCAAATTATCTCACAGATACTACAACGTACTGCCAAAGTGATTTAAACAAAGACAAGTCCTCGAATACACCGTCCCTTGCCACGTTTTTCTTCACCACGAAACACGCGTGGATGTCACATTTATGCCTTGGCGCTGTTAGAAAGTGCCTTCCATATTATTTTTCAAAGGACTCCGCCCTGTTTCCTCCCACTACAATGTTGGTCGTCTAAGCAAAATATCCTTGACGACAGTGTAAAACACCAATTAAAAAAGTAAAAATAGAAATAAATAAATAAATAAATAGATAAATAAATTTAAGTGACAAATGTAATCACTCTGAGTGGAAATTCAAATCATGCTGGCTTCGTTTCCCCCGCAATCTGCCCAGTTTCCTCCGACCATAATGCTGGCTGCCGTCGTAAACCCATAATTTTCTAAAGGACGACATAAAACACCAACGAAAAAAAAATCTGTTGCGTTTTTTAATTTTTTTGTTGAGGTTATATTTGTTTCCAGCTTCCTTTTCACAAATTCACAAGGCAGAAAAAAGAAATTCACCTTTTTCTAGTGTTCTGTACATTCTAAGTTTTAAGTTTTCGTTTTCAAATCGATCACTTGATTTCATAAGAGCATTTTTTTTTGTCAGTATTAAAAGAAATAGTATTTGCTCTTAGCCAGTTACGTATAAATGCGACGTAACCACTGATTAACACATCGCGCGAGTTGTTTTCCCCCTTTTTAGCTACAAGATCTTTTTTTAAAGGAAGAGGCAGCAAATCAATATTAAGCGTTATTAAAGGCAAAGCCCAACACTTTTGATTATTAATAAAATAAAATTGAAATTTTTCTGTCATGTCTGTTTCTAGAAAAACACGCTTAAACCTAAAAGTTATATAGAAAACACGTCTCCCTTTCGACGCAGCTATTTATTTTTGAGGCCGTGCAACCATTAGCCAATCAAAACGCTTTTTACATAGGGCCCTTGAAAAGTCGGTGATGGGACGCACCATACCCTTTTTTTCTCAATGCGAAATGTTAATACCACAGTGGATTTTAGTGATTTCCAACTAATGACAGGAACACAAATTAATATTCAGGCGTAGAAATTTGACATTAAGCTTATTTCATTTGACTAATAGTAAATATTTAAGTTTTTCACTTTTTTCTGTCTTTAAAATAACATTGCATCACATCAGTAAAATGTTTAACCCAGGCTTAGACCAGCGTCTTGCCCAAAACGACCGAAGCATGCAAGTTTCTCTTGCAGGCAATAACCTAGACAACGTTCCATGTGACACTTAGACCCGTCCAAGTAAAGGTTAAGCAGGTTGTTATTAAATATATCCTATGTCTGTATCAAATTAAAAACACGACATATCAAGCGTAAAGTTCACACACACACACAACGATACAATATTACGCGTCCTCTTAGGACGTATCCAGTGTACGAGGTTGACAGAAAAGGATGTTTCATGCTTTCTGCTAGAACTTCACAAAATCTGATCTTTTTGTGAAGGCCTGTGACCCATGTTTTGCTTGCAGTGGAATGACTCATCAGGAAAACACTGGACTATTACAACATGACGAAGTTGAGGAGGTTATAGTTCCATTTCTGATGTGTTTGCAAGGAAAGAAAAAAGTTTGACATTTTTGTGAAATGCCAGAGATGTATCCAAGGAAAACGGCTGAGCCGACTGTTTGAAAACCTCGTCCTCAAACAGTTGGCCCGTCGGCTTTTTTCTCTTTTTTTTTGCGGGGGGAGGGGGGGGGACATGTATCTAAAGCATTTTCGCAAAACAGCCCTGCGAGGAGTTTGAAGACAGTAGGGGTTCTCTGGGTATGTCACCCTCATTGACTATAGCCCTGACTATGACTGCTTTCGCAAAACACCTAAACGCACAAATTATTAAATGTTTTCCACAAAACAGCAGCCATGTTAAAGTTTTGGATTTGGATAACGAAAACGGAGCAGTTTTTCCAATTTGTAACAGTAAGAAGCATTATTTGCTGCCTCTTCCTTTAAATTTCAGATCGTTTACGAAGAAAGATAAACATCATCGAGAGAAAGCACAGATTTTTTAAATAGTTTGCAATAGCGGGGAATTTTTTATTCTAGAAAATCCACAATTAAAACTGACTGGTTGTTATTCATTATTACATCTGCAATGTCCACTCTGTAATCGGCAGATGGAGGAATTAAAATGTTCAGTCCTTCATTATATGTTCTTGAGGTGGAAACGTTTATCAACCTCTCCTACATCATTATAATGACTGTATCCTGGCAGTTTCATGTTAGTGGCTGTATTCTGACTACTTCGTGCTATTGACTGTGTTTTGACGGTTTAATGGTATTGATTGTATTCTTATCGTTTAGTGCTATTGGCTGTATCCCAATGACTCCGTACTACTGTTATCCTTCAATCCACCCCTGCCCGTTACCACTTTATGATACATTGGGCTAGCAATGAGAGTGGAAACATAAACCTGCAGCTGACACCCTGGGTCCCGCAGCTAAACTAAGTGTAAACTTAAAACTTGTTAATAATAAAACAGCTTCCATGCATGGCGGAAATAATTAAACACGAAAGGTGTATGGTGCCCAAAAAGTTACGCATTGGATGAAATTTAAAAAATCTGTTTTTCTTCTTTAAGACAGGTAATTAACTTATTACGCTCTTACTATTAGCCACGTTAAACAATGAGAAAGTCAGAATGTTAGTGGTCAGGAAATAAATAGAGAATCTCAGTCAGCCATGACACCAGATCACAAGCGGATGACAAGTGTGGATGCTGATATCACCTGGTGTCACCAATATGTTCTATCTGTGCTTATCGCTTACCGCAAGAAGTAGAATTTTCTTCACGGTAGGATTGGCAAAAACACCATGGAAGTAGACCGCTCAAGAAAGAAGTTTTCTAGCAACGTTTGCCAACAATGGAATTTGAGGAAGCGTGGAAGAGTAGGCAAACAAAAACATAAGCCTGTAATGGTGAATTATATAGTATCCGTGTCGAAGCAACAACAAACAAATAACTGGCTTATTTTTTGGAATTAAAGAGCATTTTTAAAGGACAATGTGTTACAATGGGAGTGAAACTAAAACCAGTGGAAATATTTCTTGATTCAGTTCAAATTCATGTATGTTGAGGGGCAAATGTACTGAGTGAGGTAAAAGCCATCTTCATTTTATCGATCAGACACTTCGCCCGTAGCTGGCCGATCCACCCCGACTCAGTAGCTGATGAATATTGATGTCAGTGTATTACGCAATCAAATAGTAGTACCGCTAACTGATCGACAACAAAAACGAAACAATATGTGTCACGGTAGCAGGTAAAATCAAACACACAAAGGACCTGTAAAGATGGGGATAAAACCGGCATAAATAGACATATGATGCCCTGCTGCCATATTAAGACGTGATGTAAAAATACTTCTTGGAGCTTTCATTTATGGAGATATTACAGGATGACATCTCTTGATCATTCAACAAGTCAGGCTGTGACTAGCCAAGTATATACATGGCGTTTACGTATACATTACAACGCCATGGATGCCCCCGCTTCTTCCACGGCTCTTTTGCTGCCTCCTATCGCTTCTTCGACTTACAAAAAATATATACTGATAATATTCTACAGAGATGGCATCCGTAAATGCCATGTATGCACTTGGCTACCTGTAACCGAAGACGTATAACCAGAGCGAGACGGCCAGACTTAACCCAGGCTTTGTACTCTGAATGTAACCCCTCGTGGCCACGCAGACTTTAATGTTCTCTGTACGATATTGCACTGCAAAACAACACACGAGCTGGACATGTAGTGTGGTTTGTTCTACCTTCACGGCTCGGTCAACTCGTACTGTTCGCCTATCACGTGTTTAAGGCCTTTCGGTACATTTGATTGACACGTTTGAAATTTGCTACTTGCAGAAATTCTGTGCCAACGCGAGCAGGCAAAGTATCTGACTGGATAACGATGACGGCTTTTCAAGTTCGGGCTGTAACAAATTCTCCTCGTAAATTGATCAAGGCAGAAACCTTGAATGGGATACAATGTATATGTACCACCGAGCTATAAGCGATAACGAAGGGTGCAAGAAAATGCGATATCCTCCTGAAAGTTATTGCCTTTACCTCTTACAGCTAGTTATACATTACCCTCGTATATACAGGCTTTGTGTTTTTCATAAATCTATGCAACTAAACACAATCTTTTGTATCACAAACTCTACCAGCATTTCGACGAAAATTCGATGAAATCTCGCGAGAATTACATTTGTGCGTTTCATCTTACCTTGGTACGACGACAAATCTGCTAATATGAATTATTTTTTTTCGCATCAGACTAAATCCTCTGCTTTGATTGGATAGTAATGGTCACGTGGGAGACGCGTATACCTCTCTGCCCCGCAACAGATGCTACATGCGTCTGATGACTCAACAGTAGGGAGAACGCCTTGACATAACAGTTACGGTGTGACGCAACAATGACATCTACGACAAAGTCACAAAGGAATGTTGACACAACAGTGTCAATAACGTTATGACGTCATAATTCCTATTTCACAACGTGGTAATAGGGGAGTTTCGAGATCGAATTCTTTTATCGCTAGAGGGAAGAAAAGCCCTACTATACCATGTGACCTGTTAAAAATGTTAGGCAACTGTGTCAGATTACATTTACTATAACATGAGCGTCTAAGAAAAGTTTCCAAAAAAGTTACTTAGACTAGACGTATGATAGGGAAAATTGAGGAGCTAGAAGTTTTTTAATTTAAGAAGCTCCTGATTGAAGGAGAGGTCGTCTGTCCCTCCCTAACAGGTCAAGACGAGCAATCGGTAAATTAAGATTAACAAAATTGCCTGACATTTTTGACAAGTCACATGACACAGTCGAAGTCTTTTTACCTTCTACGACAAAAGAGTTCGAAGTCGAAACTCCCCTATTCACAGCGCCTCGATGAGACAGGATAAATACTGTTGAAGATTCTTTTGTTTTTCAAGAAACAAATTTCAGTAAGTGTTTAAGAAGTAACAACCTGCACAACTCCTGGCACCATGGCTTAAGCAGAATTAGGAAATCATCTTAGATGCAATACATTAGACGCCACTGGTCCAGAATTACTCAAAATGATGTGTTGTCATCACATTTAACATATGTACACAAAAACATGAAAATAATACAACGGACAAGGCCTCAGGGATGCTTAGTCCACCAGCAGAATCCTGGTTTGTGCAGGAATACAATATAAAAGACTACAGTATAGAGAGTAAAACCAGAGCAGATTACGTTCCCGATGTTTCAAAAGTATTAAACCCAATGGAAAGAAAATATCAAGAAACATTATATCAACTTCTTTTTTCTGTTTAATGGCCTTCCTTCTGACTTATATGTCATAAAGGTCAGAATGAGGCCTTCATCTACATATAGATATCAGACTACAATCTTAATACATTTCTTGGGAACAGTTTTACATTGTTAAATCCTCAGTAAAGTGTCTCAGTATGATATTAACGTCAAATTACAGGCGAATACAACAATAACTCAAATATTTTTCACAGGACAATCACATACATGTATTTCACCATTTTACATCCAAATAAAGAACAAGAAAAGACTGCTTCAGCAAACATCAATATAACATGTATATATGTAACAACGCTTTGATAACTAGAAATACAAATCGGAGATTCCCTCTATATTTACTCTTAACAATAAAGAATTTATTTCCCTTATACACGCATTCTGGCTTAAGTGAAGAAGTTAATCCTTGCTGTGTAATCTTTCAGATTCTTCGTCAACATCAGTCAATATCGTTTCTACGCACTTTGGTTTGGAAACTTTAATCATGTTTCGAAATTCTGAAGACACAACAATATACCCTAAAGGCTTGAGAGGGAAATGAATGTGAAACAAAAAAGCTATCAAGTTCGGCCAGATCTGTAAAGCAGCTGGAAAGTAAAGACTAACCAGAACAACTGTGCTACTTGGCAATTTACACAACACAACTAATACAACAAATGTTAATACCAGTCGACGAAAATCTGAACCGTACATGTCATGTGTGTTACTGGAATGAGCTGACACTGAAGTCATGGACGTTGGAATGAAAGTTGGTACCGGTGTGTTGTCCGATTTTCCACCCCAAACCCCATAAGCTACAGCCACTGCAACAAGTGCCATCTGAATTAGAATGTTTTTAAACAAGTCAAACTGTAAAAACGCTGTGAAGTACTTTGCGTTCTTGTAATGCACGGTGCACTGGTTAAAGGTGTCTGTGGATGACTCCCAAAACCAGACTGGATAAGCATGCAAGTAGATGGTGAAGAAGGCGATAGCGCATAGAATGGCCTTGGTTCCAAACGCTTCTGGCAGTTCCTGCCGTATCCAAGGACGAGCCTTCCAAATAACACCATTGATCACAAAACACATTGAGAAGAACAGAGATAAAGACGGAAAAGCCGTCATAGCGAAGTTCACAAGCTGACAAAAACCGACTCTGTGGTACACGTTGATTTGAAAAACCGTTTGTAACCAGGGAAATAGTGCAAATACCAGAAAGCCTAAATCCGAAATTGCGATTGCTTTAACGTATATGACTGTTATTTCGCATTTTGGTGATGGTACTCGAAGGATGGCAACCATGACGATGTTCAAGACTATACCTATTGTAGCAGTTATTGGCAAGCCGTAAATATATAGTGGTGTTATGTACGCTAAAGCAGCCGACCAGTCGTTCGTTCCACCGGACCCATTGTTCCTTAAACTGGGGTTGAGGCTTTCCATCTCCAAACAGAATTCAGCCGGCTATTTCAGGGAAACCCTGTCAATTAGAATACAGAAAACACTAAGTCCAACCGCTCGGTCAACATCAAAAGCCAAGCGAAAGACTTTCGATACCTTGCGTCAGTAATCGATTTCGGGAGCATGGCTTTCAAGAGTAACGGTATATGAATGTTTTTCTTTCAATGTGTGTGTAATTAGCGCAGAGATCGATATCGTTGAATAATTTGAAAATATCAGACTGATATTTAGTCTTTAATTCCTCTCTTATAAGCCCTGAAAGCAACAATTCAATGGTTAAAGCTCAGACACATACCAGAGTTGTTAGGTGGACAGAACGTCTGTGGATGGAGGAAGGAAGGAACCTGCAGGTCTGTCGTTTGTTGGAAAAGATGTCCAAGCGCACACTGTTTTGAGACAAGAAAGTAACAGAATTTTAACCGTTGTGCAAGTATCCCTGGGCAAAGTGTTCTTTCAGTGGTCAGTGAAAGCACCGAGCTTTATATAGTTGAGCTACTCATTTGTTTTGCGTTGCACCTGTGTTGTGTTTTTGTTCGTGACAACTGTTTTGACGAATCTTCCCTGCAGTGTTAATGAACTCTCGTGTCACCGTAAGGTGGATTGCACCTGAACAACAAGAGGAACGCCAGTCCGACTTTTTGTCCAATTTTCAAATCATATTGCCTCTGATTAATTGTGTTTATTATCATAAGAAACTGTTTCTCTGAGAGATGAAAGTTGCTGTTAAAATGACATTACAAGGGTTCCTTTTGACTACAGTCCGTCAAACCCAGGCCCCAGACAAATGAAGAGTAATGTTACAGCAACCAACAATGTTATAAAGGCGACCGATGATGTTGAAAACTTTCCTGTACATGTATACATTACTACACTGGTGGTAAAAATTTGACTACACCATCAGTTTGAAATGATTAAGTTACTACAACATCAGTAAAAATTTACTGCAGTATTCGTCGTTGCATTATCGGCCGTTTTTAAAACAGTATCGGTCGTTGTAACACTATCGGTCAAAAAGCGATACCAAATCGGTTGGTTACTACAGTGTTGGTACTTGTTATATACGTTATCAGTCGCCACATCTCCAGCGGTATGTGGGAAGATCATCCAGCAACCTGCAAATGGTCGATGTGCAGGTTTCCTCAAGGATTGCTCGGTTTCCTCCCTCCATTAATCCGACAGTCGTCAGTGAAATATTCTTGCGTACGACTTAAAACTCCAATCAAATAAAAGAATAAAGCAATGGAATCTTTTAAGTGGAATGGTGTACCACGACATTCCAAAGACAAACCTATAAAACTAGAAATTTCATATGAGAACACTGATATACTTGTAACATGTTTGACAATCACAGGGCTTACTTGCAAGAAAGAGGGAGGGATGGAGTGGTCAGGGCCACGGGAGAGGAGACAGATCCCATTAAGAGCCCTGAAAACCTGATGTGCGTTTCCAAGAATATATGCCGGATTTTCACTCCTTGGAAAATCAGCTGTTGTATATACCTTCAATCATTGATTCTAGCACACTATGTTCGAGACAGGGAAACCTCGAGGCAGTGAAGTGACCACAACGTAGAGTATACATATAGGCCACATATGGCAGCCACATGTCAGCTTGCCCAATACTTTCTACTGAGCCTGTATCTTTGTAGGATACGTAATTATCGTGTTAATACCTTCATAGTCCATATCTAACTTTAATTTAGGTTTCTATCAACAAAACGCAGCCCGTACACGATTGCGCCGTTACATGTTGACATATGGTCGTTGTAGTTCAAGTTAAGCTCTGTTTGTGTCAAATTATCACAGCCCAACCTGGAAATTGACCATTTTTAAAAATAAAACAAAACCAGGCTTAAAAATAACAACATAAAAGAAATAAACACTCAGGCTGTATTCTGTTCTGTAATTTTACTCTGCACCCCCATACTAGCCCCTCTACCATAGTTCCATATGATTGTCCCTTTTTGTGCTTTTTCAAACTCCTCACGCAAAGTTCTTGATATAGCATCGGCCCGCGCAGGCGTGCAGTCTTTAATTTTAATTACCCTAATTCTTGAAATCATTGGGACAGATGTTAGTGCTGTTAAAAGCAAATTTACTTTTCTCTCCCAGTTTAAAAAAAAATTAAAGATATGGATATGTTGGTCATTAGATGGAATAACCCAGGAAGTAGACAGAAAGTCTGTGTCCTTCTTATAGTTACACATATATTAGTTGAAAAGGGCTGACCATGCAGGTGTCGCAGAAAGCAGAAAAATTAGGGTACCTGTTTAACACTGCATGCGTGGGTGCAGTTGGCGTCAGATCCAGCGGCCGACAACAATCGGTCACCCCAGCACGCCTGGTGTAAAATGTGTTTGCACAAGCGCAGGCAAACATCGTGCTTATATCATTATCATTCATAACAACATCCACCCAGTTCAATGCAAAATACCGCTAGGCCTCCCACATTGGTCAAAATAAAGGAAATGCAAGAATGCATATCTATTTATCTATGTCCAGTTACAGTAGCCTACACGTATGTAGGTTTAGTGCCATATGCCAATTGTCAACGCGATCATAGGTGGTAGAATCGTGCGAATACTATTTATACATGTATCTAATATATACATATACAAAGCAAGGTAAAATACCCCAATGCCTGAGACAATGCCTGGGACATAAGCCCAAACATTAAACACAAAATGCGACCTCCCTTCGAAAGCTGACATAGGGGCTCAGTAGGGGCTTTACGCTGATATATGAACCATTTCTCTTGGCTATATACGCGGATCCCGATTCCAGAAATTTGTAGGCTTTTGCTTTAGTCTGACAAATATATAGCATTGTGGCTTAATTCTGTTATAGCTTAATTAGCATATGCATTTCCCTATGCATGAATAATTAATACTAGGTACTCTGGAGTCATCTTACTTCCCATTGCCGCATCGGCCTAGGCCTATATTTTACATGTATAGAGCTCTGTATTAAAAAATAAGATAATGTTTAGGATAGTTTACAAGTCGCCTGCTACAAAATTATCTTTGGTACCGCAAGAAAATGTTTACTAAATGCAGAATATTTTTTTACCTAACACTTCAATGTACGTAAAACATGGGCATTTTGGCGCATGACAAAATGCTTAATTTAACACTTGCAAGTTTTTATGGTTTGTATTGCAGTATGTATACATACATATAACATTACCTTGTTTTTATTGCTCGGAAATGCTTTTTCATTGATTTTCGCTTATGTAGATGGTTTACAGTTAACCGCTGTGTTATCTTCGCCCTAATCCTACAGTGGGCGTCTTAATTCTATAACTTCTCGCTAATGTATAATACTCCAGCTGGACTGTTACCATGGTGAGTCTCGCGATAGCGGGACTTCTTTTTAAATTGCATAGACGTATACACGAGCATCCTCTTTTTTGACCCTTAATGGTCTTCCAGGCTATAAAAGCGGCTGTTTTGGTCTTCTGAGGCACTCGAAAGTCAAACTTTTTTCCAGTGGCATAGCCTCTGTCGGTCGACCTCTTAATTTTCTCCCTCCCACACGTCACCTGTGTTGTCTTTTATTTTATCTTCCTCTTTTTGACTTTATTTTGTTTGTTTATTCGCTCAGTTTGTACCGGTGGTAAATTTTTCGTTTATTTTGGGTTTCACGTATATATATGCATTGGCTCATTCTTTGTATTCATGGATATTTATGCACCTATGTCTGTCATGTATTAGCAACTATCTCATTCAACCAGTAGGCCTATGGTAGCCAGTGCATACACTTTTCCCCAAAACATTAAAGCTCTTTCCTTTATATTATACTCGACTTGAGTTCTTACTTGCATGTTGCTTACTTGTGAAAACAGTAGGTCACATCTGCATATCCGGCCATGGATCTATGTCTGAAGTTCAGAAATAATAGGCTAAGTATGGGACCCAACTAAGTGGGTAGGCTTAGGTTTACGTATTTAACCTCGGGTTAATATGCATTCACGTATAGATTTAAGTCCACAACTCTCACGTTGAAAAACTTCATCTTGAGTGTAAAATGTGCATCCTAAAGTTTTGCCCTTTATAAGTTTGTATCATCTCCAAGATATATCGATTCCTTGGCCAAAAGTGAAAGGCCTTTAGTACATCACCAACTGCGCGAAGGAGATAAACACAAGAACGATAACTCCTGCTTAACGAATATGGCAGCTCCGTGATAATTCCACTGGTCAAGATGGGAAAGATATGCTAAAGACATTGACGTTTCGTGCCACAATTCGCCATGTCTGCACTAGGTCGGCTGAGTGTCTCCTTTAGTGGAACTGTATGGATTAAGAGGCCTAAACATCCGACATGGACGTCAGTCGAGAGATCAGTGTCACACACGTCAAGATGTAACAACAACAACAGTACCAGAAGAGGCGTTGCTCTGACAAGTGAACGCTACCCAGGTCTTAAGCGGGGAAACTACAGTGCTGTCACCGACAAACACATCTCCTTTTTCGAGGGGCTGGTTCCAGGGCGAGTGATCTCAGATGTGGAGGATTTAGACGGCTACAATACAGACTGGTTGAAAACTTGCAGAGGTCAAAAACTCACACTATCCAGTGGGTGCAGCGAAATACCCCAGTGTAGTTAAGCATACTCGAGCGTACTTCAGAACACCACAACAGACCTAATAAATACTCCAAAGAAGTACTCATATGATAATGATAAAATGGATATTTGAAAAGTGGTGCAATGGTAAATGATATCAAACGTTATGTTTCATTCAAAACCGTGGTATTTTCTATGAAAATCGACCAGGCCATATTACAGTGGATATGCTATTGCTGGGGTAATTCTCTGAACCGCTTTACACTTACAGGCCAACTTAGGTCATTTTGGTGGATAATAAAACAGGAGTTGTACTGCAAGAAACATAACAATTCAGTTCACAATGAGCATTTGAAAAGCAGCTCTCTGGCCGTACGTGGCAAGGTCAGCAGCAACCTACAGATGGCTGTGGGTTTCCCATGGGCTTTGCCCAGTTTCCTTCTACCATAATGCTGCCCGTCGTAAAGTGAAATAATCATTAGTACGGCGTAAAGCTCCAATCAAATAAATGAATAAATAAATCTGAGAAGTGGGTCAGAGCAACTTCATTGTCAAAGAGCAACTTCAGCTTCACCACTTCCAGTATGCAGAAGCCCAGTTTTCAACATTGGAGGAACGAAAACGTGAGAGACCATTCATCATCTAATGTACTCATTCATAAACTACATGATCAGATTAAGGTTATCTTCCTTTCCCTGATTACCCTCCAAATCATTTAGTATAGAATTCTGTTTACAAGGACCACTGTAATAAGTAGAGAATCTAAAAGCTCAATGGAGATTCCCACTGAAGAAATTTACATCCTTCTGATTAAAATTTGTACAGATGCACATGTAATTTTCAGTGGTCAAACGGCAACCTGTTCAGAAAATCTATCATTGTCATGTGACAGAAGTGATCCTCTTCCCATTGTTGACCCAAGCTGAACTGCTATAGAGAGCAACAGATAGTATATCAAATGAGCATAGACTAGACCTATGTATCCACTGTACTGCACAGTAATGCACTTTGAAAGTGGTACTCGTTCCTGCCTCGCTATTGGCTCAGCGCTGAGAGATGCTCAAGGAAACATTACTGGTCGACCTGGTGTGAGTATAATGTGACTGGGTGGGGTGTCATGTATGGTGTCTTTGGCATGATTTTCCAGTGGTGGTAGCACTTTGGCATGGACTCACCCTGCCACAAGGAGTCACAGAATGTATGCATTCTGAGTTGAGTATGATGTAAAACCCAAGCATACATCCATACTTTGGCCTCTGGGTATGCTAGATGCCACAGATGTAGCATTGCATTTACCGTTAATAGCACGTAGAGGCAGTTGCCAGTGTTTATGCCTATGTACTGTACATTCAGCCACAGCAGCACACAGCTATGTCACAGTTGGAATTTCGCTTTAGTCTAGTGGTAGAAGCAGGGGCTCACAACCTAGAGATCACAGGTTTAAATCCCCAGCTTGTAAACCTAGTCACTTCAAGTAAACAAAGCCAAGTGCTTTTCTAGTAACCTGTCAATGTCATTAGTAGATGGGGATTGCAAAGTTGGTCATTTGTTAAGCATGCAGACTTTGTCTTCTGT
Organism: Acanthopleura granulata; assembly: GCA_016165875.1. Taxonomy (NCBI): domain Eukaryota; kingdom Metazoa; phylum Mollusca; class Polyplacophora; order Chitonida; family Chitonidae; genus Acanthopleura; species Acanthopleura granulata. The sequence continues at coordinate 27,901,895 of JABBOT010000080.1, read as the reverse complement.
ACTTGTACTTCAGCCAGTAGGTAAACTTGTTGAGCTTCATCTCATCAGATCTTTATGAGTGACATCATGGTGCTTCAGCTTGTGCAGTATGGTTCAAAAAGTCCACTGTGAAAACTCAATCTGTATTTGTATTTTATTCATCATAAAAAAATGTAGAAAAGTTATGATGGCCATGTTAAGAATCTACATGATATTGGGCTTTTCGATGATACACACTTAATCTAAAGATGGTGTGTTCTTTAGGTTAAGACATTTGTCAGGTACATGGATATGGTCTCTTAAGTGATATATATTTATGTGTATCATGACCAGTAATATTCCTGAGATAGGAGACTCTTGGCTGATCTCATTTGACTTCAGGGTACTATTAAGGATTTGTAATGCACATTTCGACAGCTATGAATTTCCTGTCTTGTGAATCTGATCCAGTTAGAGATAAGAGGTATTTCAGTTTCTGACAATGCACTTGGTGTACTGGCAACTTCATTGCTTCAAGGCAATTCTGCAAATAGGTGCATTTTTGAAAACATTTCTGTGGAGAAAGACGTATATTCCAAGAGACCCTTGTCCAGTAATAAGTATCATGGACAACATGTCCATAACTCTGAATCCAAAGGGGTGCTTTCAAAAATGTCAAGCACCTATTTTGCGGGCTTCCAAGGCGAAAAAACCATACATGTAGTCTGTAAGCACACCGAATTCAAAGGTCAAATTAGCCATCCAGCCTGCTTATTAAAACACCAAGATAAAAGATTGTTTGTCAGTAGTCTGACTGTATGCTTAAGTTTGTGTGTACTAACAAAATACAGGCTCCTTGCAGTTAAAGCAGAAATTGTCCTTAGGCAGAGGGAACTTCTGTCCATCAGTTCGTTAAGCCAGGAAATGGTTTGTCATATACCAGTATCCAAGCAATTGTCCTTCCCTGACGATTTTCATGTGTTTACATGAGGCTTATTCAAGTTACTGAAAAGAGTTTGGAACTCTGTCTGCAATGGTTTGATTGTTTGATACCCAACAGGAGCAAGCCAGCTTTTGCTGCGGCCCAAGACCACTGAGGAAGTGAGTGAGATATTACACTATTGCAATGAGAATCGCCTGGCCGTGGTGCCTCAGGGTGGGAACACAGGACTGGTGGGTGGCAGTGTGCCTGTCTTTGATGAGATCATCATCTCCTCACAGCTGATGAACAAAGTCTTCAGTTTGGATGAAGTTTCAGGTGGCTGCTTGGAAGTTTAGTTATGTCAAAGACAGTTAAAACTATAATTAGGTGAACCAGTGAGACAGCCAAAGTTGAATTGTCTCCCCTTATTCTTATCTTGTGTCCGTAATTTTTGAACATAGAGCTGAGCAAGAACACTGCTAATCATTCGAGGTTTCAAAGTAATCATAATCTGGTTTTTCATCTTGGCAGGTATTTAGTAAGTTACTATAGTTTATTAACCTCTAGCCCTACCTACAGAGCTATCAAATAAATATATAAACAAATAAATTTGAGATTTTTGAAGACTGGAAATACAAAGACTACAATCTGAATTTTTGAGAAACAAAAGTTTTATAAAATAAGAAAAATTTCATTTTATCCTCAGGTTACAGATGTATTCGGCCTGTCCTATGTTTGTTTGGGTTTGGTGTGATGATACCTTGCTTTGTGTTTCAGGCACCTTGGTATGTCAATCAGGTTGTATCCTTGGTAACCTGGAGACGCTCCTAAATGAACACAACCTAACCATGCCCTTGGACTTGGGTGCAAAGGGCAGCTGCCATATTGGTGGGAACCTAGCCACGAATGCTGGGGGAATCCGGCTGCTGCGATTTGGCTCACTTCATGGCAATGTGCTGGGGCTGGAGGCAGTAGGTAGCTGACTGACAAAATGCACACAGTTAGAGACATTAATTTAAAAACAGAAAATTGTACTCAGACAAAAGATCATTTGATGACTATTTCAGACGAGATATCATGAATATGATTGGAAGCTGTTTACTCTCGTAACGTTATGAGTGAAAGGAAAAGGGTATGATGTCATCGGATCAACTTTGAAGGACAGGTTCGTTTGAATTTGTGTATGTTGAAGGTAAAGTAAAGAGGCTTGTCGAGACATTGTCTTAAATGTCCACCTAAAAAATACTTTAGAGGCTTACTGGCCCAGTTGTCTAAAATGTGAATGGTTGAGATAGCATATATGGCTTTTAAAATTTGATCGATCCATTAAGAGGGTTAAAAGCATTGAAATGTGGATTGCTTTCATGCCTGTGGTGGACTTTGCAAACCATACAGGTATATCCACCGATTGGGAACCGGTACTGTGATGTCACAAGCCGTTTTTCCAACTCTTAAGAACAGTTTTTAGTGTTGAAATTTATCATTGTTTAAGTAATAGATGAATATATAGAGAATATTGCACAGTGAAGGCTGAATACCATAAATATTGTTCGAATGAGAGGTGGAAATGATAACCTACAAGACGTGAAACATCAAGTGGGTTATTATTTCCACCTCTCACCAGAACAACACTTATGGCATTCAACTTCCATTGTGCGATATTCAGTTTATTACTTATACCTTAACAATGTCATCATTTTGTGTGGTTGAAGTTTTAAGCAGTGTTTATAACTGCAGGTTTTCTAAGACCTTTTTTATTTATTTATTTATTTGATTGGATTTTTACACCATACACATGAATATTTCACTTACACAGTGGTGGCCAGCATTATGGTGGGAAGAGACCGAGTTAGAGTCCAGGGGAAAACCATGACCATCTGCAGGTTGCTGGTAGACTCAAAGAATGGTCAGTAGCTTGATATTGTACACATGATGTCAGGTATGAGGTCATGTGTTATTGTGTGACATGGGAACATAGCAATTGACTAAACTTGGGATATGACGTCATCCTGGTGAGCTCATATGTGAACGTCATAAATACAAAGTGTTTTATTTTCGATGTCATGATATCTGGGTGTGTTATATCAATCTGTCTAAAATGACAAATCTATCTAACGAAAATATCAATTTTATGATTTAAGGAAATACTGGTATTTATTGTGTTACGTCAACATCAGCAAATTTGAGTCAAATTATTTTTCCAGGTCCTTCCAAATGGTGATATCTTGGACTCTCTCACAACTCTGAGAAAAGACAACACAGGTTATGATGTCAAACAGCTGTTTATTGGTTCTGAGGGAACTCTGGGAATCATCACAGCTGTCTCCATCTTGTGTGCTCAGAAACCATCCTCTGTTAATGTTGCATTCGTAGGTGGGTGTTTTCAGATAAGTATGTTAGACTTGATTCCAAATATTATTATTAATATTATTAGTCAGGGGGAAATTTGTTCTTATCCAGATTGCGAGGCCTCTGTGGCCAAGGGGTTTGCTTGCTAGCACTGCACAATGACTCAGGAGCCTCCTATTGATATGGTCACTGTGTGTTCAAGTCTGGCTCAGGCAGTGTTCCGCTTAGGTCGTAGGAGTGAGAAGGTCTGCAACCTACCTATTGATGGTAGGTTTCCTTGGAATAAGTGAAGTATTGATGAGTAAGGTGTAAAACACCAATAAATGAAATATTTCGGCTGCTGTTGAGCCCTGGCAATATGTGACAACTCTTCTAGACTCTTGTTTAATCATTTAGGCAAATTTGTACCAGTGTCAAGCAGTCTAAAACTTTATACCTTTCCTCTGTCAATGAGATATCTCAAGTTTTTGTTTAAAACTTCAAATGTCTACCTGCTGAGAAACATGATTCCCTTTTTACTATGCTGTCTCTTTTCTGTTGTATGAACAGGCTGTGAAGATTTCCAGACAGTATTAAAAGTGCTTCAACGCAGCAAAGAAAACTTGGCTGAAATTCTGTCAGCCTTTGAATTCATGGATTGGCAGTGTATGGCACTTACGGAGCGGAACCTAAATCTGACCAATCCAATCAAAGATAACAAGTTTTATGTTCTCATTGAAACATCTGGATCCAATCCGAACCATGATGAGGAGAAACTCAACCACTTCCTGGAAACACTGATGCAGGATGGGATAGTTCAAGATGGTACTTTAGCAACGGAAACCACTAAAGTGCAGGTATACATGCAGTACATTTAGAGGTATAGGGAAAAGTTTGTCTGGATTAAATTTTATGGCAACCTTCATAAAAGCACTTGTGTTACATTTGTACCATAGTATGCAAATGCCACGGCAAGGTTGAAGATGTAAATATACATATTCTTATTTCATCTGTGACATTGCTTTGAGAATCCAAAAAAAAAACAAAATTATTTATTGATTTGTTTCCACAGCTGTCCTGTATTTGTCAAACTTTGTATTTAGCCTCGATTGGATTGTCCCATGTCATCAACCTGCATTAGAGTTGTCTTACTTTGTAATTTCACCAAATTTTCACGACTGTAGGCCATGTAGTATGCACTTAACATGTGCCTTAATATATATATAGCTCTGTTAAGCATATGAAATGGGTGAAGGTCTCAGTGTTGATACTATTATTACAAATTCAGCTGTCAGTTTTGGAGATATGAAACTTGGAAGAGTGCTTGTACATTCATTTGTCATTTGGATAGGGTTTGATAGAGCTTCCTCTGGCTTCCTCTCCAGCCATACATGGTAAAGCCTGCCACCAAACTCCTGATGGCCGTGGGTTTCCCTCTGGCTCGGCACGGTTTCCTCCCACCGTAATGTTGGCTGCAGTCATATAAGTGGAATATTCTTGAGTACGGCATGAAACACCAATCAAATAAATAGTGTGCAAGCTTCTGTGTTGTCCCACAAATATTAGTGCTAAGATTAAAACCAGCAGACAGTTAGTTTGCAGTGGCATTGTGAATACAGGGTCTGCATTGTAAACGGTACATTCCAGTTTCAAACCCACATCGAGTCATATCTAAAACTTTAACATTAGTAACCCTGACCCTTACTGGCTCGGTTCTCAGCGTAAGGTGGCCGTGGGGATTTTCCTCCAATCGTCTGATTTCAGGCTTTTTTGGTTTCAAATTTGGAAGACAAAAGGCTACTGATTTTGGGAACCAGTTGATTGCTAATGTAACTTGTGGGTAGGCTATGGTATTTTCAGGCTTTCGTGGCAAATTTCAGACTTTTATTTGACCATAAATGCCAATGTCTGATGAAAGAAATAGGCCAAGAACAGGCCACCCTGGTGTCAGTGTAATGCCAGTGGATGAGGGTGTCTTGTGTCAGCGACATGGCGGCGTTAAACTTTTGATGTTAAACCCCAGCCAAAGCAAACTAGCAAAAACCACAGAGCTCAGAACATCCCTAATTGTTTTACCCTTTATGAACAGTATGATGATGTTTTGGCTTTCTTGTATGAATTGTTGTGGATATGAAATGAGGAACAGTGTTTTGTTGGCAAATTTGTGCTTTATCGTCCAGAAAACTCAATGGCCGAATCGTTAGTCTGCTAGCACAACACAGTATCTAAAACAACCTCACACCAGTATAGTCGCTGTGAGTTCAAGGCCATGTCATGCTGGCTTCCTCTTCAGGCATAAGTGGGAAGGTCTGCCAGCAACTTACGGATAGTTGTGGGTTTGCCCCTGGGATCTACCCTCCCACCATAATGCTGGTCACAACCATGTAAGTGAAATATTCTTGAGTAAGATGTAAAATACATCAGATAAATCAAATAAACTTTTTCTCAGTTGAAATGAGATTAGTCTAAAAGTAGAGTGTGGGTGATATTTTCCAGGCAATCTGGGGCCTGCGTGAACGACTGGCCGAGGCACTGCTGCATGATGGGTACTGCTATAAATACGACGTCTCGTTGCCGCTGAGTCATTTTTATCAGCTGGTTGAGGTGATGAGAGAGAGACTGGGAGCGAAAGCTGTGTCTGTGGTGGGATACGGACATGTTGGAGACTGTAAGTGCCTGGGTTTCCAACACATTGCTCATTTCCAACCTGATTACATTTTGTCACCAAGGTCTATGGTTATGATTGTGCATTAACTTGGAATTACTTGACATTGAATCGCCAGTTAGGATTTGTTGAGACATTTTTGAAATATCAGATTTTGAAATGCTCTATACTCCTATAACAGTTACACTGATTTGCCAAGATATGCTTTTTCTACTGAATGTTGGAGTGAAAAGTGTTTACATTAAATATCACTTTTCAAACGTTCATGCAAACAGCTTGTTGGCATATTGCCCTAATTTGCCCTAGTCCACAGTGAGCTGCATAGATTGCATAGATTATTACAACAGCAAGGTAAATTGGGCAACCCATGTACACATACCTGTTCCGGCAAGTTTGGCTGAATGGAATTGTTGTGGTCATATTTCTCTGTCCATCCATCACCAAAAATTCTTGAGAATTTGTGGAGTGTTTATAAAACTTTGAATGGCCAGTCAAAAGTGACTATTTTGGTCTGAATATTTTACTGAGTTATGCCCCTTCATTCCAATTTCCATTTGATTTACCATACCTTCTATATTATTGGGACAAATTCCATGAAACTTTTTAAATTGACTCACTGGCCTGTCTCTTTTACCTGATTAAATTTTGGTGAAATCAATTTATCTTTGAGCTGCTGTCTTAGGTCTTAGTTTACTTGGTTACTTGTTTCTTGTGAACATTCTACATGCATGTAAAAGAGTGATCTAAGTTCACAAAGTGTTAAGACCGGATCACATCAGTATGAAACTTGTATTTGATATGTATGTTTGGGAACCCTTTTATGGTGTCAGGTTGGCTGAATTAATTAAGACACATTTAATGTGTTGTCTGAGACACCAATGTGGATACAGGTCATGGCCAAGTTGTTAATGATGCTGTCTGTCAGTCTCTAGGATACAAGAGGTGAAAGTTCAAACCTAGGCTTGCACAAAGAGTTTGCTGATTTCTGTCACTCATGTAGCCAATAGAGCAGTCTAAACTTTGCCGAAGATCACTTACCTTCCACCAGCATGGTCTTAATGTGTGAGCGTTGCACACAGGAAAGTTTGTCAGTAATTTGCCAGAGTTGTTGGTTTACCATGGGCAATCCCATCTCCTCTAACCACATAACCGGCATTTATCATGTAAGTGGAAAAATTCGTGAGTATGGTGTTAAACAACATTAACATTCTATTAAATAGATGAATGAATTAAAACATTGTTGTCAAATTTTTTGTAATTGAAGGTAACTTGCACTTCAATGCAACTACAAGAGAGTATGACGAGGAAGTGATGGGTATGATCGAGCCGTTCATTTACGACTGGGTGGCCAGTCACAAGGGCAGCATCAGCGCAGAACACGGCCTCGGCTTTAAGAAGAAAGACTTCATCTATCACAGCAAATCTATGGCCGCTGTCCAGCTGATGAAACAAATGAAAAGGCTGCTGGACCCAAACAGGATTCTGAATCCTTACAAGACCCTTCCTGCTGACTGATGTACGTTAAAGACTTTCACCTCCAATAAAAGTATATGCCCCAAATTCTTCAACCTTTTCAACCACAGCTGAAAGTAATACTTCAGGATTTTCTTGGGAAACGGGAGGGTCTAAAGAAATAATTTGTATAGTTTCATGAAACTTATACCTATTGTGACACAAACAAATTATTTTTGGCTTTATTTTTACAATAATTGTATGCATAAATTACCCTTTATAAACTGATTTGATGATGGAAGATTTACAGTACATGAAATGTGATAAACACAGTAAATGGAAATCAACTACATTTTACAAGATGATGCAATCCACTGAGTAAGGTCAGTCATAGTCAGTGTTTTATGCCATTTCATGGTGATTTTAATTCATGGATTAATTTTAAAGTGAATGGCTTCTTTCATTTTAGTGTTATAGTATAAAATGATTATATCATTGCAACTCTCTTAATCAGGGATTGCAGGTTAACAGTATCACCCAAAATGTGACAAAAGAGGAACTGAAAATAAAAATTTGATTTGTCTTTCCATTGAAAACTTTGTGAAATGAAGTGTATATTTAGTGACAATGAATCCCACTGCCTAAATGGATAGATCAAAAACATTAATAGTGATATTGGATATAGGGTATGCTTTCGTGAAAAGAATTAAGAAGTATAAGGTGACAAAATGTGATGAATGCAGACTCTGTCAGGTGATTGGTGTTTTTGGATTAAAACAGATTGATGAGGGACGGATCACTGTTAGGTGTAATAATTGATGAATTTAACGTTGCCCCTTCTACTCAGGTTAATTTCAATAATCAGTATTGTCAGTTGTTAGATATTCATTAAATGAATTACTGCAGTGTTTCTTTTTTAATGAAAGAAAATGATGACTGAAAAAGCAGATTTGTTTATTACATGTAATAGTTCCCAAAATATTTGGCATTTATGGTGCTTGTAATAATCACCATGGTCATGTTTCAAATTTTTTATTGTTTTTGATGATCATGTCAAAGCTACTGCGTGAAAGCTTTTTATTTATGCTGCCATCAAATTGATTCTTTTATACAGCAAGCTTAAAACGGCACAATCTGTGTTTATCATATATATAATTCAGCGGAGACATAAGATGTGTCAAAGAAATTTACATTTTTATTAGGGGTCCACGCCATCCTGGCGGGACACCTCTTGATTATTATTACTATTATTGCTCGTCAGATCATAAAAATTGCAATATCTCCAAAACCGCCAAAGGTGAAAAAGCCAAACTTTGCAGTCTTGATAATGAACATATGATACAACTATGAACGTTTCGTGCTCTTTGGACAGTCATTTAGTTTATCGGCCATCTTGAAATTTGATGTTAAGCTTAACAAATCCTCTTCTCCAAAACGGCTAAAGGTATTGGGATGAAATTTCAGTTGCTGTGTCTTGGTGGATCGCCCTACTGATAATGGAAAAAAAACTTTTAGGCTGGTTCGCAAATTAGGGTATAACTGACCACTAAAGTTAGTTCAGTGTAGGTCAGCACTAGGTCAACTCTAAAAATTGCTTAAGATGATTAACCAAACGCACTTCCGAGTGGTCCTTGAGAGCAGGGCGAAATATTTCACCCCCCCCTCCTCCATTTGAATAACACTGGATCTTCGTGCAACATGACATGAAACCTTTACCAAGGTGAAGTCAATAGCATATAGAGAAAACCTCGTTTGGGTATTTACCTAACAGTGTGTGGTTCAAATCCAGCATATTCCTTTTCAATTTTAGCTCTCTGTTTTCTTCATTTTATTGCCATGAAGTTTGCATCAGACTACCAGAAATGGTAATTGCGTAACAGCGTGGACCCCGCAACACCGTTGGACAACATCTTTAATATCATTTGAAATGTACTGGAATATTAGACATAATCGCATAAAGCGTTGATATGCAGGATAATTGGGGTTTTCTTCTGGAACATTCAAATCCTTTTGAGGTCAAGCTTACATAATTCCCATCATACCATTCAAACAACAATCTTGTTCTTGATTACGAGCTTGAATGGCTTGATGGGATGTGACCTTGACCCCGAAAACCAACACCTTCATACCCCAAAAAACTTTATCACCCACATCTGGCTTTTCTTGATATATATCTTTATTAAGCAATCTTTTTAAAAACTTGGTATGGATGTACACGAATATGTTTATATGGACTAGATGCAGGTAAATTATTAGTAACATGATTCCATTTGTTTTGAATAGTGCGCATAATTGCTGGGCATGAACAAGAATGCGGTAATAAATGTCACATTATACAGCTGAATGCAATACCAATGGTTGTTTCCTGTTAATGATTCATGATACATCCTGATTAAAATATGGAGTGGACCGTTGCCGAGTGGTTAAGCTGCCTTTCCTTCAGTTGCTAGGACAGAAGATTTTAGTTCCAAGTTTCAATACCAGTCTTGAAATGGAATTTTGTGGATCCTTCGCTTACACTACTCTTTTAGACTTGGTGACAGCAGTTGATAGCACTTGAATCGCCCCTTGCACAGTGTAACCAGCTACCAATATGGCGTGTATATCTGTATATTACACGTGGGAAAGTTTATCAGTAAATTTGCCAAACTTTGAAAAGTTGATGGATTACCCAAGGCACTCCAGTGTCTTCCACCCGTAGGACTTGTCAACTTAGTATACCAAAAGTAAGAGAAACATTCACGTTTTCCAGCAAACAAAATTCAAATAAATATATGAATACTGATGGAACGAGGACTTTAGCTTTGTTACTGTTAACTCAACTTTAGAACATTTATGTTTTATTTCTACAGTTTTCTTCGCTAACATGAACTTCTGAGAATAAGCTGATTTTATGTTTTATAGTGACATTTGTGTGTTAGAATGGTAGGCTGAAGCCAATAAGTTTACAAGGTGTCCTCCTTCATAGTCCAAACATGATTATTATAGTGCTTTTATGTTTTTTCTGGATTATAACCATGCAAAGAAAACATGTTCATTGATGGCATCGCTTTGCAAGTGTCTTGGTCTGTAAACATGTATATGGATTATAGGTCTTGAATCCTTTTCTGGGTTGTACAGTTGGCGGCAATTGATAAGATTGCTTGCAGGTGTCTTCCGCTATCACCAATGCAAGTACGTGTATGTGGGTTGTAATGCTTGCATGTGTCTTCCGCTATCACCAGTACAAGTACGTGTATGTGGGTTGTAGTGCTTGCATGTGTCTTCCGCGATCACCAGTACAAGTACGTGTATGTGGGTTGTAGTGCTTGCATGTGTCTTCCGCTATCACCAGTACAAGTACGTGTATGTGGGTTGTAGTGCTTGCATGTGTCTTCCGCTATCACCAGTACAAGTACGTGTGTGTGGGTTGTAGTGCTTGCATGGTTCCCGCTTCATGAACAGTACAAGCAGGTGTATTACGGTGCCTGCGTGTGTCCCAGAGTGCGACGTATAACCAATGCAAGCCATTGTATTTTATTGCGTGCATGCTTCAGTCAGTCTGTTCACCATCATTCCAGTGAGTTAAACTGTACACGTTGTTTGTACCGTATCGTGTTGAGACACTACATTAAGCTTCTTGCACCAAACTCTCTCCGTGACAGATTTGTGAACTACATTATGCCTGAACATGACTTGTTTCTTCCACAAGGGAAAAGTTATATCAATGGAGACATGGTTGTGCTACAGCATTTCCTATATCGTCAACAGCAGCCAAGCTTCACACAGAACCATGCGATAAACTAGATATAGAAATGCCGCTTCCCTTAAATATGGTGATAGACGGAGAGCTACAGAGCGAAAGCCAACGAAATCGAGCGGGTGACATACCTGCTTAAATACGGACCCTTGTCTAAACATTATGGAACGCCACGCAAGTTTTTGTAAACCGATATGCTTTGGTCTGAATAAAATTCTTGTGAAGGGTACTCCTGTAATGCTTACCTGTGTTTGAAAACGCTAATAGGACATTAAATTTCTGCTTTCGGGCCGTAGAAAGTCGGCTTTACTTCATTGATGAACCACATTATCAATATGGTCCATAAAACAATCCATACCCTTCAAAACATTTGACTGCGTTTATTTTCAGATACAGTTTTTAATGGTCTTTTCACTGACCATAAGTTCATTTTTACTAGGTCTTTCCCTTTAACATTAACTGTGACAAAGCATTTAACTACACAGATTGGGTGCCTTTGTATTAATTAAATACATAAAGCAGTTGATCACAAATCACCGTAATTATCCGGATTCTTTTTTATTTTGCGGCTTGATTAGAAATGGTAATGTTTCTGACACTGCTATATATCAACATCGTTCTACAGATATGTCTGGCAGTGAACATTGTCCATTTTATTCCCATTGACCAGTATCATTCAGATTGGTTTGTGTGGCATATTGCTCAACACATACCTGCTGACTATGGCTCTCCAAATAAGCCAGACAGCTATTTCCAACGCGCATGACCGATATTTCCTTGCTGTGTGATAAACAAACCCACGTAACTATGTTAAAGCATCGTAAAAATCCTCAGTTTTCACTCAGAGTGCAGTGAATTTCGTGCATATTACGTGGCTTATTGTTATACCTGAGATTTTACTTGGGAGCGGGCTTAGTTTTAACTTGAACCCGAAAATAATGAAAAATAAACGTAAAAATCTTGAAATGACTTAAAAACTGAACTGATGCAGGATAGTCAGGATAATATTGTAGCACAGGTATAAACGACACCACGTTCTTCTGTTTATCCCACGTATGGCCCGTTCTGCTCATGTGTACAGATGTACTGGAGCTCTGTGGCCTATATGGGTAGACAAAACAGAACGCTGTACGTCCAGGTTCCAAAACACTATCTTTGGCTTTTGTATCGAAATCTGGTATCCTCTCCTGTTGTGTAGATGTTAGGTGTTCTCTAGAAACTTCGGACACCAGCATGTGTTAGATCGACGTTCACTCAGAAATTAGATACTTATAGTCTAATAAGTTAGCACTGTTCTAGTTGGACAGGAACCTTTTCTTAACTTCAAAGAACCCCTAACTTTTTGGCCATGCATACACTGAAATCCATAAATTCGTTTGCTTTGTCTGTAATGGCAAACTATACAGATTGAATGTCTTTATCCCAGATATCCGGATAATCATGATTACACTGTAAATGTCCTCTACATGCAGAGCTCATGTAGTTCTCTGTAATTGATATTATTTTGTTGTAATGTGGAATATGTGAATCGAATGAATTGTTCATCTCAATCTTTTTTCAACGTCAAAGCCGATATCTCATATATTGGGCAAACCATGGTGATTGCCACAAACCTAAGAAGCATGTGCATAACGGGAGAAATTTTAACATTTTGTAAAAGCGAACTATCACTGACACAACATGGTACTAATAGTATTCGATCAGAGCAGAAACGATCGAAAGGCCCACGTGGTCTTTCATAAGTGCTATGTGGGACGTCAACAAAGACGTTGACGTAGTTGTAAATAGGACGGAGCAATTACGCTGTGTGAATGCACCTTTCACGCTTGTTCATAGGCTACACGTGCTATGAAATCAGTGATTTCAAACCCCTGAACGTGTACGATAATGTCGATGGTACGACAATTATGTAAGATATCGTACCTCACGTATACGTCTTTTTCACAAAACATGCTTTGCGAAAACGGCCAAGGTCGTAATTTACGTTGTACTACAAAATTTACGACAGAAAATATCGTACGACATTTGCTAAAAGTGGCCCCTGTAGCGCAGCTATGAGGTCACATGGGCGTATCATGAACATAATAATATTCGGAAAACATGAGGTTCTCGCGGGGTTGTTACACATGCATGTAGAAGCATCTCCCTAGTGGTGCGAGCATTAAAACCTATACTTAAAAATACCAGCAGAGTCTTGCTGTCACACTTTAAAAAATGTCACATTGTCTAACTTTAAGTTTATCGAAATACCCTACAGTTTACCTTTTAAATGGCTTTTAAAATGGTCTTGTACTGAACTCCTGTACTGATCATAGGTGTTTGTTGTTAAAAGGCAGAGACGAGCCATGGGCCATGCAAGATATGCAAGGCAACTCTAAGTGAGAAGCTTAAGGCCTATGCATGTGGACTGGCACAATAAGTTCTATAGTAAGAGGATGAATGGAAGGGTGGAGTTGATCTGATATCTACCACATTCATGTTACATTTGCACTGATACGTCTGAGTGAAAATTGTGTTGCTAAAGTAACGCTATAAGTGTCATTCTTAAGTTTTGCACTGAATTCACCTTTGCCAAACAGGTTATTGACCGCGCCTCTGTGGAGATTTTAATTGCTACCAAGTACCTCAGGTGCATTCGTCATGCGCCGACGCCATTAATTGATTTCATGGCAGTAGGTGTCTATATCTTAACCAGTGTGGCAGCAAACGACCTGAGGCTGCGCGAAGACGTTACACGGTCTTTCAATCTTGTTGGAAAGCAAAAATAAATAACTAATTGAATTAACAAATCATCTCGTCCATAGATTAGTCAACTCACCAAATATTTTGAAATCTTAATGTACATGTATTTATTACGAGATAAGCTAATGAATTAAGTTCTGAAGAACTACCTTCGTGTCTTTTCGGGCTCTGATGGATAAAAATTTGACTTGCTGTGCCAGTCAACTGAGAACTTTACAAACAAAATCGCGTATTTGAAATCACAAGATTGAACATCATATATACGGTAGGTGGCGAGAGTTTGCCCCACGTCACTCCAATTCCCTCCATCCTTATATGCGCTTGACCGTCGTCGCGAATTATGAATCGAAAAGCGTTAAACACTAATCAAATAAGCATCAAAGTTCTAATATTTATTTTTAATTTCGCTTCATTCTTATATATACATCGGTCCTTATATATGGGAGTGGCCCGTTTCTTTTACTGATAGTGTATTTTAAAACATACGTGGGCCTAATCCATAGCAAACTCGATGGCAACTTCAAGCAATCCCCTTTCAAGTACGACCTCTTGCCTTGGAATTCAAACCACACAGAAGCTTGACCGTGCACTCCCCTCTCATTACAAGAAACACTAAAACTTTACCGGATTCCTTAATTGCATAACATTCCACACCACGCCTGATTAACGCTGAAGATCCTACAGAAGTTCTATCTCAAATTATGCAAATTCATTGCACAAAATAATTACATAGAGTACAATATAGTAGCGAATACTCTGTATTCAGTGTTACTAAAATCCCCGCCGATATGTACATGTATATGCCTGGGTTCTTATATTAACCCAAAATGAGTACAAAAACAAATCGTGCTCTAATATGAAGGTCATATATGAGTTCACCAAATCACAAACGTTACCATTGATGACTTTTGATTCAGCGGAAGTCCACTAATTCACTAGTTTCCTCCCACCATAATGCTGGTCGCCGTCGTATAAGTGAAATATTCTTGAGTACGGCTTGAAACACCAATCAAACAAATGAATAAATAATATTACCAGAGTGGCCTCCGTGCGTTTGAGAACTCCTTGACACATTAATGTTTAGCAGAAAATTCCGATTTGACTAGTGTTACGGCAGTAGTGTAATGGTTAGCAAGTGCTTCTGTGCATTTCAATTATTTTTTGGACAAGGAGGTCATGAGATCGCGTCTGAGTAGCTGACCTCCAAGTTTATTTGTTAAAATAAATCAAAAATTTAAAACATATCAGATCAATTAATTTATCTTTTTTTATCTTTTGGTTCCAAGTATACATATGTCTACAATATGCATGTCTACAATGCATGTTCGCGTAAACAAATATCATGTTAAGTCAAGATATTGTGTGACTTGTAATCGAGACCACCCTCTTCTCGGTTGACCCAGTTTTCAGTTTGTAGACAGCTTTGCCAGCGTCACAAACATATGTACACTAACATATTATATGTTTTTAAACTCTATATTATTTGTATTAATACATCATTATTGAATCGATTTAACGCCTCAGGGGTGGGTCAAATTGCGCCTTAAGGCGTCACCTCCTTTATTGGTGGCGAAGGCCAGACAAACCACCCAAGACGTTATAGTATACTGACGAACTTTCTGCATGTACAATGTGTGCGAGGTACCAGTACAGATTAGCATGCAGTATTGGCACACAAGTTGTCTTCAACGAACGTATTTAAAGACTCTGCCACCCACCACACTCTACCATCGGCTTTTTATTGTTAGAAAGGTTCAACACACAATGAGAATGGAGATTCTAGAAATTCTGGACTGGACAGGAACTTCCCAAATGCAGGTATTCTCGGAAGTGGCAGTTAAAATGAGGTCAGTATACAACATAAAAGACGGTTTAGATACTTTGAGGTGCTTTATTATATAGATAAAATACTGTGGGGCGTGAAACATCATTGACATAATCAGGGAACAAAGTCACGTGAATACAAAACAACGAGAAGAGCGCAAGCAAGGATTGTGTCTAGTGCAAAGAGCTAGCCAGTACTGACAATTATTTTATCCAACAATGACCATAGATATTATACATTACAGAAGGTTTTACCCCAAACGTTACTTCATCAAATTATTGACATCGTTATCTTCATATACGGTGGTGATATACCTTGCTTTTTCTTCTTTTTAATAATAGAAGATGTTGTGCTACAGAGTTCGCCCTGACAAACTGTCATACTCAAAGAAACTTTATAAAAGTATACAGAGCTGAAAATATTGATTAGCTTATCTTTACAGCCATTTATGTACACTTGCATTTAATTTTGGAACACTCGGGAGGTTCGAGGTAATGTGACTTCACTCTGGATGGCTACCATGGCAAAATGGCGTCACCAAATGGGTACTGAGCATTCGCTACTTATTCTGTTGACAAACGTTGTGAAACTATGTTTAAGACATATCTGGAAACGTTCTTAGGTAATTAAATCAAATTTAGTGCTGACTTTATGTTCACTTTAACATGGGATGTCGGGACAGTTATCATTGAAGTGACAAACGCCGATCTTAGGCCGCTTTCGTGCCTGTTGGTCGTGTCGATTAGTGGAAGGACAAATTCCACAAATCGCACCCAATGGGCAAGCGTCTTGACATTAAACATTAAACAGAAGCTGATGGCGACCGTAGCAACTTTCCATTCGACCTTCGGGCGGAGGGAAGCGCAGTGGTATGTCTTCTTAATGTTACTGGTTTGAAATAAGATGCCAATGTATGTACATGATGTGAAATTTCGGCTTGGAGGTTCTGGCTAGTTATAGGTAGACAGCCACTGTATACACTATAGAGAGGATTGTTGCAAGATGAGCTGATACCTCGTGTACTTTTTCCCTTGTATGTAAACGATGATAATGAAGAGTTGGACTAAACTACGCCATCAGCAAACATCGACGGTTAAATACGCTCCTGGTTTTGAACGAGAGAGAGTGATAACTCATACACGATACCGGTTCATTTTGAGGAACTCAATCAACAAGAATAACAACAACTTTTATTTATGGGCCAACAAGGTCGCCTTTGTACAAACCTTGGCTGGAGTTTGGGACGCATACACGACAGCCAAAGGGATGTGACTTTTCACTTGACGGGGATTTCCCTGTGAGGGTTCACATGTGTACTCCTGTAATGCAAATTTCAACAGCAATTTTCAGCTCTCAGACTGACAGTTCCTTGGTATGAATGGGTGATCGAAGAAAATGCGGCTTCATTTTTGATAACCAGACAAAAAGTCGGACTGCCTTTTATTTTGATGCTCCCAACATTTTATCGTCATTTTTTGCACACACATTCCTACCAATGTTAAATAAAACTGACTGATCCACAGAATAATCTTATAATATTGGTTTAAATGACGTCTTTCCAATTTAGAGCCAATAGTTGAACTGTTTACTTGTCTACATATTATATGTTGTATTCGGTGAATTTGGACTTTTGAATGACTTTGTAAGAACAAAAATGATTTCTTTTTGCATAAGTAAGCATTGCTGACCAATCAGCACTAACAGCATGATTGTTCCTAAGTTTGGTGTAAAACTATGTGGAAAGTCTAGCATTTCTTCAACAACAAAAAAATTGTCCCAGAAGACATTGTTTCTAGACTGTATTCAAGAGGAAAAGTGAGTAGAAACCTCCTGTAGAAACTTAACTACACGTTTACAGCGAGAGAACATACGCTGGCCCAAAGTCAAAGTGATATTTTTTTTAAACCTGCTCGGATGTAATGTTGTTGTTGTAGTGTAACCAGAATATGTCTAAGAAAGGCAAGAGCCAATTTTGCTCGAGTACCTTTAACATAAGAATATAAGAGTGTATGTGAGTAATCTGAACATTAAAAGAACCAGCCAGGTATATCTTTCAAAAGTTTAAGCTGTTAACTGAGTCATATTTTAACGTAATGACTCACTCACTTTTATTATTTTTGTCTTGCTAAAGGTTTTTCCTAGTCATAATTGGAGGCTACTGTTATAGAAGAGGAAATATAACAGAATCACCTGAGTTCTGACTTGAGTTATTACTTTCCTGTAGCTGGAATACAACATTCTAAAACTAGGAACAAAGCAAATCCCAACACATGTGATACTTACGATTGGTGCGTTTAACCTTCATGTGACACGACGATTCATTAACACCACATTTAAGACTAGCACATACAGAAACAAGAGACAGTCGCTTACACAAAAGAAGCGAAAGCTTAACTGTATAAAGATAGACACTCTTACTGTGATATGCCAAACGGTGTTTTTTGTTGGTAACAGCCATGTTTACTCCTATAAAACCTGTATTTGCCTTTCTCTTATAAGAAATATTCATGGAATAAAATGATGACGCTATGTATAAAATATGCTGATTTAAAATGCTGCTTATTTAACATCACAAAAAACGCCAAACACCAGTTCAAGCCCTAGACTCCTTCATTTAAGACCAAGTTACGAATTCTTATCTCTGTTAGTTTCCTTAGGGAAGACCCGTTTTCTGTCGGGTGTTTCTTTTTTTTTTTGTATTTTTTTTCTTATATTTTTTATTTTAGGAAATCTTTACGCAATATCTGTGCCAAACACGCGCACAACTTTAAAATGGACATAAAATACGTGACAAAAATGAGTGTCATTCAAATAACCGTGCAAAACTGTACTATTTTCATTTACGCTTTTTTTAGAATTTTTATGCACGATGAAAAGCTTAAAAAGTAGGATAAAGTAAGGTTGCCTATTGGGAAACAATTTCTTATTTGTCTTCAGAACAGACTGTAAAACCACATTTCTGATGAACAAAAAATTGCTTTCAAAACCCCACCTTAGAAAGTATTGTGTGGAATTTCTTGTCAAGAAAACAAAATACAAAAACATATTTCCAAGTATTTCTGGACACGAGTCTCTGTTGCCTTTCAGTGGAGGCAAACATTGTTTTTCACTGGATGCACCGTTCAATTTCCCATGAACTGTTCATATTGATCGCAGCAGACAGTACAGTTGTTATATGTAAGGTTTTTTCACCCTAATTGACAGAGTTTCCCGGCAACAATCTGTTAGATCTGAGATGATTTAAGACGGAAGCCCTTAACGACAGATAACCTATGGAACAACAGGTCTGGTGGAACGAACGATTCGTCGGTTGGGTTAGGCCACACAGCACCACTTAGCGTCACAGCCTTTATTTATGCCTTACCAATAACCGCTACAATAGGTATACTCTTGAACATTTTCTTGGCTGCCATCCATCTAGCGCCATCTTCAAGGTACCAAATAACAGCGATATACGTTAAAACGAACACAATTACATTTGTGCGTTTCATCTTACCTTGGTACGACGACAAATCTGCTAATATGAATTATTTTTTTTCGCATCGGACTAAATCCTCTGCTTTGATTGGATAGGAATGGTCACGTGAGAGACGCGTATACCTCTCTGCCCTGCAACAGATGCTACATGCGTCTGATGACTCAACAGTAGGGAGAACGCCTTGACGTAACAGTTACGGTGTGACGCAACAATGACATCTACGACAAAGTCACAAAGGAATGTTGACACAACATTGTCAATAACGTTATGATGTCATAATTCCTATTTCACAACGTGGTAATAGGGGAGTTTCGAGATCGAACTCTTTTATCGCTAGAGGGAAGAAAAGCCCTACTATACCATGTGACCTCTTAAAAATGCTAGGCAATTATGTCAGATTACATTTACTATAACATGGGCGTCTAAGAAAAGTTTCCAAAAATGTTACTTAGACTAGACGTATGATAGGGAAAATTGAGGAGCTGGAAGTTTTTTAATTTAAGAAGCTCCTGATTGAAGGAGAGGTCGCCTGTCCCTCCCTAACACGTCAAGACGGGCGATCGGTAAATTAAGATTAACAAAATTGCCTGACATTTTTGACAAGTCACATGACACAGTCGAAGTCTTTTTACCTTCTACGACAAAAGAGTTCGAAGTCGAAACTCCCTTATTCACTGCGCCTCGATGAGACAGGATAAATACTGTTGAAGATTCTTTTGTTTTTCAAGAAACAAATTTCAGTAAGTGTTTAAGAAGTAACAACCTGCACACTCCCTGGCACCATGGCTTAAGCAGAATTAGGAAAACATCTTAGATGCAATACATTAGACGCCACTGGTCCAGAATTACTCAAAATGATGTGTTGTCATCACATTTAACATATGTACACAAAAACATGAAAATAATGCAACGGACAAGGCCTCGGGGATGCTTAGTCCACCAGCAGAATCCTGGTTTGTGCAGGAATAATATAAAAGACTGCAGCATAGAGAGTAAAACCAGAGAAGATTACGTTCCCGATGTTTCAAAAGTATTAAACCCAATGGAAAGAAAATAGCAAGAAACATTATATCAACTTCTTTTTTCTGTTTAATGGCCTTCCTTCTGACTTATATGTGATTAAGGTCAGATTGAGGCCTTCATCTACATATAGATATCAGACTACAATCTTAATACATTTCTTGGGAACAGTTTTACATTGTTAAATCCTCAGTAAAGTGTCTCAGTATGATATCAACATCAAATTACAGGCGAATACAACAATAACTCAAATATTTTTCACAGGACAATCACATACATGTATTTCACCATTTTACATCCAAACAAAGAACAAGAAAAGACTGCTTTAGCAAACATCAATATACATGTATATATGTAACAACGCTTTGACAATTAGAAATACAAATCGGAGATTCTCTATATCTTTACTCTTGACAATAAAGAATTTATTTCCCTTATACATGCATTCTGGCTTAAGGGAAGAGGAAAGTTAATCCTTGCTGTGTAATCTTTCAGATTCTTCGTCAACATCAGTCAATATCGTTTCTACGCACTTTGGTTTGGAAACTTTAATCATGTTTCGAAATTCTGAAGACACAACTATATACCCTAAAGGTTTGAGAGGAAAATGAATGTGAAACAGAAAAGCTATCAAGTTTGGCCAGATCTGTAAAGCAGCTGGAAAGTAAAGACTAACCAGAACAACTGTGCTACTTGGCAATTTACACAACACAACTAATACAACAAATGTTAATACCAGTCGACGAAAATCTGAACCGTACATGTCATGTGTGTTGCTGGAATGAGCTGACACTGAAGTCATGGACGTTGGAATGAAAGTTGGTACCGGTGTGTTGTCCGATTTTTCACCCCAAACCCCATAAGCTACAGCCAATGCAACAAGTGCCATCTGAATTAGAATGTTTCTAAAACAAGTCAAACTGTAAAAACGCTGTGAAGTACTTTGCGTTCTTGTAATGCACGGTGCACTGGTTAAAGGTGTCTGTGGATGACTCCCAAAACCAGACTGGATAGGCATGCAAGTAGATGGTGAAGAAGGCGATAGCGCATAGAATGGCCTTGGTTCCAAACGCTTCTGGCAGTTCCTGCCGTATCCAAGGACGAGCCTTCCAGATAACACCATTGATCACAAAACACATTGAGAAGAACAGAGATAAAGACGGAAAAGCCGTCATAGCGAAGTTCACAAGCTGACAAAAACCGACTCTGTGGTACACGTTGATTTGAAAAACCGTTTGTAACCAGGGAAATAGTGCAAATACCAGAAAGCCTAAATCCGAAATTGCGATTGCTTTAACGTATATGACTGTTATTTCGCATTTTGGTGATGGTACTCGAACGATGGCAACCATGACGATGTTCAAGACTACACCTATTGTAGCAGTTATTGGCAAGCCGTAAATATATAGTGGTGTTATGTACGCTAAAGCAGCCGACCAATCGTTCGCTCCACCGGACCCATTGTTCCTTAGACTGGCGTTGAGGCTTTCCATCTCCAAACAGAAGTCAGCCAGCTATTTCAGGGAAACCCTGTCAATTAGAATACAGAAAACACCAAGTCCAACCACTCGGTCAACATCAAAAGCCAAGCGAAATTTAAAGACTTTCGATACCTTGCGCCAGTAATCGATTTCAGGACCATGTCTTTCAAGAGTAACGGTATATGAATGTTTTTCTTTCAATGTGTGTGTAACTAGCTCCGAGATCAATATCGTTGGATAATTTGAAATTATCAGACTGATATTTAGTCTTTAATTTCTCTCCTATAAGCCCCGAAAGCAACAATTCAATGGTTAAAGCTCAGACACATACCAGAGTTGTGAGGTGGACAAAACGTCTGTGGGTGGAAGAAGGAGGGAACCTGCAGGTCTGTCGTTTGTTGGAAAAGATGTCCAAGCGCACACTGTTTTGAGACAAGAAAGTAACAGAATTTTAACAGTTGTGCAAGTATCCCTGGGCAAAGTGTTCTTTCAGTGGTCAGTGAAAACACCGAGCTTTATATAGTTGAGCTACTCATTTGTTTTGCGTTGCACCTGTGTTGTGTTTTTGTTCGTGGCAACTGTTTTGACGAATCTTCCCTGCAGTGTTAATGAACTGTCGTGTCACCGTAAGGGGGATTGCACCTGAACAACAAGAGGAACGCCAGTCCGACTTTTTGTCCAATTTTCAAATCATACTGCCTCTGATCGATTGTGTTTATTATCATAAGAAACTGTTTCTCTGAGAGCTGAAAGTTGCTGTTAAAATGACATTACAAGGGTTCCTTTTGACTACAGACCGTCAAACCCAGGCCCCAGACAAATGAAGAGTAATGTTACAGCAACCAACAATGTTATAAAGGCGACCGATGATGTTGAAAACTTTCCTGTACGTGTATACATTACTACACTGGTGGTAAAAATTTGACTACAGCATCAGTTTGAAATGATTAAGTTACTACAACATCAGTAAAAATTTACTGCAGTATTCGTCGTTGCATTATCGGCCGTTTTTAAAACAGTATCGGTCGTTGTAACACTATCGGTCAAAAAGGGATACCAAATCGCTTGGTTACTACGGTGTTGGTACTTGTTATATACGTTATCGGTCGCCACATCTCCAGCGGTATGTGGGAAGATCATCCAGCAACCTGCAAATGGTCGATGTGCAGATTTCCTCAAGGATTGCTCGGTTTTCTCCCTCCATTAATCCGACCGTCGTGAGTGAAATATTCTTGCGTACGACTTAAAACTCCAATCAAATAAAAGAATAAAGCAATGCAATCTTTTAAGTGGAATGGTGTACCACGACATTCCACATTGCGCAGGAAAACATCGTGCTTATATCATTATCATTCATAACAACATCCACCCAGTTCAATGCAAAATACCGGTAGGCCTCCCACATTGGTCAAAATAAAGGAAATGCAAGAATGCATATCTATTTAGCTATGTCCAGTTACAGTAGCCTACACGTATGTAGGTTTAGTGCCATATGACAATTATCAACGCAATCATAGGTCGTAGAATCGTCCGAATACTATTTATACATGTATCTAATATATACATGTATATATATGTATATATATACATGTATTAAAAAATAAGATAATGTTTAGGATAGTTTACAAGTCGCCTGCTACAAAATTATCTTTGGTATCGCAAGAAAATGTTTACTAAATGCAGAATATTTTTTTACCTAACACTTCAATGTACGTCCAACATGGGCATTTTGGCGCATGACAAAATGCTTAAATTAGCACTTGCAAGTTTTTATGGTTTATACTGCAGTATGTATACATACATATAACATTATCTTGTTTTTATTGCTCGGAAATGCTTTTTCATTGATTTTCGCTTATGTAGATGGTTTACAGTTAACCGCTGTGTTATCTTCGCCTTAATCCTACAGTGGCCGTCTTAATGCTATAACTTCTCGCTAATGTATAATACTCCAGCTGGACTGTAACCATGGTGAGTCTCGCGATAGCAGGACTCCTTTTTAAATTTCATAGACGTATACAAGAGCATCCTCTTTTTTGACCCTTAATGGTCTTCCAGGCTATAAAAGCGGCTGTTTTAGCCTTCTGAGGCACTCGAAAGTCAACTTTTTTCCAGTGGCGTAGCTCCTGTCGGTAGATCTCCCACACGTCACCGGTGTTGTCTTTCATTTTATCTTCCTCTTTTTGACTTTATTTTGTTTGTTCATTCGCTCAGTTTGTACGGGTGGTAAATTTTTCGTTTATTTTGGGTTTCACATATATATATGCATTGGCTCATTCTTTGTATTCATTGTATATCTTTGGATATTTATGCACCCCTTGTCTGTCATGTATTAGCAAATATCTCATTCAACTAGTAGGCCTATGGTAGCCAGTTCATTTACTTTTCCCCAAAACATTAAAGCTCTTTCCTTTATATTATACTCGACTTGAGTTCTTACTTGCATGTTGCGTACTTGTGAAAACAGTAGGTCACATCTGCATATCCGGCCATGGATCTATGTCTGAAGTTCAGAATTAATAGGCTAAGTATGAGACTCAGCTAAATGGATAGGCTTAGGTTTACGTATTTAACCTCGGGTTAATATGCATTCACGTATATATTTAAGTAAACAACTCTCACGCTGAAAAACTTCATCTTGAGTGTAAAATGTGCATCCTAAAGTTTTACCCTTTATAAGTTTGTATCATCTTCAAGATATATCGATTCCTTGGCCAAAAGTGAAAGGCATCTAGTACATCACCAAGTTCGCGAAGCAGATACAACACAAGAACGATAACTCCTGTTTAACCAATCTGGCAGCGCCGTGAGAATTCAACTTGTCAAGATGGGAAAGGTATGCTAAAGAAATTGACGTTTCGTGCCACAATTCGCCATGTCTGCACTAGGTCGTCTGAGTGTCGCCTTTAGTGGAACTGTATGGATTAAGAAGCCTAAACATCCGACATGGACGTCAGTCGCGAGATCAGTGTCACACGCATCAAGATGTAACAACAACAACAGAACCAGAAGAGGCGTTGCTCTGACAAGTAATCGCTACCCAGGTCTTAAGCGGGGAAACTACAATGCTGTCACCGACAAACACATCTCCTTTTTCGAGGGGCTGGTTCCAGGACGAGTGATCTCAGATGTGGAGGATTTAGACGGCTACAATACAGATTGGTTGAAAACTTACAGAGGTCAAAAACTCACACTATCCAGTGGGTGCAGCGAAATACCCCAGTGTAGTTAAGCATACTCGAGCGTACTTCAGAACACCACAACAGATCTAATAAATACTCCAAAGGAGTACTCGTGTGATAATGATAAAGTGGATATTTGGAATGTGATGCAATGGTAAATGATATCAAACATTATGTTTCATTCAAAACCGTGGTATTTTCTATGAAAATCGGCCAGGCCAGTTTACAGTGGATATGCTATTGCTGGGGTAATTCTCTGAACCCCTTTACACTTACAGTCCAACTTAGGTCATTTTGGTGGATAATAAAACAGGAGTTGTACTGCAAGGGTTGCTGTATACATAACAGTTCAGTTCACAATGAGCATTTGAAAAGCAGCTCTCTGGCCGTAGGCCTACGTGGCAAGGTCAGCAGCAACCTGCAGATGGCAGTGGATCTCCTATGGGCTTTGCCCAGTTTCCTTCTACCGTAATGCCGCCCGTGAAAAAGTGAAATAATCTTTAGTACGGCGTAAAGTTCCAATCAATTAAATGAATAAGTAAATCTGAGAAGTGGGTCAGAGCAACTTCATTCTCAAAGAGCAACTTCAGCTTCACCACTTCCAGTATGCAGAAGCCCAGTTTTCAACATTGGAGGAACGAAAACGTGAGAGATCATTCATCATCTAATCTACTCATTCATAAACTACATGATCAGATTAAGGTTATCTTCCTTTCCCTGATTACCCTCCAAATCATTTAGTATAGAATTCTGTTTACAAGGACCACTGTAATAAGTAGAGAATCTAAAAGCTCAATGGAGATTCCCACTGAAGAAATTTACATTATTCTGATTAAAATTTATACAGATGCACATGTAATTTTCAGTGGTCAAACGGCAACCTGTTCAAAAAATCTATCATTGTCATGTGACAGAAGTGATCCTCTTCCCATTGTTGACCCAAGCTGAACTGCTATAGAGAGCAACAGATAGTATATCAAATGAGCATAGACTAGACCTATGTATCCACTGTACTGCACAGTAATGCACTTTGAAAGTGGTACTCGTTGCTGCCTCTCCAGGCTCTCAGCGCTGAGAGATACTCAAGGAAACATTACTGTTCGGCCTGGCGTGAGTATAATGTGACTGGGTGGGGTGTCATGTATTGTGTCTTTGGCATGGTGTTTCAGTGGTGGTAGCACTTTGGCATGGACTCACCCTGCCACAAGGAGTCACAGAATGTATGCATTCTGAGTTGAGTATGATGTAAAACCCAAGCATACATCCATACTTTGGCCTCTGGGTATGCTAGATGCCACAGATGTAGCATTGCATTTACCGTTAATAGCACGTAGAGGCAGTTGCCAGTGTTTATGCCTGTGTACTGTACATTCAGCCACAGCAGCACACAGCCATGTCACCGTTGGAATTTCGCTTTAGTCTAGTGGTAGAAGCACTCAAAACCTAGAGATCACAGGTTTAAATCCCGAGCTTGTAAACCCAGTCACTTCAAGTAAACAAAGCCAAGTGCTTTTTTAGTAACCTTTCAGTGTCATTAGTAGATGGGGATCTCAAAGTTGGTCATTAGTTAAGCATGCAGACTTTGTCTTCTGTACTTGTACTTCAGCCAGTAGGTAAACTTGTTGTGCGTCATCTCATCAGATCTTTATCAGTGACATCATGGTGCTTCAGCTTGTGCCGTATGGTTCAAAAAGTCCACTGTGAAAACTCAATCTGTATTTGTATTTTATTCATCATAAAAAGAATGTAGAAAAGTCATGATGACGGTGTTAAGAATCAGCATGATATGAGCTTTTCGATGATACATACTTAATCTAAAGATGGTGTGTTCTTTAGGTTAAGACATTTGTCAGGTACTTGGATATGGTCACTTAAGAGATATATAATTATGTGTATCATAACCAGTAATTTTCCTGAGATAGGAGACTCTTGGCTGATCTCATTTGACTTCAGGGTACTATTAAGGATTTGTAATGCACATTTCAACAGCTATGAATTTCCTGCATTGTGAATCTGATCCAGTTAGAGATAAGAGGTATTTCAATTTCTGACAATGCACTTGGTGTACTGGCAACTTCATTGCTTCAAGGCAATTCTGCAAATAGGTGCATTTTTGAAAACATTTCTTTGGAGAAAGACGTATATTCCAAGAGACCCTTGTCCAGTAATAAGTATCATGGACAACATGTCCATAACTCTGAATCCAAAGGGGTGCTTTCAAAAATGTCAAGCTCCTATTTTGCGGGCTTCCAAGGAGAAAAAACCATACATGTAGTCTGTAAGCACACCAAATTCAAAGGCCAAATTAACCATCCAGCCTGCTTATTAAAACACCAAGATAAAGGATTGTTTGTCAGTAGTCTGACTGTAGGCTTAAGTTTGTGTGTGCTAACAAAATACAAACTCCTTTGCAGTTAAAGCAGAAATTGTCCTCAGACAGTGGGAACTTCTGTCCATCAGTTCGTTAAGCCAGGAAATGGTTTGTCATATACCAGTATCCAAGCAATTGTCCTTCCCTGACTATTTTCATGTGTTTACATGAGGCTTATTCAAGTTACTGAAAAGAGTTTGGAACTCTGTCTGCAATGGTTTGATTGTTTGATACCCAACAGGAGCAAGCCAGCTTTTGCTCCGGCCCAAGACCACTGAGGAAGTGAGTGAGATATTACACTATTGCAATGAGAATCGCCTGGCCGTGGTGCCTCAGGGTGGGAACACAGGACTGGTGGGTGGCAGTGTGCCTGTCTTTGATGAGATCATCATCTCCTCACAGCTGATGAACAAAGTCTTCAGTTTGGATGAAGTTTCAGGTGGCTGCTTGGAACTTTAGTTATGCCAAAGACAGTTAAAACTATAATATGGTGAACCAGTGAGACAGCCAAAGTTGAATTGTCTCCCCTTATTCTTATCTTGTGTCCGTAATTTTTGAACATAGAGCTGAGCAAGAACACTGCTAATCATTCGAGGTTTCAAAGTCATCATAATCTGGTTTTTCATCTTGGCAGGTATTTAGTAAGTTACTATAGTTTATTAACCTCTAGCCCTGCCTACAGAGCTATCAAATAAATATATAAACAAATAAATTTGAGATTTTTGAAGACTGGAAATACAAAGACTACAATCTGAATTTTTGAGAAACAATAGTTCTATAAAATAAGAAGAATTTCATTTTAGCCTCAGGTTTACAGATATATTCGACCTGTGCTATATTTGTTCGGGTTTGGTGTGATGATACCTTGTTTTGTGTTTCAGGCACCTTGGTATGTCAATCAGGTTGTATCCTTGGTAACCTGGAGACGCTCCTAAATGAACACAACCTAACCATGCCCTTGGACTTGGGTGCAAAGGGCAGCTGCCATATTGGTGGGAACCTAGCCACGAATGCTGGGGGAATCCGGCTGCTGCGATTTGGCTCACTTCATGGCAGTGTGTTAGGGCTGGAGGCAGTAGGTAGCTGACTGACAAAATGCACACAATGCAGTTCTCTGAAGTTCAACAGTTAGAGACATTAATTTAAAAACAGAAAATTTTACTCCGACAAAAAGGTCATTTGATGACCATTTCAGACCAGATATCATGAATATGATTGGAAGCTGTTTACTCTCGTAACGTTATGAGTGAAAGGAAAAGGGTATGATGTCATCGGATCAACTTTGAAGGACAGGTTCGTTTGAATTTGTGTATGTTGAAGGTAAAGTAAAGAGGCTTGTCAAGACGTTGTCTTAAATGTCCACCTAAAAATACTTTAACATACATGGCTTTTAAAATTTGACCGATGCATTAAGAGGGTTAAAAGCATTGAAATGTGGATTGCTTTCATGCCTGTGGTGGACTTTGCAAACCATACAGGTATATCCACTGTTGGGAACTGGTATTCTGATGTCACAAGCAGTTTTTCCAACTCTTAAGAACAGTTTTTAATGTTGAAATTTATCATTGTTGAAGTAATAGATGAATATATAGAGAATATTGCACAGTGAAGGTTGAATACCATAAATATTGTTGGAGTGAGAGGTGGAAATGATAACCTACAAGACGTGAAACATCAAGTGGGTTATTATTTCCACCTTTCACCAGAACAACACTTATGGCATTCAACCTCCATTGTGCGATATTCTGTTTATTACTTATACTTTAACAATGTCATCATTTTGTGTGGTTGAAGTTTTAAGCAGTGTTTATAACTGCAGGCCTTCAAAGACCTTTTTTATTTTTTTATTTATTTGAATGGTGTTTTACACCATGCACATGAATATTTCACTCACACGGCGGCGGCCAGCATTATGGTGAGAAGAAACAGAGTAGAGCCCAGGGGAAAACCATGACCATCTGCGGGTTGCTGGTAGACTCAAAGATTGGTCAGTAGCTTTATGTTGTACACATGATGTCAAGTAGGAGGTCATGTCTTATTGTGTGACATGGGAACATAGCAATTGACTAAACTTGTGATTTGACGTCATCCTGTTGAGCTAATATGTGAACGTCATAAATACAAAGTGTTTCATTTTCGACGTCACGATATCTGGGTGTGTTATATCAAACTGTAATAACAATATCTATCTAACGAAAATATCAATTTCATGAGTGAATGAAATACTGGTATTTCATTGGTGTATAAATAAAACGAACAAAAAAGATCATTTGACATTAAAGTATCCTGCTAATGGCAATTATCAGCCATAAATTATACCATAGAACTGAAACATTTGAATACAGTTAACACTTTAAAAATAAATGAAAGTATTTTACATATAGTTTCTAATTGTCTTTTAGATTAAGAACTTTTTTAGCTTTCTTTCATTTAAATATAGCATTTGATTTTCTATGTATTAACGTGTTCAGTTTCTCTGTGTAGTTGTCCAGAGTATCAGCGAGATGTTAATAGTACCTTTACATAATTATATATTGTGCTACGTCAACATCAACAAATTTGACTGAATCAGATTATTTTTCTAGGTCCTTCCAAATGGTGATGTCTTGGACTCTCTCACAACTCTGAGAAAAGACAACACAGGTTATGATGTCAAACAGCTGTTTATTGGTTCTGAGGGAACTCTGGGAATCATCACAGCTGTCTCCATCTTGTGTGCTCAGAAACCATCCTCTGTTAATGTTGCATTTGTAGGTGGGTGTTTTCAGATAAGTATATTAGACTTGATTCCAAATCTTATTATTAATATTATCAGTCAGGGGGAAATTTGTTCTTATCCATATTGCCAGCCTTCTGTGGCCAAGGGGTTTGCTTGCTACCACTGCACAATGATTCAGGAGCTTCCCATTGATATTATCACTGTGTGTTCAAGTCTGGCTCAGACAGTGTTCCGCTTAGGTCGTATGAGTGAGAAGGTCTGCAACCAACCTATTGATGGTAGGTTTCCTTGGAATAAGTGAAGTATTGATGAGTAAGGTATAAAACACCAATAAATGAAATATTTCGGCTGCTATTCAGCCCTGACAATATGTGACAACTCTTGTACACTCTTGTTTAATCATTTAGGCAAATTTGTACCAGTGTTAAGCAGTCTAAAACTATATACCTTTCCTCTGTCAATGAGATATCTCAATTTTTTGTTTAAAACTTCAAATGTCTACCTGCTGAGAAACATGATTCCCTTTTTACTATGCTATCTCTTTTCTGTTGTATGAACAGGCTGTGAAGATTTCCAGACAGTATTAAAAGTGCTTCAACGCAGCAAAGAAAACTTGGCTGAAATTCTGTCAGCCTTTGAGTTCATGGATTGGCAATGTATGGCACTTACGGAGCGGAACCTAAATCTGACCAATCCAATCAAAGATAACAAGTTTTATGCTCTCATTGAAACGTCTGGAACCAATCCGAACCATGATGAGGAGAAACTCAACCACTTCCTGGAAACACTGATGCAGGATGGGATAGTTCAAGATGGTACTTTAGCAACGGAAACCACTAAAGTGCAGGTATACATGCAGTACATTTAGAGGTATAGGGAAAAGTTTGTCTGGATTAAATTTTATGGCAACCTTCATAAAAGCACTTGTGTTCCATTTGTACCATAGTATGCAAATGCCATCACAGTGTTGAAGATGTAAAGTATACATATTCTTATTTCATCTGTGACATTGCTTTGAGAATCAAAAAGAAAATACAAAATTATTTATTGATTTGTTTCCACAGCTGTCCTGTATTTGTCAAACTTTGTATTTAGCCTCGATTGGATTGTCCCATGTCATCAACCTGCATTAGATTTGTCCTACTTTGTAATTTCACCAAATTTTCACGACTCTAGGCCATGTAGTATGCACTTAACATGTGCCTTAATATATATATAGCTCTGTTAAGCATATGAAATGGGTGAAGGTCTCAGTGTTGATACTATTATTACAAATTCAACTGTCAGTTTTGGAGATATGAAACTTGAAACAGTGCATGTACATTCATTTGTCATTTGGATAGGGTTTGATAGAGCTTCCTGTGGCTTCCTCTCCAGCCATACATGGTAAAGCCTGCCACCAAACTGCTGATGGCCGTGGGTTTCCCTCTGGCTCGGCCCGGTTTCCTCCCACCATAATGTTGGCTGCAGTCATATAAGTGGAATATTCTTGAGTACGCCATGTAACACCAATCAAATAAATAGTGTGCAAACTTCTGTGTTGTCCAACAAATATTAGTGCTAAGATTAAAACCAGCACACAGTTAGTTTGCAGTGGCATTGTGAATACAGGGTCTGCATTGTAAACGGTACATTCCAGTTTCAAACCCACATCGAGTCATATCTAAAATTTTAACATTAGTAACCCTGACCCTAACTGGCTCAGTTCTCAGCATAAGGTGGACATGGGAATTTTCCTCCAATTGTCTGCTTTCAGGCTTTTTTTGTTTCAAATTTGGAAGACAAAAGGCTACTGATTTTGGGAACCAGTTGATTGCTAATGTAACTTGTGGGTAGGCTATGGTATTTTCAGGCTTTCTTGGCAAATTTTAGACTTTTATTTGACCATAAATGCCCATGTGTTATTAAAGAAATAGGCCAGGAACAGGCCACCCTGGTGTCAGTGTAATGTCAGTGGATGAAGGTGTCTGGTGTCAGCAACATGGCATCATTAAACCTTTGATGTTACACCCCAGCCAAAGCAAACTAGCAAAAACCACAGAGCTCAGAACATCCCTAATTGTTTTACCCTTTATGAACAGTATGATGATGTTTTGGCTTTCTTGTATGAATTGTTGTGTATATGAAATGAGGAACAGTGTTTTGTTGGCAAATTTGTGCTTTATCGTCCAGAAAACTCAATGGCCGAATCGTTAGTGTGCTAGCACAACACAGTGTCTAAAACAACCTCACACCAGTATAGTCGCTGTGAGTTCAAGGCCATGTCATGCTGGCTTCCTGTTCAGTCAAAAGTGGGAAAGTCTGCCAGCAACTTACGGATAGTTGTGGGTTTGCCCCTGGGATCTACCCTCCCGACATAATGCTGGTCACAGCCATGTAAGTGAAATATTGGTGAATAAGATGTAAAACACATATCAGATAAATCAAGTAAACTTTTTCTCAGTTGAAATGAGATTAGTGTAGAAGTAGAGTTTGGGTGATATTTTCCAGGCAATCTGGGGCCTGCGTGAACGACTGGCTGAGGCACTGCTGCATGATGGGTACTGCTATAAATACGACGTCTCGTTGCCGCTGAGTCATTTTTATCAGCTGGTTGAGGTGATGAGAGAGAGGCTGGGAGAGAAAGCTGTGTCTGTTATGGGACACGGCCATGTTGGAGACTGTAAGTGCCTGGGTTTCCAACACACTGCTCATTTCCAACCTCATTACATTTTGTCACCAAGGTCTATGGTTATGATTGTGCATTTACTTGGAATTACTTGACATTGAATCGCCAGTTAGGATTTGTTGAGACATTTTTGAAATATCAGATTTTCAAATGCTCTATACACCTATAACAGTTACACTGATTTGCCAAGATATGCTTTTTCTACTGAATGTTGGACTGAAAAGTGTTTACATTAAATATCGCTTTTCAAATGTTGTTCATGCAAACTGATTGTTTGCTCTTTTCTGAGAAAATTTGCCCTAGTCCATAGTGAGCTGCATACATTGCATAGATTATTACAACAGCAAGGTGTTGAAATTGGGCAAGCCATGTACAGATACCTGTCCCGGCAAGTTTGGCTGAATGGAATTGTTGCGGCCATGTTTCTCTGTCCATCCATCACCAAAAATTCTTGAGAATTTGTTGAGTGTATGAAACTTTGAATGGCCAGTCAGAAGTGACTATTTTGGTCTGAATATTTTACTGAGTTATGCCCCTTCATTCCAATTTCCATTGGATTTTCCATACCTTCAGTATTATTGGGACAAATTCCATGAAACTTTTTAAATTGACTCACTGGCCTGTGTCTTTGACCTGATTAAATTTTGGTGAAATCAATTTATCTTTGAGCTGCTGTCTTAGGTCTTAGTTTACTTGATTATTTGTTTCTTATGAACATTCTACATGCATGTAAAAGAGTGATCTAAGTTCACAAAGTGTTAAGACACGGATCACATCAGTATGAAACTTGTATTTGATTGTGGTATTAAAGATTGGCTGTTGTTCAACCTGCTGAAGCATAATGTATGTTTGGGAACTCTTTTATGGTGTCAGGTTGGCTGAATTAATTAAGACACATTTAATGTGTTGTCTGAGACACCAATGTGGATACAGGTCGTGGCCGAGTTGTTAATGATGCTGTCTGTCAGTCTCTAGGATACAAGAGGTGAAAGTTCAAACCTAGGCTTGCACAAAGAGTTGGCTGATTTCTGTCCCTCATGTAGCCAATGGAGCAGTCTAAACTTTGCCGAAGATCACTGACCTTCCACCAGCATGGTCTTTATGTGTGAACGTTGCACACAGGAAAGTTTGTCAGTAATTTGCCAGAGTTGTTGGTTTACCATGGGCAATCCCATCTCCTCTAACCACATAACCGGCATTTATCATGTAAGTGGAAAAATTTGTGAGTATGGTGTTAAGCAACATCAACATTCTATTAAATAGATGAATGAATTAAAACATTGTTGTCAAATTTTTGTAATTGAAGGTAACTTGCACTTCAATGCAATTACAAGAGAGTATGACGAGGAAGTGATGGGTATGATTGAGCCGTTCATTTACGACTGGGTGGCCAGTCACAAGGGCAGCATCAGTGCAGAACACGGCCTCGGCTTTAAGAAGAAAGACTTCATCTATCACAACAAATCTATGGCCGCTGTCCAGCTGATGAAACAAATGAAAAGGCTGCTGGACCCAAACGGGATTCTGAATCCTTACAAGACCCTTCCTGCTGACTGATGTGCGTTAAAGACTTTCACCTCCAATAAAAGTATATGCCCAAAATTTTTCTTGGGAAAACGGGAGGGTCTAAAGAAATAATTTGTATAGTTTCATGAAACTTATACCTATTGTGACACAAACAAATTATTTTTGGCTTTATTTTTACAATAATTGTATGCATAAATTACCCTTTATAAACTAATTTGATGATGGAAGATTTACAGTACATGAAATGTGATAAACACAGTAAATGCAAATCAACTACATTTTACAAGATGATGCAATCCACTGAGAAAGGTCAGTGATAGTCAGTGTTTTATGTCATTTCATGGTGATTTTAATTCATGGATTAATTTTAAAGTGAATTGCTTCTTCCATTTTAATGTTATAGTATAAAACGATTATATCATTGCAGCTCTCTTAATCAGGGATTGCAGGTTAACAATATAACCCAAAATGTGACAAAAGAGGAACTGAAAATAAAAATTTGGTTTGTCTTTCCATTGAAAACTTTATAAAATGAAGTGTATATTTAGTGACAATGAATCCCACTGCCTAAATGGATAGATCAAATCAAAAACATTAATAGTGATATTGGATGTAGGGTATGCTTTCGTGAAAAGAATTAAAAAGTGTAAGATGACAAAATGTGATGAATGCAGACTCTGTCAGGTGATTTGTCAAATTTTTTATTGTTTTTGATGATCATGTCAGAGCTACTGCTTGAAAGCTTTTTATTTATGCTGCCATCAAATTGATTCTTTTATACAGCAAGCTTAAAACGGCACAATCTGTGTTTATCATATATATAATTCAGCGGAGACATAAGATGTGTCAAAGAAATTTACATTTTTATTAGGGGTCCACGCCATCCTGGCGGGACACCTCTTGATTATTATTACTATTATTGCTCGTCAGACCATATAAATTGCAATATCTCCAAAACCGCCAAAGGTGGAAAAACCAAACTTTGCAGTCTTGATAATGAACATATGATACAACTGTTGACGTTTCCTGCTCTTTGGACAGTCACCTAGTTTATCGACCATCTTAAAATTTGATGTTAAGCTTAACAAATCTTCTTCCCAAAACGGCTAAAGGTATTGGGATGAAATTTCAGTTGCTATGTCTTGGTGGATTGCCCTACTGATAATGGAAAAAACTTTGAGGCTGGTTTGCAAATTAGCCTATAACTGAGCACTAAAGCTAGGTCAGTGTAGGTCAGCACTAGGTCAACTCTAAAAATTAATTAAGATGATTAACCAAACACACTGCTGGGTGGTCCTTGAGGGCAGGGCGAAATTTTTCAAAACCCTCCCATTGGAATAACACTGGATCTTCGTGCAACATGGCATGAAACCTTTTTCTAGGTTAAGTCAATAGCATATAGAGAAAGCCTCGTTTCGGTATTTACATAGCAGTCTGTAGTTCAAATCCAGCATATTCCTTTTCAATTTTAGTTCTTTGTTTTCTTCATTTTATTGTCATGAAGTTTGCATCAGACTACCAGAAATGGTAATTGCGTAACAGCGTGGACCCCGAAACACCGTTGGATAACATCTTTAATATCATTTGAAATGTACTGGAATATTAGACATAATTGCATAAAAGCAGCGTTGATATGCAGGATAATTGGGGTTCCTTCTGGAACATTCAAATCCTTTTGAGGTCAAGCTTACATAATTCCCATCATACCATTCAAACAACAGTCTTGTTCTTGATCACGAGCTTGAATGACTTGATGGGAATTGACCTTGACCCAGAAAACCAACACCTTCATACCCCTAAAAACTTTATCTCCCACATCTGGCTTTTCTTGATATACATCTTTATTAAGAAATCTTTTTGAAAACTTGGTATGGATGTACACGAATATGTTTATATGGACTAGATGCAGTTGAATTATTAGTAACATGATTCCATTTGTTTTGAATAGTGCGCATAATTGCTGGGCATGAACAAGAATGCGGTAATAAATGTCACATTATACAGCTGAATGCAGGACCAAAGGTTGTTTCCTGTTAATGATTCATGATACATCCTGATTAAAATATGGAGTGGGCCGTTGCCGAGTGGTTAAGCTGCCTTTCCTTCAGTTGCTAGGACAGAAGATTTTAGCTCCAAGTTTCAATACCAGTCTTGAAATGGAATTTTGTGGATCCTTCGGTCACACTGCTCCTCTAGACTTGGTGACTTAAAGCAGATGATAGCACTTGAATCGCCCCTTGCACAGTCTAACCAGCTACCAATATGGCGTGTATATCTGTATATTACACGTGGGAAAGTTTATCAGTAAATTTGCCAAACTTTGAAAAGTTGATGGATTACCCAGGGCACTCCAGTGTCTTCCACCTTTAGGACTTAGTATACCACAAGTAAGTGAAACATTCACGTTTTCCAGCAAACAAAATTCAAATAAATAAATGAATACTAATGGAACGAGTATTTTGGCTTTGTTACTGTTAACTCAACTTTAGAACATTTATGTTTTATTTCTACAGTTTTCTTCGCTAACATGAACTTCTGAGAATAAGCTGGTGTTTTATGTTTTATAGTGACATTTGTGTGTTAGAATGGTAATGAAGCCAATATATTTACATGGTGTCCTCCTTCATAGTCCAAACATGAGGATTATTGAGCTTTCGTATTTTGCTGGGTTAAAACCATGCAAAGAAAACATGTTCATTGATGGCATCGCTTTGCATGTGTCTTGGTCTGTAAACATGTATATGGATTATAGGTCTTGCATCCTCTTCTGGGTTGTAATCATGCGATGAGAACAGGTGGCAGCAATTGATAAGATTGCTTGCATGTGTCTTCCGCTGTCACCAGTGCAAGTACGTGTATGTGGGTTGTAGTGCTTGCATGTGTCTTCCGCTATCACCAGTGCAAGTACGTGTATGTGGGTTGTAGTGCTTGCATGTGTCTTCCGCTATCACCAGTACAAGTACGTGTATGTGGGTTGTAGTGCTTGCATGTGTCTTCCGCTATCACCAGTGCAAGCAGGTGGATTACGGTGCCTGCGTGTGTCCCAGAGTGCGACGTATAACCAATGCAAGCCATTGTATTGTGTTGCGTGCATGCTTCAGTCAGTCTGTTCACCATCATTCCAGTGAGTTGAACTGTACACGTTGTTTGTGCCGTATCGTGACACTACCTTAAGCTTCTCGCACCAAACTCTTTCACAGATTTGTGAACTACATTATGCCTGAACACGACTTATTTTTTTCCACAAGGGAAAAGTTATATCAATGGAGACATGGTTGTGCTACAGCATTTCCTATACCGTCAACAGCAGCCAAGCTTCATACAGAACCATGCGATAAACTAGATATAGAAATGCCGCTTCCTTTAAATATGGTGATAGACGGAGAGCTACAGAGCGAAAGCCAACGAAATCGAGCGGGTGACATAGCTGCTTAAACACGGACCCTTGTCTAAACATTATGGAACGTCTCGCAAGTTTTTGTAAACCTATATGTTTTGGTCTGAATAAAGTTCTTGTGAAGGGTACTCCTGTAATGCTTACCTGTGTTTGAAAACGCTAATAGGACATTAAATTTCTGCTTTCGGGACGTAGAAAAGTCGGCGTTACGTCATTGATGAACCACGTTATCAATATGGTCCATAAAACAATCCATACCCTTCAAAACATTTGACTGCGTTTATTTTCAGGTACAGTTTTTAATGGTCTCTTCACTGACCATAAGTTCATTTTTACTAGGTCTTTCCCTTTAACATTAACTGTGACAAAGCATTTAACTATACAGATTGAACGCCTTTGTATTAATTAAATACATAAAGCAGTTGATCACAAATCACCATAATTATCCGGATTCTTTTTTATTTTGCGGCTTGATTAGAAATGGTAATGTTTCTGACACTGCTATATATCAACATCATTCTACAGATATGTCTGGCAGTGAACATTGTCCGCTTTATCCTCATTGACCAGTATCATTCAGATTGGTTTGTGTAACATATTGCTCAACACATATCTAGCAGACTATGGCTCTCCAAATAAGCCAGACAGCTATTTCCAACGCCCATGACCGATATTTCCTTGCTGTGTGATAAACAAACGCACGTAACTATGTTAAAGCATAGTAAAAATCCTCAGTTTTCACTCAGAGTGCAGTGAATTTCGTGCATATTACGTGGCTTATTGTTATACCTGAGATTTTACATGGGCGCGGCCTTAGTTTTAACTTGAACCCGAAAATAATGAAAAATAAACGTAAAAATCTTGAAATGACTTAAAAACTGGACTGATGCAGAAGTCAGGATAATATTAATAATAACGCTGTACCTCCAGGTTCCAAACCATTATCTTCGGCTTTTGTATCGAAATCTGGTATCATCTGCTGTTGTGTATATGTTAGGTGTTCTCTAGAAACTTCGGACACCAGCATGTGTTAGATCGATGTTCACTCAAAAATTAGATACTTATAGTCTAATAAGTTAGCACTGTTCTCGTGTGACAGGAACCTCTTCTTAGCTTCAAAGGACCCCTAACTTTTAGGCCATGCATACACTGAAATCCATACATTCGTTTCCTTTGTCTGTAATGGCAAACTGTACAGACTGAATGTCTTTATCCCAGATAACCGGATAATCATGATTACACAGTAAATGTCCTCTACATGCAGAGCTCATATAGTTCCCTGTAAATGATATTATTTAGTTGTAATGTGGAATATGTGAATCGAATGAATTGTTCATCTCAATCTTTTTTCAACGTCAAAGCCGATATCTCATATATTGGGCAAATAATGGTGATTGCCACAAACCTAAGAAGCATGTGCATAACGGGAGAAATTTTAACATTTTGTAATAGCGAACTATCACTGACACAACATGGTACTAATAGTATTCGATCAGAGCAGAAACGCTGACTTCGGGCATGTTCAAGCTGGCGTAGCCCTACGGCTATCTGATCAGCCAGAAGGCAGCAAAGTCTTATATAGCTTATATCAAAGCAAAAGTGATATCTAGGCCCCACATGTATACCCATACGACAGGCTTATCACGTCCCAGTGTCTGCACTAACGAAGCAGCAACTCACACGCTTTCATGGTGGCCTTGTCAAGGTAATAAGGATGATGTGCCCCTTGTAGAACCTCCGTAGACGCCATGTAGGCCCACGTGGTCTTTCATAAGTGCTATGTGGGACGTCAACAAAGACGTTGACGTAGTTGTAAATAGGACGCAGCAATTACGCTGTGTGAATGCACCTTTCACGCAGTGTGCGCTTGTTCATAGGCTACACGTGCTATGAAATCAGTGATTTCAAACGCCTGAGCGTGTACGATAATGCCGATGGTACGACAATTATGTAAGATATCATACCTCACGTATACGTCTTTTTCACAAAACATGCTTTGCGAAAACGGCCAATGTCGTAATTTACGTTGTACTACAAAATTTACGACAGAAAATATCGTACGACATTTGCTGAAAGTGGCCCCTGTAGCGCAGCTATGAGGTCACATGGAGGTATCATGAACATAATAATATTCGGAAAACATGAGGTTCTTGCGGGGTTGTTACACATGCATGTATAAGCATCTCCCTAGCTGGTGCGAGCATAAAACCCTATACTTAAAAATACCAGCAGAGTCTTGCTGTCACACTTTAAAAAAATGTCACATTGTCTAACTTTAAGTTTATCGAAATACCCTACAGTTTACCTTTTAAATGGCTTTTAAAATGGTCTTGTACAGAACTCCTGTACTGATCATAGGTGTTTGTTGTTAAAAGGCAGAGAAGAGCCATGGGCCATGCAAGATATGCAAGGCAACTCTAAGTGAGAAGCTTAAGGCCTATGCATGTGGACTGGTACAATAAGTTCTATAGTAAGAGGATGAATGGAAGGGTGGAGTTGATCTGATATCTACCACATTCATGTTACATTTGCACTGATACGGCTGAGTGAAAATTTTGTTGCTAAAGTAACGCTATAAGTGTCATTCTTAAGTTTTGCACTGAATTCACCTTTG
Source organism: Acanthopleura granulata (assembly GCA_016165875.1). Classification (NCBI taxonomy): domain Eukaryota; kingdom Metazoa; phylum Mollusca; class Polyplacophora; order Chitonida; family Chitonidae; genus Acanthopleura; species Acanthopleura granulata. The sequence goes on along the minus strand of JABBOT010000080.1, from coordinate 27,861,807 downwards.
CCATACAGGTTATTGACCGCGCCTCTATGGAGATTTTAATTGCTACCAAGTACCTCAGGTACATTCGTCATGCGCTTGAGCAGATGTCATTTTTCAGCCGACGCCATTAATTGATTTCATGGCAGTAGGTGTCTATATCTTAACCAGTGTGGCAGCAAACGACCTGAGGCTGCGCGACGACGTTACACGATCTTTCAATCTTGTTGGAAAGCAAAAATAAATAACTAATTGAATTAGCAAATCATCTCGTCCATAGATTAATCAACTCACCAAATATTTTGAAATCTTAATGTACATGTATTTATTACGACATAAGCTAATGAATTAAGTTCTGAAGAAAACCTTCGTGTCTTTTCGGGCTCTGATGGATAAAAATTTGACTTGCTGTGCCAGTCAACTGAGAACTTTACAAACAAAATCGCGTATTTGAAATCACAAGATTGAACATCATATATACGGTAGGTGGCGAGAGTTTGCCCCAGGTCACTCCAATTCTCTCCATCCTTATATGCGCTTGACCGTCGTCGCGAATTATGAATCGAAAAGCGTTAAACACTAATCAAATAAGCATCAAAGTTCTAATATTTATTTTTAATTTCGCTTCATTATTATATATACATCGGTCCTTATATATGGGAGTGGTCCGTTTCTTTTACTGATAGTGTATTTTAAAACATACGTGGGCCTAATCCATAGCAAACTCGATGGCAACTTCAAGCAATCCCCTTTCAAGTACGACCTCTTGCCTTGGAATTCAAACCACACAGAAGCTTGACCGTGCTCTTCCCTCTCATTACAAGAAACACTAAAACTTTACCGGATTCCTTAATTGCATAACATTCCACACCCACGCCTGATTAACGCTAAAGATCCTATAGAAGTTCTGTCTCAAATTATGCAAATTCATTGCACAAAATAATTACATAGAATACAATATAGCAGCGAATACTCTGTATTCAGTGTTACTAAAATCCCCGCCGATATGTACATGTATATGCTTGGGTTCTTATATTAACCCAAAATGAGTACAAAAACAAATCGTGCTCTAATATGAAGGTCATATATGAGTTCACCAAATCACAAACGTTACCATTGATGACTTTTGATTCAGCAGAAGTCCACTAATTCACTAGTTTCCTCCCACCATAATGCTGGTCGCCGTCGTATAAGTGAAATGTTCTTGAGTACGGCTTGAAACACCAATCAAACAAATGAATAAATAATATTACCAGAGGGGCCTCCGTGCGTTTGAGAACTCCTTGACACACTAATGTTTAGCAGAAAATTCCGATTTGACTAGTGTTACGGCAGTAGTGTAATGGTTAGCAAGTGCTTCTGTGCATTTCAATTATTGTTTGGACAAGGAGGTCATGAGATCGCGTCTGAGTAGCTGACCTCCAAGTTTATTTGTTAAAATAAATCGAAAATTTAAAACATATCAGATCAATTAATTTATCTTTTTTATCTTTTGGTTCCAAGTATACATATGTCTACAATATGCATCTCTACAATGCATGTTCGCGTAAACAAATATCATGTTAAGTCAAGATATTGTGTGACTTGCAATCGAGACCACCCTCTTTTACCCAGTTTTCAGTTTGTAGACAGCTTTGCCAGCGTCACAAACATATGTACACTAACATATTATATGTTTTTAAACTCTATATTATTTGTATTAATACATCATTATTGAATCGATTTAACGCCTCAGGGGTGGGTCAAATTGCGCCTCAAGGCGTCACCTCCTTTATTAGTGGCGAAGGCCAGACAAACCACCCAAGACGTTATAGTATACTGACGAACTTTCTGCATGTACAATGTGTGCGAGGTACCAGTACAGACTAGCATGCAGTATTGGCAGACAAGTTGTCTTCAACGAACGTATTTAAAGACTCTGCCACCCGCCACACTCTACCATCGACTTCTTATTGTTAGAAAGGTTCAACACACAATGAGAATGGAGATTCTAGAAATTCCAGCCACAAGGCCGAGACTGGACAGGAACTTCCCAAATGCAGGTATTCTCGGAAGTGGCAGTTAAAATGAGGTCAGTATACAACATAAAAGACGGTTTAGAGACTTTGAGGTGCTTTATTATATAGATAAAATACTGTGGGACGTGAAACATCATTGACATAATCAGGGAACAAAGTCACGTGAATACACAACAACGAGAAGAGCGGTAGCAAGGATTGTGTCCAGTGCAAAGAGCTAGCCAGTACTGACAATTATGACATTTTATCCAACAATGACCATAGATATTATACATTACAGAAGGTTTTACCCCAAACGTTGCTTAAATTATTGACATCGTTATCTTCATATACGGTGGTGACATACCTTGCTTTTTCTTCTTTTTAATAATAGAAGATGTTGTGCTGTTCGCCCTGACAAACTGTCATACTCAAAGAAACTTTATGAAAGTATACAGAGCTGAAAATATTGATTAGCTTATCTTTACAGCCATTTATGTACACTTGCATTTAATTTTGGAACACTCGGGAGGTTCGAGGTAATGTGACTTCACTCTGGATGGCTACCATGGCAAAATGGCGTCACCAAATGGGTACTGAGCATTCGCTACTTATTCTGTTGACAAACGTTGTGAAACTATGTTTAAGACATATCTGGAAACGTTCTTAGGTAATTAAATCAAATTTAGTGCTGACTTTATGTTCACTTTAACATGGGATGTCGGGACAGTTATCATTGAAGTGACAAACGCCGATCTTAGGCCGCTTTCGTGCCTATTAGTCGTGTCGATTAGTGGAAGGACAAATTCCACAAATCGCACCCAATGGGCAAGCGTCTTGACATTAAACATTAAACAGAAGCTGATGGCGACCGTAGCAACTTTCCATTCGACCTTCGGGCGGAGGGAAGCGCAGTGGTATGTCTTCTTAATGTTACTGGTTTGAAACAAGATGCCAATGTATGTACATGATGTGAAATTTCGGCTTGGAGGTTCTGGCTAGTTATGTGTAGACAGCCACTGTATACACTATAGAGAAGATTGTCGCAAGATGAGCTGATACCTCGTGTACTTTTTCCCTTGTATGTAAACGATGATAATGAAGAGTTGGACTAAACTACGCCATCAGCAAACATCGACGGTTAAATACGCTCCTGGTTTTGAACGAGAGACAGTGATAACTCCTACACGATACCGGTTCATTTCGGTCGGGCATCTGAGGAACTCAATCAACAAGAATAACAACAGCTTTTATTTATGGGCCAACAAGGTCGCCTTTGTACAAACCTTGGCTGGAGTTTGGGACACATACACGACAGCCAAAGGGATGTGACTTTTCACTTGACGGGGATTTCCCTGTGAGGGTTCACATGTGTACTCCTGTAATGCAAATTTCAACAGCAATTTTCAGCTCTCAGACTGACAGTTCCTTGGTATGAATGGGTGATCGAAGAAAATGCGGCTTCATTTTTGATAACCAGACAAAAAGTCGGACTGCCTTTTATTTTGATGCTCCCAACATTTTATCGTGATTTTTTGCACACACATTCCTACCAATGTTAAATAAAACTGACTGATCCACAAAATAATCTTATATTATTGGTTTAAATGACGTCTTTCCAATTTAGAGCCAATAGTTGAACTGTTTACTTGTCTACATATTATATGTTGTATTCGGTGAATTTGGACTTTTGAATGACTTTGTAAGAACAAAAATGATTTCTTTTTGCATAAGTAAGCATTGCTGACCAATCAGCACTAACAGCATGATTGTTCCTAAGTTTGGTGTAAAACTATGTGGAAAGTCTAGCATTTCTTCAACAACAAAAAAATTGTCCCAGAAGACATTGTTTCTAGACTGTATTCAAGAGGAAAAGTGAGTAGAAACCTCCTGTAGAAACTTAACTACACGTTTACAGCGAGAGAACATACGCTGGCCCAAAGTCAAAGTGATATTTTTTTTAGACCTCCTCGGATGTAATGTTGTTGTTGTAGTGTAACCAGAATATGTCTAAGAAAGGCAGGAGCCAATTTTGCTCGAGTACCTTTAACATAAGAATATAAGGGTGTATGTGAGTAATCTGAACATTAAAAGAACCAGCCAGGTATATCTTTCAAAAGTTTAAGCTGTTAACTGAGTCATATTTTAACGTAATGACTCACTCACTTTTATTATTTTTGTCTTGCTAAAGGTTTTTCCTAGTCATAATTGGAGGCTACTGTTATAGAAGAGAAAATATAACAGAATCCCTGAGTTCTGACTTGAGTTATTACTTTCCTGTAGCTGGAATACAACATTCTAAAACTAGGAACAAAGCAAATCCCAACACATGTGATACTTACGATTGATGCGTTTAACCTTCATGTGACACGACAGTTCATTACCACTACATTTAAGACTAGCACATACAGAAACAAGAGACAGTCGCTTACACAAAAGAAGCGAAAGCTTAACTGTATAAAGATAGACACTCTTACTGTGATATGCCAAACGGTGTTTTTTGTTGGTAACAGCCATGTTTACTCCTATAAAACCTGTATTTGCCTTTCTCTTATAAGAAATATTCATGGAATAAAATGATGACGCTATGTATAAAATATGCTGATTTAAAATGCTGCTTATTTAACATCACAAAAAACGCCAAACACCAGTTCAAGCCCTAGACTCCTTCATTTAAGACCAAGTTACGAATTCTTATCTCTGTTAGTTTCCTTAGGGAAGACCCGTTTTCTGTCGGGTGTTTCTTTTTTTTTTTGTATTTTTTTTCTTATATTTTTTATTTTAGGAAATCTTTACGCAATATCTGTGCCAAACACGCGCACAACTTTAAAATGGACATAAAATACGTGACAAAAATGAGTGTCATTCAAATAACCGTGCAAAACTGTACTATTTTCATTTACGCTTTTTTTAGAATTTTTATGCACGATGAAAAGCTGAAAAAGTAGGATAAAGTAAGGTTGCCTATTCGGAAACAATTTCTTATTTGTCTTCAGAACAGACTGTAAAACCACATTTCTGATGAACAAAAAATTGCTTTCAAAACCCCACCTTAGAAAGTATTGTGTGGAATTTCTTGTCAAGAAAACAAAATACAAAAACATATTTCCAAGTATTTCTGGACACGAGTCTCTGTTGCCTTTCAGTGGAGGCAAACATTGTTTTTCACTGGATGCACCGTTCAATTTCCCATGAACTGTTCATATTGATCGCAGCAGACAGTACAGTTGTTATATGTAAGGTTTTTTCACCCTAATTGACAGAGTTTCCCGGCAACAATCTGTTAGATCTGAGATGATTTAAGACGGAAGCCCTTAACGACATATAACCTATGGAACAACAGGTCTGGTGGAACGAACGATTCGTCGGTTGGGTTAGGCCACACAGCACCACTTAGCGTCACAGCCTTTATTTATGCCTTACCAATAACCGCTACAATAGGTATACTCTTGAACATTTTCTTGGCTGCCATCCATCTAGCGCCATCTTCAAGGTACCAAATAACAGCGATATACGTTAAAACGAACACAATTACATTTGTGCGTTTCATCTTACCTTGGTACGACGACAAATCTGCTAATATGAAGTATTTTTTTTCGCATCGGACTAAATCCTCTGCTTTGATTGGATAGGAATGGTCACGTGAGAGACGCGTATACCTCTTTGCCCTGCAACAGATGCTACATGCGTCTGATGACTCATCAGTAGGGAGAACGCCTTGACGTAACAGTTACGGTGTGACGCAACAATGACATCTACGACAAAGTCACAAAGGAATGTTGACACAACATTGTCAATAACGTTATGACGTCATAATTCCTATTTCACAACGTGGTAATAGGGGAGTTTCGAGATCGAACTCTTTTATCGCTAGAGGGAAGAAAAGCCCTACTATACCATGTGACCTCTTAAAAATACTAGGCAATTATGTCAGATTACATTTACTATAACATGGGCGTCTAAGAAAAGTTTCCAAAAATGTTACTTAGACTAGACGTATGATAGGGAAAATTGAGGAGCTGGAAGTTTTTTAATTTAAGAAGCTCCTGATTGAAGGAGAGGTCGCCTGTCCCTCCCTAACACGTCAAGACGGGCGATCGGTAAATTAAGATTAACAAAATTGCCTGACATTTTTGACAAGTCACATGACACAGTCGAAGTCTTTTTACCTTCTACGACAAAAGAGTTCGAAGTCGAAACTCCCTTATTCACTGCGCCTCGATGAGACAGGATAAATACTGTTGAAGATTCTTTTGTTTTTCAAGAAACAAATTTCAGTAAGTGTTTAAGAAGTAACAACCTGCACACTCCCTGGCACCATGGCTTAAGCAGAATTAGGAAAACATCTTAGATGCAATACATTAGACGCCACTGGTCCAGAATTACTCAAAATGATGTGTTGTCATCACATTTAACATATGTACACAAAAACATGAAAATAATACAACGGACAAGGCCTCGGGGATGCTTAGTCCACCAGCAGAATCCTGGTTTGTGCAGGAATAATATAAAAGACTGCAGCATAGAGAGTAAAACCAGAGAAGATTACGTTCCCGATGTTTCAAAAGTATTAAACCCAATGGAAAGAAAATAGCAAGAAACATTATATCAACTTCTTTTTTCTGTTTAATGGCCTTCCTTCTGACTTATATGTGATTAAGGTCAGATTGAGGCCTTCATCTACATATAGATATCAGACTACAATCTTAATACATTTCTTGGGAACAGTTTTACATTGTTAAATCCTCAGTAAAGTGTCTCAGTATGATATCAACATCAAATTACAGGCGAATACAACAATAACTCAAATATTTTTCACAGGACAATCACATACATGTATTTCACCATTTTACATCCAAACAAAGAACAAGAAAAGACTGCTTTAGCAAACATCAATATACATGTATATATGTAACAACGCTTTGACAATTAGAAATACAAATCGGAGATTCCCTATATCTTTACTCTTGACAATAAAGAATTTATTTCCCTTATACATGCATTCTGGCTTAAGGGAAGAGGAAAGTTAATCCTTGCTGTGTAATCTTTCAGATTCTTCGTCAACATCAGTCAATATCGTTTCTACGCACTTTGGTTTGGAAACTTTAATCATGTTTCGAAATTCTCAAGACACAACTATATACCCTAAAGGTTTGAGATGAAAATGAATGTGAAACAGAAAAGCTATCAAGTTTGGCCAGATCTGTAAAGCAGCTGGAAAGTAAAGACTAACCAGAACAACTGTGCTACTTGGCAATTTACACAACACAACTAATACAACAAATGTTAATACCAGTCGACGAAAATCTGAACCGTACATGTCATGTGTGTTACTGGAATGAGCTGACACTGAAGTCATGGACGTTGGAATGAAAGTTGGTACTGGAGTGTTGTCCGATTTTCCACCCCAAACCCCATAAGCTACAGCCACTGCAACAAGTGCCATCTGAATTAGAATGTTTCTAAAACAAGTCAAACTGTAAAAACGCTGTGAAGTACTTTGCGTTCTTGTAATGCACGGTGCACTGGTTAAAGGTGTCTGTGGATGACTCCCAAAACCAGACTGGATAGGCATGCAAGTAGATGGTGAAGAAGGCGATAGCGCATAGAATGGCCTTGGTTCCAAACGCTTCTGGCAGTTCCTGCCGTATCCAAGGACGAGCCTTCCAAATAACACCATTGATCACAAAACACATTGAGAAGAACAGAGATAAAGACGGAAAAGCCGTCATAGCGAAGTTCACAAGCTGACAAAAACCGACTCTGTGGTACACGTTGATTTGAAAAACCGTTTGTAACCAGGGAAATAGTGCAAATACCAGAAAGCCTAAATCCGAAATTGCGATTGCTTTAACGTATATGACTGTTATTTCGCATTTTGGTGATGGTACTCGAACGATGGCAACCATGACGATGTTCAAGACTACACCTATTGTAGCAGTTATTGGCAAGCCGTAAATATATAGTGGTGTTATGTACGCTAAAGCAGCCGACCAATCGTTCGCTCCACCGGACCCATTGTTCCTTAGACTGGCGTTGAGGCTTTCCATCTCCAAACACAAGTCAGCCAGCTATTTCAGGGAAACCCTGTCAATTAGAATACAGAAAACACCAAGTCCAACCACTCGGTCAACATCAAAAGCCAAGCGAAATTTAAAGACTTTCGATACCTTGCGCCAGTAATCGATTTCAGGAGCATGTCTTTCAAGAGTAACGGTATATGAATGTTTTTCTTTCAATGTGTGTGTAACTAGCTCCGAGATCAATATCGTTGGATAATTTGAAATTATCAGACTGATATTTAGTCTTTAATTTCTCTCCTATAAGCCCCGAAAGCAACAATTCAATGGTTAAAGCTCAGACACATACCAGAGTTGTGAGGTGGACAAAACGTCTGTGGGTGGAAGAAGGAGGGAACCTGCAGGTCTGTCGTTTGTTGGAAAAGATGTCCAAGCGCACACTGTTTTGAGACAAGAAAGTAACAGAATTTTAACAGTTGTGCAAGTATCCCTGGCCAAAGTGTTCTTTCAGTCGTCAGTGAAAACACCGAGCTCTATATAGTTGAGCTACTCATTTGTTTTGCGTTGCACCTGTGTTGTGTTTTTGTTCGTGGCAACTGTTTTGACGAATCTTCCCTGCAGTATTAATGAACTCTCGTGTCACCGTAAGGTGGATTGCACCTGAACAACAAGAGGAACGCCAGTCCGACTTTTTGTCCAATTTTCAAATCATACTGCCTCTGATCGATTGTGTTTATTATCATAAGAAACTGTTTCTCTGAGAGCTGAAAGTTGCTGTTAAAATGACATTACAAGGGTTCCTTTTGACTACAGACCGTCAAACCCAGGCCCCAGACAAATGAAGAGTAATGTTACAGCAACCAACAATGTTATAAAGGCGACCGATGATGTTGAAAACTTTCCTGTACGTGTATACATTACTACACTGGTGGTAAAAATTTGACTACAGCATCAGTTTGAAATGATTAAGTTACTACAACATCAGTAAAAATTTACTGCAGTATTCATCGTTGCATTATCGGCCGTTTTTAAAACAGTATCGGTCGTTGTAACACTATCGGTCAAAAAGCGATACCAAATCGCTTGGTTACTACGGTGTTGGTACTTGTTATATACGTTATCGGTCGCCACATCTCCAGCGGTATGTGGGAAGATCATCCAGCAACCTGCAAATGGTCGATGTGCAGATTTCCTCAAGGATTGCTCGGTTTTCTCCCTCCATTAATCCGACCGTCGTGAGTGAAATATTCTTGCGTACGACTTAAAACTCCAATCAAATAAAAGAATAAAGCAATGCAATCTTTTAAGTGGAATGGTGTACCACGACATTCCACATTGCGCAGGAAAACATCGTGCTTATATCATTATCATTCATAACAACATCCACACAGTTCAATGCAAAATACCGGTAGGCCTCCCACATCGGTCAAAATAAAGGAAATGCAAGAATGCATATCTATTTAGCTATGTCCAGTTACAGTAGCCTACACGTATGTAGGTTTAGTGCCATATGCCAATTATCAACGCAATCATAGGTGGTAGAATCGTCCGAATACTATTTATACATGTATCTAATATATACATATACAAAGCAAGGTACAATACTCCAATGCCTGAGACAATGCCTGGGACATAAGCCCAAACATTAAACACAAAATGCGACCTCCCTTCGAAAGCAGACATAGGGGCTCAGCATTGTGGCTTAATTCTGTTACAGCTTAATTAGCATATGCATTTCCCTATGCATGAATAATTAATACTAGGTACTCTGGAGTCATGTTACTTCCCATTGCCGCATCGGCCTAGGCCTATATTCTACATGTATAGAGCTCTGTATTAAAAAATAAGATAATGTTTAGGATAGTTTACAAGTCGCCTGCTACAAAATTATCTTTGGTATCGCAAGAAAATGTTTACTAAATGCAGAATATTTTTTTACCTAACACTTCAATGTACGTCCAACATGGGCATTTTGGCGCATGACAAAATGCTTAAATTAGCACTTGCAAGTTTTTATGGTTTATACTGCAGTATGTATACATACATATAACATTATCTTGTTTTTATTGCTCGGAAATGCTTTTTCATTGATTTTCGCTTATGTAGATGGTTTACAGTTAACCGCTGTGTTATCTTCGCCTTAATCCTACAGTGGCCGTCTTAATGCTATAACTTCTCGCTAATGTATAATACTCCAGCTGGACTGTAACCATGGTGAGTCTCGCGATAGCAGGACTCCTTTTTAAATTTCATAGACGTATACAAGAGCATCCTCTTTTTTGACCCTTAATGGTCTTCTAGGCTATAAAAGCGGCTGTTTTAGCCTTCTGAGGCACTCGAAAGTCAACTTTTTTCCAGTGGCGTAGCTCCTGTCGGTCGACCTCTTCATTTTCTCCCTCCCACACGTCACCGGTGTTGTCTTTCATTTTATCTTCCTCTTTTTGACTTTATTTTGTTTGTTCATTCACTCAGTTTGTACGGGTGGTAAATTTTTCGTTTATTTTGGGTTTCACATATATATATGCATTGGCTCATTCTTTGTATTCATTGTATATCTTTGGATATTTATGCACCCCTTGTCTGTCATGTATTAGCAAATATCTCATTCAACTAGTAGGCCTATGGTAGCCAGTTCATTTACTTTTCCCCAAAACATTAAAGCTCTTTCCTTTATATTATACTCGACTTGAGTTCTTACTTGCATGTTGCGTACTTGTGAAAACAGTAGGTCACATCTGCATATCCGGCCATGTATCTATGTCTGAAGTTCAGAATTAATAGGCTAAGTATGAGACTCAGCTAAATGGATAGGCTTAGGTTTACGTATTTAACCTCGGGTTAATATGCATTCACGTATATATTTAAGTAAACAACTCTCACGCTGAAAAACTTCATCTTGAGTGTAAAATGTGCATCCTAAAGTTTTACCCTTTATAAGTTTGTATCATCTTCAAGATATATCGATTCCTTGGCCAAAAGTGAAAGGCATCTAGTACATCACCAAGTTCGCGAAGCAGATACAACACAAGAACGATAACTCCTGTTTAACCAATCTGGCAGCGCCGTGAGAATTCAACTTGTCAAGATGGGAAAGGTATGCTAAAGACATTGACGTTTCGTGCCACAATTCGCCATGTCTGCACTAGGTCGTCTGAGTGTCGCCTTTAGTGGAACTGTATGGATTAAGAAGCCTAAACATCCGACATGGACGTCAGTCGCGAGATCAGTGTCACACGCATCAAGATGTAACAACAACAACAGAACCAGAAGAGGCGTTGCTCTGACAAGTAATCGCTACCCAGGTCTTAAGCGGGGAAACTACAATGCTGTCACCGACAAACACATCTCCTTTTTCGAGGGGCTGGTTCCAGGACGAGTGATCTCAGATGTGGAGGATTTAGACGGCTACAATACAGATTGGTTGAAAACTTACAGAGGTCAAAAACTCACACTATCCAGTGGGTGCAGCGAAATACCCCAGTGTAGTTAAGCATACTCGAGCGTACTTCAGAACACCACAACAGATCTAATAAATACTCCAAAGGAGTACTCGTGTGATAATGATAAAGTGGATATTTGGAATGTGATGCAATGGTAAATGATATCAAACATTATGTTTCATTCAAAACCGTGGTATTTTCTATGAAAATCGGCCAGGCCAGTTTACAGTGGATATGCTATTGCTGGGGTAATTCTCTGAACCCCTTTACACTTACAGTCCAACTTAGGTCATTTTGGTGGATAATAAAACAGGAGTTGTACTGCAAGGGTTGCTGTATACATAACAGTTCAGTTCACAATGAGCATTTGAAAAGCAGCTCTCTGGCCGTAGGCCTACGTGGCAAGGTCAGCAGCAACCTGCAGATGGCAGTGGATCTCCTATGGGCTTTGCCCAGTTTCCTTCTACCGTAATGCCGCCCGTGAAAAAGTGAAATAATCTTTAGTATGGCGTAAAGTTCCAATCAAATAAATGAATAAGTAAATCTGATAAGTGGGTCAGAGCAACTTCATTGTCAAAGAGCAACTTCAGCTTCACCACTTCCAGTATGCAGAAGCCCAGTTTTCAACATTGGAGGAACGAAAACGTGAGAGATCATTCATCATCTAATCTACTCATTCATAAACTACATGATCAGATTAAGGTTATCTTCCTTTCCCTGATTACCCTCCAAATCATTTAGTATAGAATTCTGTTTACAAGGACCACTGTAATAAGTAGAGAATCTAAAAGCTCAATGGAGATTCCCACTGAAGAAATTTACATTATTCTGATTAAAATTTATACAGATGCACATGTAATTTTCAGTGGTCAAACGGCAACCTGTTCAGAAAATCTATCATTGTCATGTGACAGAAGTGATCCTCTTCCCATTGTTGACCCAAGCTGAACTGCTATAGAGAGCAACAGATAGTATATCAAATGAGCATAGACTAGACCTATGTATCCACTGTACTGCACAGTAATGCACTTTGAAAGTGGTACTCGTTGCTGCCTCTCCAGGCTCTCAGCGCTGAGAGATACTCAAGGAAACATTACTGTTCGGCCTGGCGTGAGTATAATGTGACTGGGTGGGGTGTCATGTATTGTGTCTTTGGCATGGTGTTTCAGTGGTGGTAGCACTTTGGCATGGACTCACCCTGCCACAAGGAGTCACAGAATGTATGCATTCTAAGGACTCCTCCTCGTCTTCTAACTGAAAAATTGTTGAGTATGATGTAAAACCCAAGCATACATCCATACTTTGGCCTCTGGGTATGCTAGATGCCACAGATGTAGCATTGCATTTACCGTTAATAGCACGTAGAGGCAGTTGCCAGTGTTTATGCCTGTGTACTGTACATTCAGCCACAGCAGCACACAGCCATGTCACCGTTGGAATTTCGCTTTAGTCTAGTGGTAGAAGCACTCAAAACCTAGAGATCACAGGTTTAAATGCCCAGCTTGTAAACCTAATCACTTCAAGTAAACAAAGCCAAGTGCTTTTCTAGTAACCTGTCAATGTCATTAGTAGATGGGGATTTCAAAGTTGGTCATTAGTTAAGCATGCAGACTTTGTCTTCTGTACTTGTACTTCAGCCAGTAGGTAAACTTGTTGTGCGTCATCTCATCAGATCTTTATGAGTGACATCATGGTGCTTCAGCTTGTGCAGTATGGTTCAAAAAGTCCACTGTGAAAACTCAATCTATATTTGTATTTTATTCATCATGAAAAAAAAATGTAGAAAAGTCATGATGACGGTGTTAAGAATCAGCATGATATGAGCTTTTCAATGATACATACTTAATCTAAAGATGGTGTGTTCTTTAGCTTAAGACATTTGTCAGGTACATGGATATGGTCACTTAAGAGATATATAATTATGTGTATCATAACCAGTAATTTTCCTGAGATAGGAGACTCTTGGCTGATCTCATTTGACTTCAGGGTACTATTAAGGATTTGTAATGCACATTTCAGCAGCTATGAATTTCCTGCATTGTGAATCTGATCCAGTTAGAGATAAGAGTTATGGCAGTTTCTGACAATGCACTTGGTGTACTGGCAAATTCAATGCTTCAAGGCAATTCTGCAAATAGGTGCATTTTTGAAAACATTTCTTTGGAGAAAGACGTATATTCCAAGAGACCCTTGTCCAGTAATAAGTATCATGGAGAACATGTCCATAACTCTGAATCCAAAGGGGTGCTTTCAAAAATGTCAAGCACCTATTTTGCGGGCTTCCAAGGAGAAAAAACCATACATGTAGTCTGTAAGCACACCAAATTCAAAGGCCAAATTAACCATCCAGCCTGCTTATTAAAACACCAAGATAAAAGATTGTTTGTCAGTAGTCTGACTGTAGGCTTAAGTTTGTGTGTACTAACAAAATACAAACTCCTTTGCAGTTAAAGCAGAAATTGTCCTCAGGCAGTGGGAACTTCTGTCCATCAGTTCGTTAAGCCAGGAAATGGTTTGTCATATACCAGTATCCAAGCAATTGTCCTTCCCTGACTATTTTCATGTGTTTACATGAGGCTTATTCAAGTTACTGGAAAGAGTTTGGAACTCTGTCTGCAATGGTTTGATTGTTTGATACCCAACAGGAGCAAGCCAGCTTTTGCTGCGGCCCAAGACCACTGAGGAAGTGAGTGAGATATTACACTATTGCAATGAGAATCGCCTGGCAGTGGTGCCTCAGGGTGGGAACACAGGACTGGTGGGTGGCAGTGTGCCTGTCTTTGATGAGATCATCATCTCCTCACAGCTGATGAACAAAGTCTTCAGTTTGGATGAAGTTTCAGGTGGCTGCTTGGAAGTTTAGTTATGCCAAAGACAGTTAAAACTATAATTAGGTGAACCAGTGAGACAGCCAAAGTTGAATTGTCTCCCCTTATTCTTATCTTGTGTCTGTAATTTTTGAACATAGAGCTGAGCAAGAACACTGCTAATCATTCGAGGTTTCAAAGTAATCATAATCTGGTTTTTCATCTTGGCAGGTATTTAGTAAGTTACTATAGTTTATTAACCTCTAGCCCTACCTACAGAGCTATCAAATAAATATATAAACAAATAAATTTGAGATTTTTGAAGACTGGAAATACAAAGACTACAATCTGAATTTTTGAGAAACAATAGTTCTATAAAATAAGAAGAATTTCATTTTAGCCTCAGGTTTACAGATATATTCGACCTGTCCTATATTTGTTCGGGTTTGGTGTGATGATACCTTGTTTTGTGTTTCAGGCACCTTGGTATGTCAATCAGGTTGTATCCTTGGTAACCTGGAGACCCTCCTAAATGAACACAACCTAACCATGCCCTTGGACTTGGGTGCAAAGGGCAGCTGCCATATTGGTGGGAACCTAGCCACGAATGCTGGGGGAATCCGGCTGCTGCGATTTGGCTCACTTCATGGCAATGTGCTGGGGCTGGAGGCAGTAGGTAGCTGACTGACAAACTGCACACAATGCAGTTCTCTGAAGTTCAGCAGTTAGAGACATTAATTTAAAAACAGAAAATTGTACTCAGACAAAAAGATCATTTGATGACTATTTCAGACCAGATATCATGAATATGATTGGAAGCTGTTTACTCTTGTAACGTTATGAGTGAAAGGAAAAGGGTATGATGTCATCGGATCAACTTTGAAGGACAGGTTCGTTTGAATTTGTGTATGTTGAAGGTAAAGTAAAGAGGCTTGTCAAGACGTTGTCTTAAATGTCCACCTAAAAAATACTTTAGAGGCTTCCCAGTTGTCTAAAATGTGAATGGTTGAGATAACATACATGGCTTTTAAAATTTGCATTAAGAGGGTTAAAAGCATTGAAATGTGGATTGCTTTCATGCCTGTGGTGGACTTTGCAAACCATACAGGTATATCCACTGTTGGGAACTGGTACTCTGATGTCACAAGCAGTTTTTCCAACTCTCAAGAACAGTTTTTAATGTTGAAATTTATCATTGTTGAAGTAATAGATGAATATATAGAGAATATTGCACAGTGAAGGTTGAATACCATAAATATTGTTGGAGTGAGAGGTGGAAATGATAACCTACAAGACGTGAAACATCAAGTGGGTTATTATTTCCACCTCTCACCAGAACAACACTTACGGCATTCAACCTCCATTGTGCGATATTCTGTTTATTACTTATACTTTAACAATGTCATCATTTTGTGTGGTTGAAGTTTTAAGCAGTGTTTATAACTGCAGGCCTTCAAAGACCTTTTTTATTTATTTATCTATTTGAATGGTGTTTTACACCATGCACATGAATATTTCACTCACACGGCGGCGGCCAGCATTATGGTGAGAAGAAACAGAGTAGAGCCCAGGGGAAAACCATGACCATCTGCGGGTTGCTGGTAGACTCAAAGATTGGTCAGTAGCTTTATGTTGTACACATGATGTCAAGTAGGAGGTCATGTCTTATTGTGTGACATGGGAACATAGCAATTGACTAAACTTGTGATTTGACGTCATCCTGTTGAGCTAATATGTGAACGTCATAAATACAAAGTGTTTCATTTTCGACGTCACGATATCTGGGTGTGTTATATCAAACTGTAATAACAATATCTATCTAACGAAAATATCAATTTCATGAGTGAAGGAAATACTGGTATTTCATTGGTGTATAAATAATAAAAAGAACAAAAAAGATCATTTGACATTAGAGTATCCTGCTAATGGCAATTATCAGCCATAAATTATACCATAGAACTGAAACATTTGAATACAGATAACACTTTAAAAATAAAAAAATAAATGAAAGTATTTTATATATAGTTTCCAATTGTCTTTTAGATTAACAACTTTTTTAGCTTTCTTTCATTTAAATATAGCATTTGATTTTCTATCTATTAACGTGTTCAGTTTCTCTGTGTAGTTGTCCAGAGTATCAGCGAGATGTTAATAGTACCTTTACATAATTATATATTGTGTTACGTCAACATCAACAAATTTGACTGAATCAGATTATTTTTCTAGGTCCTTCCAAATGGTGATATCTTGGACTCTCTCACAACTCTGAGAAAAGACAACACAGGTTATGATGTCAAACAGCTGTTTATTGGTTCTGAAGGAACTCTGGGAATCATCACAGCTGTCTCCATCTTGTGTGCTCAGAAACCATCCTCTGTTAATGTTGCATTCGTAGGTGGGTGTTTTCAGATAAGTATATTAGACTTGATTCCAAATCTTATTATTAATATTATCAGTCAGGGGGAAATTTGTTCTTATCCATATTGCGAGCCTTCTGTGGCCAAGGGGTTTGCTTGCTACCACTGCACAATGATTCAGGAGCCTCCCATTGATATTATCACTGTGTGTTCAAGTCTGGCTCAGACAGTGTTCCTTTTAGGTCGTATGAGTGAGAAGGTCTGCAACCAACCTATTGATGGTAGGTTTCCTTGGAATAAGTGAAGTATTGATAAGTAAGGTGTAAAACACCAATAAATGAAATATTTCGGCTGCTGTTGAGCCCTGACAATATGTGACAACTCTTGTACACTCTTGTTTAATCATTTAGGCAAATTTGTACCAGTGTTAAGCAGTCTAAAACTATATACCTTTCCTCTGTCAATGAGATATCTCAATTTTTTGTTTAAAACTTCAAATGTCTACATGCTGAGAAACGTGATTCCCTTTTTGCTATGCTGTCTCTTTTCTGTTGTATGAACAGGCTGTGAAGATTTCCAGACAGTATTAAAAGTGCTTCAAGGCAGCAAAGAAAACTTGGCTGAAATTCTGTCAGCCTTTGAATTCATGGATTGGCAGTGTATGGCACTTACGGAGCGGAACCTAAATCTGACCAATCCAATCAAAGATAACAAGTTTTATGTTCTCATTGAAACGTCTGGATCCAATCCGAACCATGATGAGGAGAAACTCAACCACTTCCTGGAAACACTGATGCAGGATGGGATAGTTCAAGATGGTACTTTAGCAACGGAAACCACTAAAGTGCAGGTATACATGCAGTACATTTAGAGGTATAGGGAAAAGTTTGTCTGGATTAAATTTTATGGCAACCTTCATAAAAGCACTTGTGTTCCATTTGTACCATAGTATGCAAATGCCACGGCAATGTTGAAGATGTAAATATACATATTCTTATTTCATCTGTGACATTGCTTTGAGAATCCAAAAAAAAAATACAAAATTATTTATTGATTTGTTTCCACAGCTGTCCTGTATTTGTCAAACTTTGTATTTAGCCTCGATTGGATTGTCCCATGTCATCAACCTGCATTAGATTTGTCCTACTTTGTAATTTCACCAAATTTTCACGACTCTAGGCCATGTAGTATGCACTTAACATGTGCCTTAATATATATATAGCTCTGTTAAGCATATGAAATGGGTGAAGGTCTCAGTGTTGATACTATTATTACAAATTCAACTGTCAGTTTTGGAGATATGAAACTTGGAAGAGTGCTTGTACATTCATTTGTCATTTGGATAGGGTTTGATAGAGCCACACACTAGTGTGCAAGTGCTGGCTTCCTCTCCAGCCATACATGGTAAAGCCTGCCACCAAACTACTGATGGCCGTGGGTTTCCCTCTGGCTCGGCCCAGTTTCCTCCCACCGTAATGTTGGCTGCAGTCATTTAAGTGGAATATTCTTGAGTACGGCATGAAACACCAATCAAATAAATAGTGTGCAAGCTTCTGTGTTGTCCCACAAATATTAGTGCTAAGATTAAAACCAGCACACAGTTAGTTTGCAGTGGCATTGTGAATACAGGGTCTGCATTGTAAACGGTACATTCCAGTTTCAAACCCACATCGAGTCATATCTAAAACTTTAACATTAGTAACCCTGACCCTAACTGGCTCAGTTCTCAGCATAAGGTGGACATGGGAATTTTCCTCCAATCGTCTGATTTCAGGCTTTTTTTGTTTCAAATTTGGAAGACAAAAGGCTACTGATTTTGGGAACCAGTTGATTGCTAATGTAACTTGTGGGTAGGCTATGGTATTTTCAGGCTTTCGTGGCAAATTTGAGACTTTTATTTGACCATAAATGCCCATGTGTGATTAAAGAAATAGGCCAGGAACAGGCCACCCTGGTGTCAGTGTAATGTCAGTGGATGAGGGTGTCTGGTGTCAGCAACATGGCCTCATTAAACCTTTGATGTTAAACCCCAGCCAAAGCAAACTAGCAAAAACCACAGAGCTCAGAACATCCCTAATTGTTTTATCCTTTATGAACAGTATGATGATGTTTTGGCTTTCTTGTATGAATTGTTGTGGATATGAAATGAGGAACAGTGTTTTGTTGGCAAATTTGTGCTTTATCGTCCAGAAAACTCAATGGCCGAATCGTTAGTGTGCTAGCACAACACAGTGTCTAAAACATCCTCACACCAGTATAGTTGCTGTGAGTTCAAGGCCATGTCATGCTGGCTTCCTCTTTAGTCAAAAGTGGGAAAGTCTGCCAGCAACTTACGGATAGTTGTGGGTTTGCCCCTGGGATCTACCCTCCCGACATAATGCTGGTCACAACCATGTAAGTGAAATATTGGTGAATAAGATGTAAAACACATATCAGGTAAATCAAGTAAACTTTTTCTCAGTTGAAATGAGATTAGTCTAGAAGAAGAGTTTGGGTGATATTTTCCAGGCAATCTGGGGCCTGCGTGAACGACTGGCTGAGGCACTGCTGCATGATGGGTACTGCTATAAATATGATGTCTCGTTGCCGCTGAATCATTTTTATCAGCTGGTTGAGGTGATGAGAGAGAGGCTGGGAGAGAAAGCTGTGTCTGTTATGGGACACGGCCATGTTGGAGACTGTAAGTGCCTGGGTTTCCAACACATTGCTCATTTCCAACCTCATTACATTTTGTCACCAAGGTCTGTGTATATGGTTGTGCATTAACTTGGAATTACTTGACATTGAATCGCCAGTTAGGATTTGTTGAGACATTTTTGAAATAATAGATTTTGAAATGCTCTATACTCCTATAACAGTTACACTGATTTGCCAAGATATGCTTTTTCTACTGAATGTTGGACTGAAAAGTGTTTACATTAAATATCGCTTTTCAAACGTTGTTCATGCAAACTGATTGTTTGCTCTTTTCTGAGAAAATTTGCCCTAGTCCATAGTGAGCTGCATAGATTGCATAGATTATTACAACAGCAAGGTGTTGAAATTGGGCAAGCCATGTACAGATACCTGTCCCGGCAAGTTTGGCTGAATGGAATTGTTGCGGTCATGTTTCTCTGTCCATCCATCACCAAAAATTCTTGAAAATTTGTTGAGTGTATGAAACTTTGAATGGCCAGTCAAAAGTGACTATTTTGGTCTGAATATTTTACTGAGTTATGCCCCTTCATTCCAATTTCCATTGGATTTTCCATACCTTAGTATTATTGGGACAAATTCCATGAAACTTTTTAAATTGACTCACTGGCCCGTCTCTTTGACCTGATTAAATTTTGGTGAAATCAATTTTTCTTTGAGCTGCTGTCTTAGGTCTTGGTTTACTTGATTATTTGTTTCTTATGAACATTCTACATGTATGTAAAAGAGTGATCTAAGTTCACAAAGTGTTAAGACACGGATCACATCAGTATGAAACTTGTATTTGATTGTGGTATTAAAGATTGGCTGTTGTTCAACCTGCTGAAGCATAATGTATGTTTGGGAACTCTTTTATGGTGTCAGGTTGGCTGAATTAATTAAGACACATTTAATGTGTTGTCTGTGACACCAATGTGGATACAGGTCGTGGCCGAGTTGTTTATGATGCTGTCTGTCAGTCTCTAGGATACAAGAGGTGAAAGTTCAAACCTAGGCTTGCACAAAGAGCTTGCTGATTTCTGTCCCTCATGTAGCCAGTGGAGCAGTCTAAACTTTGCCGAAGATCACTTACCTTCCACCAGCATGGTCTTTATGTGTGAACGTTGCACACAGGAAAGTTTGTCAGTAATTTGCCAGAGTTGTTGGTTTACCATGGGTAGTCCCATCTCCTCTAACCACAAAACCGGCATTTATCATGTAAGTGGAAAAATTCGTGAGTATGGTGTTAAGCAACATCAACATTCTATTAAATAGATGAATGAATTAAAACATCGTTGTCAAATTTTTGTAATTGAAGGTAACTTGCACTTCAATGCAATTACAAGAGAGTATGACGAGGAAGTGATGGGTATGATCGAGCCGTTCATTTACGACTGGGTGGCCAGTCACAAGGGCAGCATCAGCGCAGAACACGGCCTCGGCTTTAAGAAGAAAGACTTCATCTATCACAACAAATCTATGGCCGCTGTCCAGCTGATGAAACAAATGAAAAGGCTGCTGGACCCAAACGGGATTCTGAATCCTTACAAGACCCTTCCTGCTGACTGATGTGCGTTAAAGACTTTCACCTCCAATAAAAGTATATGCCCCAAATTCTTCAACCTTTTCAACCACAACTGAAAGTAATACTTCAGGATTTTCTTGGGAAACGGGAGGGTCTAAAGAAATAATTTGTATAGTTTCATGAAACTTATACCTATTGTGACACAAACAAATTATTTTTGGCTTTATTTTTACAATGATTGTATGCATAAATTACCCTTTATAAACTGATTTCATGATGGAAGATTTACAGTACATGAAATGTGATAAACACAGTAAATGGAAATCAACTACATTTTACAAGATGATGCAATCCACTGAGTAAGGTCAGTCATAGTCAGTGTTTTATGTCATTTCATGGTGATTTTAATTCATGGATTAATTTTAAAGTGAATGGCTTCTTTCATTTTAGTGTTATAGTATAAAATGATTATATCATTGCAACTCTCTTAATCAGGGATTGCAGGTTAACAGTATCACCCAAAATGTGACAAAAGAGGAACTGAAAATAAAAATTTGATTTGTCTTTCCATTGAAAACTTTGTGAAATGAAGTGTATATTTAGTGACAATGAATCCCACTGCCTAAATGGATAGATCAAATCAAAAACATTAATAGTGATATTGGATATAGGGTATGCTTTCGTGAAAAGAATTAAGAAGTATAAGGTGACAAAATGTGATGAATGCAGACTCTGTCAGGTGATTGGTGTTCTTGAATTAAAATAGATTGATGCGGGACGGATCACTGTTGGGTGTAATAATTGATGAATTTAACGTTGCCCCTTCTACTCAGGTTAATTTCAATAATCAGTATTGTCAGTTGTTAGATATTCATTAAATGAAGGACTGCAGTGTTTCTTTTTTAAAGAAAATGATGACTGAAAAAGCAAATTTGTTTATTACATGTAATAGTTCTCAAAATATTAGGCATTTATGGTGCTTGTAATAATCACCATGGTGCAAATTTTTTATTGTTTTTGATGATCATGTCAGAGCTGCTGCGTGAAAGCTTTTTATTTATGCTGCCATCAAATTGATTCTTTTATAAGGCAAGCTTAAAACGGCACAATCTGTGTTTATCATATATATAATTCAGCGGAGACATGAGATGTGTCAAAGAAATTTACATTTTTATTAGGGGTCCACGCCATCCTGGCGGGACACCTCTTGATTATTATTACTATTATTGCTCGTCAGACCATATAAATTGCAATATTTCCAAAACCGCCAAAGGTGAAAAAGCCAAACTTTGCAGTCTTGATAATGAACATATGATACAACTATTAACGTTTCGTGCTCTTTGGACAGTCACTTAGTTTATCGGCCATCTTGAAATTTGATGTTAAGCTTAACAAATCCTCTTCTCCAAAACGGCTAAAGGTATTGGGATGAAATTTCAGTTTCTGTGTCTTGGTGGATCGCCCTACTGATAATGGAAAAAAACTTTGAGGCTGGTTCGCAAATTAGCGTATAACTGATCACTAAAGTTAGTTCAGTGTAGGTCAGCACTAGGTCAACTCTAAAAATTGCTTAAGATGATTAACCAAACGCACTGCCGAGTGGTCCTTGAGAGCAGGGCGAAATATTTCTACCCCACCCCCTTTTGAATAACACTGGATCTTCGTGCAACATGACCTGAAACCTTTACCTAGGTTAAGTAAATAGCACATAGAGAAAGCCTCGTTTGGGTATTTACCTAGCAGTGTGTGGTTCAAATCCAGCATATTCCTTTTCAATTTTAGCTCACTGTTTTCTTCATTTTATTGCCATGAAGTTTGCATCAGACTACCGGAAATGGTAAATAGCGTAACAGCGTGAACCCCGCAACACCGTTGGATAACATCTTTAATATCATTTGAAATGTACTGGAATATTAGACATAATCGCATAAAGCGTTGATATGCAGGATAATTGGGGTTTCCCCTCTGGAACGTTCAAATCCTTTTGGGGTCAAGCTTACATAATTCCCATCATACCATTCAAACAACAATCTTGTTCTTGATCACGAGCTTGAATGGCTTGATAGGAATTGACCTTGACCCCGAAAACCAACACCTTCATACCCCAAAACACTTTATCACCCACATCTGGCTTTTCTTGATATATATCTTTATTAAGCAATCTTTTTAAAAACTTGGTATGGATGTACAGGAATATGTTTATATGGACTAGATGCAGGTAAATTATTAGTAACATGATTCCGTTTGTTTTGAATAGTGCGCATAATTGCTGGGCAGGAACAAGAATGTGGTAATAAATGTCACATTATACAGCTGAATACAATACCAGTGGTTGTTTCCTGTTAATGATTCATGATACATCCTGATTAAAATATGGAGTGGACCGTTGCCGAGTGGTTAAGCTGCCTTTCCTTCAGTTGCTAGGACAGAAGATTTTAGTTCCAAGTTTCAATACCAGTCTTGAAATGGAATTTTGTGGATCCTTCGCTTACACTACTCTTTTAGACTTGGTGACTTAAAGCAGTTGATAGCACTTGAATCGCCCCTTGCACAGTGTAACCAGCTACCAATATGGCGTGTATATCTGTATATTACACGTGGGAAAGTTTATCAGTAAATTTGCCAAACATTAAAAAGTTGATGGATTACCCAAGGCACTCCAGTGTCTTCCACCCGTAGGACTTGTCAACTTAGCATACCAAAAGTAAGAGAAACATTCACGTTTTCCAGCAAACAAAATTCAAATAAATAAATGAATACTGATGGAACGAGGACTTTAGCTTTGTTACTGTTAACTCAACTTTAGAACATTTATGGTTTATTTCTACAGTTTTCTTCGCTAACATGAACTTCTGAGAATAAGCTGATATTTTATGTTTTATAGTGACATTTGTGTGTTAGAATGGTAGGCTGAAGCCAATAGGTTTATAAGGTGTCCTCCTTCATAGTCCAAACATGATTATTATAGTGCTTTTATGTTTTTTCTGGGTTATAACAATGCAAAGAAAACATGTTCATTGATAGCATCGCTTTGCAAGTGTCTTGATCTATAAACATGTGTATGGATTATAGGTCTTACATCCTCTTCTGGGTTGTAATCATGCGATGAGAACAGGTGGCGGCAATTGATAAGATTGCTTGCATGTGTCTTCCGCTATCACCAGTGCAAGTACGTGTATGTGGTTTGTAGTGCTTGCATGTGTCTTCCGCTATCACCAGTACAAGTACGTGTATGTGGGTTGTAGTGCTTGCATGTGTCTTCCGCTATCACCAGTACAAGTACGTTTATGTGGGTTGTAGTGCTTGCATGTGTCTTCCGCTATCACCAGTACAAGTACGTGTGTGTGGGTTGTAGTGCTTGCATGGTTCCCGCTTCATGAACAGTACAAGCAGGTGGATTACGGTGCCTGCGTGTGTCCCAGAGTGCGACGTATAACCAATGCAAGCCATTGTATTTTATTCCGTGCATGCTTCAGTCAGTCTGTTCACCATCATTCCAGTGAGTTAAACTGTGCACGTTGTTTGTACCGTATCGTGTTGAGACACTACATTAAGCTTCTTGCACCAAACTCTCTCCGTGACAGATTTGTGAACTACATTATGCCTGAACATGACTTGTTTCTTCCACAAGGGAAAAGTTATATCAATGGAGACATGGTTGTGCTACAGCATTTCCTATATCGTCAACAGCAGCCAAGCTTCATACAGAAGCATGCGATAAACTAGATATAGAAATGCCGCTTCCCTTAAATATGGTGATAGACTGAGAGCTACAGAGCGAAAGCCAACGAAATCGAGCGGGTGACATAGCTGCTTAAACACGTACCCTTGTCTAAACATTATGGAACGCCACGCAAGTTTTTGTAAACCGATATGTTTTGGTCTGAACAAAATTCTTGTGAAGGGTACTCCTGTAATGCTTACCTGTGTTTGAAAACGCTAATAGGACATTAAATTTCTGCTTTCGGGCCGTAGAATGTCGGCTTTACTTCATTGATGAACCACGTTATCAATATGGTCCATAAAACCCTCCATACCCTTCAAAACATTTGACTGCGTTTATTTTCAGGTACAGTTTTTAATGGTCTTTTCACTGACCATAAGTTCATTTTTACTAGGTCTTTCCCTTTAACATTAACTGTGACAAAGCATTTAACTACACAGATTGGGTGCCTTTGTATTAATTAAATACATAAAGCAGTTGATCACAAATCACCATAATTATCCGGATTCTTTTTTATTTTGCGGCTTGATTAGAAATGGTAATGTTTCTGACACTGCTATATATCAACATCGTTCTACAGATATGTCTGGCAGTGAACATTGTCCACTTTATTCCCATTGACCAGTATCATTCAGATTGGTTTGTGTGGCATATTGCTCAACACATACCTGCTGACTATGGCTCTCCAAATAAGCCAAACAGCTATTTCCAACGCGCATGACCGATATTTCCTTGCTGTGTGATAAACAAACCCACGTAACTATGTTAAAGCATCGTAAAACTCCTCAGTTTTCACTCAGAGTGCAGTGAATTTCGTGCATATTACGTGGCTTATTGTTATACCTGAGATTTTACTTGGGAGCGGGCTTAGTTTTAACTTGAACCCGAAAATAATGAAAAATAAACGTAAAAATCTTGAAATGACTTAAAAACTGAACTGATGCAGGATAGTCAGGATAATATTGTAGCACAGGTATAAATGACACCACGTTCTTCTGTTTATCCCACGTATGGCCCGTTCTGCTCATGTGTACAGATGTACTGGAGCTCTGTGGCTTATATGGGTAGACAAAACAGAACGCTGTACGTCCAGGTTCCAAAACACTATCTTCGGCTTTTGTATCGAAATCTGGTATCCTCTCCTGTTGTGTAGATGTTAGGTGTTCTCTACAAACTTCGGACACCTGCATGTGTTAGATCGACGTTCACTCAGAAATTAGATACTTATAGTCTAATAAGTTAGCACTGTTCTCGTTTGACAGGAACCTTTTCTTAACTTCAAAGAACCCCTAACTTTTTGGCCATGCATATACTGAAATCCATACATTCGTTTCCTTTGTCTGTAATGGCAAACTGTACAGACTGAATGTCTTTATCCCAGATATCCGGATAATCATGATTACACTGTAAACGTCCTCTACATGCAGAGCTCATATAGTTCTCTGTAATTGATATTATTTTGTTGTAATGTGGAATATGTGAATCGAATGAATTGTTCATCTCAATCTTTTTTCAACGTCAAAGCCGGTATCTCATATATTGGGCAAATCATGGTGATTGCCACAAACCTAAGAAGCATGTGCATAACGGGAGAAATTTTAACATTTTGTAAAAGCGAACTATCACTGACACAACATGATACTAATAGTATTCGATCAGAGCAGAAACGATCGAAAGGCCCACGTGGTCTTTCATAAGTGCTATGTGGGACGTCAACAAAGACGTTGACGTAGTTGTAAATAGGACGGAGCAATTACGCTGTGTGAATGCACCTTTCACGCAGTGTGCGCTTGTTCATAGGCTACACGTGCTATGAAATCAGTGATTTCAAACCCCTGAACGTGTACGACAATGTCGATGGTACGACAATTACGTAAGATATCGTACCTCACGTATACGTCTTTTTCACAAAACATGCTTTGCGAAAACGGCCAATGTCGTAATTTACGTTGTACTACAAAATTTACGACAGAAAATATCGTACGACATTTGCTGAAAGTGGCCCCTGTAGCGCAGCTATGAGGTCACATGGAGGTATCATGAACATAATAATATTCGGAAAACATGAGGTTCTCGCGGGGTTGTTACACATGCATGTAGAAGCATCTCCCTAGCTGGTGCGAGCATTAAACCCTATACTTAAAAATACCAGCAGAGTCTTGCTGTCACACTTTAAAAAAATGTCACATTGTCTAACTTTAAGTTTATCGAAATACCCTACAGTTTACCTTTTAAATGGCTTTTAAAATGGTCTTGTACAGAACTCCTGTACTGATCATAGGTGTTTGTTGTTAAAAGGCAGAGAAGAGCCATGGGCCATGCAAGATATGCAAGGCAACTCTAAGTGAGAAGCTTAAGGCCTATGCATGTGGGCTGGTACAATAAGTTCTATAGTAAGAGGATGAATGGAAGGGTGGAGTTGATCTGATATCTACCACATTCATGTTACATTTGCACTGATACGGCTGAGTGAAAATTTTGTTGCTAAAGTAACGCTATAAGTGTCATTCTTAAGTTTTGCACTGAATTCACCTTTGCCATACAGGTTATTGACCGCGCCTCTATGGAGATTTTAATTGCTACCAAGTACCTCAGGTACATTCGTCATGCGCTTGAGCAGATGTCATTTTTCAGCCGACGCCATTAATTGATTTCATGGCAGTAGGTGTCTATATCTTAACCAGTGTGGCAGCAAACGACCTGAGGCTGCGCGACGACGTTACACGATCTTTCAATCTTGTTGGAAAGCAAAAATAAATAACTAATTGAATTAGCAAATCATCTCGTCCATAGATTAATCAACTCACCAAATATTTTGAAATCTTAATGTACATGTATTTATTACGACATAAGCTAATGAATTAAGTTCTGAAGAAAACCTTCGTGTCTTTTCGGGCTCTGATGGATAAAAATTTGACTTGCTGTGCCAGTCAACTGAGAACTTTACAAACAAAATCGCGTATTTGAAATCACAAGATTGAACATCATATATACGGTAGGTGGCGAGAGTTTGCCCCAGGTCACTCCAATTCTCTCCATCCTTATATGCGCTTGACCGTCGTCGCGAATTATGAATCGAAAAGCGTTAAACACTAATCAAATAAGCATCAAAGTTCTAATATTTATTTTTAATTTCGCTTCATTATTATATATACATCGGTCCTTATATATGGGAGTGGTCCGTTTCTTTTACTGATAGTGTATTTTAAAACATACGTGGGCCTAATCCATAGCAAACTCGATGGCAACTTCAAGCAATCCCCTTTCAAGTACGACCTCTTGCCTTGGAATTCAAACCACACAGAAGCTTGACCGTGCTCTTCCCTCTCATTACAAGAAACACTAAAACTTTACCGGATTCCTTAATTGCATAACATTCCACACCCACGCCTGATTAACGCTAAAGATCCTATACAAGTTCTGTCTCAAATTATGCAAATTCATTGCACAAAATAATTACATAGAGTACAATATAGCAGCGAATACTCTGTATTGAGTGTTACTAAAATCCCCGCCGATATGTACATGTATATGCCTGGGTTCTTATATTAACCCAAAATGAGTACAAAAACAAATCGTGCTCTAATATGAAGGTCATATATGAGTTCACCAAATCATAAACGTTACCATTAATGACTTCTGGTTCAGCCGAAGTCCACTAATTCACTAGTTTTCCTCTCACCACAATGCTGGTCGTCGTATAAGTGAAATATTCTTGAGTACGGCGTGAAACACCAATCAAACAAATGAATAAATAATATTACCAGAGGGGCCTCCGTGCGTTTGAGAATTCCTTGACACACTAATGTTTAGCAGAAAATTCCGATTTGACTAATGTTACGGCAGTAGTGTAATGGTTAGCAAGTGCTTCTGTGCATTTCAATTATTGTTTGGACAAGGAGGTCATGAGATCGCGTCTGAGTAGCTGATCTCCAAGTTTATTTGTTAAAATAAATCGAAAATTTAAAACATATCAGATCAATGAATTTATCTTTTTTATCTTTTGGTTCCAAGTATACATATGTCTACAATATGCATGTCTACAATGCATGTTCGCGTAAACAAATATCATGTTAAGTCAAGATATTGTGTGACTTGTAATCGAGACCACCCTCTTCTCGGTTGACCCAGTTTTCAGTTTGTAGACAGCTTTGCCAGCGTCACAAACATATGTACACTAACATATTATATGTTTTTAAACTCTATATTATTTGTATTAATACATCATTATTGAATCGATTTAACGCCTCAGGGGTGGGTCAAATTGCGCATTAAGGCGTCACCGCCAGACAAACAACCCAAGACGTTATAGTATACTGACGAACTTTCTGCATGTACAATGTGTGCGAGGTACCAGTACAGACTAGCATGCAGTATTGGCACACAAGTTGTCTTCAACGAACGTATTTAACACTCTACCATCGACTTCTTATTGTTAGAAAGGTTCAACACACAATGAGAATGGGGATTCTAGAAATCCCAGCCACAAAGCCGAGATTGGACAGGAACTTCCCAAATGCAGGTATTCTCGGAAGTGGCAGTTAAAATGAGGTCAGTATACAACATAAAAGACGGTTTAGATACTTTGGGGTGCTTTATTATATAGATAAAACACTGCGGGACGTGAAACATCATTGACATAATCAGGGAACAAAGTCACGTGAATACAAAACAACGAGAAGAGCGCAAGCAAGGATTGTGTCCAGTGCAAAGAGCTAGCCAGTACTGACAATTATGACATTTTGTCCAACAATGACCATAGATATTATACATTACAGAGGGTTTTACCCCAAACGTTACTTCATCAAATTATTGACATCGTTATCTTCATATACGGTGGTGATATACCTTTTTCTTTTTTTTAATACCATAATGCATTTGAAAAATTCCGATGAGATCGAGCTTGATATCAATATAAATATTAATATATATAAACAGGAGTACCAAAGTCCACGTGTCATGTCAACCGTACTGAAGAGGACATGCAGAGTTTTAGTCCATGCATACAGTCAATGTGAAATTTGAAGATTGTGCATTGTCTTTCAGGTTACATGTGTGTTCACTGTCTCAGAGTTTCAGAGTCGTGTTGCAAAGGTAAACATGAAATGCCCCAGCTGCTTCTTTTTGTCCATTCTAACCAGATGGACATGGTCGATGTCCGCCTCATCAGAAAGCATGGTTCGCCATGTTCCTGTCAGGTAGTCGTTGCTGTGGATGACATTCGGTGGGATGTACAGTGTCTGGCGGACAGGACACCGGAACGCCGTCAGGTGAAACTCATCTTCGTCAACAAATTTGGCTAGAATGAAGAATCCCGATTCTTCCTCAAAAGGGCAATCCAAATGGGCAAATTCATGTTTTTCTATTCCAGAACCACCATTGGACAGCATCACATAATCGTCTAAGTACTCGTTCTCGTAAGTGAAGTCCTGAATGCCGTGTCTGTGAAGAAGGGAAACCTTGAGCTGGTTTCCTTCAGCAAAACTGCACCCGTAGTACCGCAAATGGTCAGGTGTAGCGATATCTGTCTGCAACACGCCGTCATAATCTGAAGGGAAAATCGCCTTTCCCGATCGCCCTGGGCTTTGGCTTTTCTGCCAACGGACGCCTTTTACGACTGTGTGGCTGGGGATAACGGGAGGTAGGTCAGAAAACCAAGATAAATCCCCCAGATTGTAATCCCCTGGAACAATATCATTAACCATGCCTTCGCCTCCGGCCATAATTAACTCCCCAGACGCTCCATAACGGCGAAACGAGTCGAACTTATTCCACCGTTGCTTGATGAAATTCGCAAGCTCACCAGCGTCGGTTGATTGGTAAAAATTCTTCAGTTTTTTCTCCACAGCGCTCAGACTCTGTTTCTCTTCGGAGTACTCATCCTCGTCAGCTTCGGGTAGATCAGACATCTGGTTTTTATAAAAAATCCGAAACTCATCATATGATATCTGTCCATCCTTTTGCAAATCCATTTGCTCGAAAGCTTCTACGAGTTTATCTAATTGAATTTGTCGTTTTTTATCCCACAAATACTCAGCGTATTCCTTGAAATTTAGTTTACCGGTACCATCTCGATCGGCCGCGAGAAAGGCTCCTCTCATCTTAGCCTCAGCTTCGCCGTCGCCAAATTCATCCAGAAGGACGTTGGCAAAGTATTCCGAGAACTCTTGAAAAGTGAGGAAGCGTGAGTCATCCTTATCAACGCTTTTGAACAAGAAATGAATTTCCTTATCACTGATCTTTAAGCCCATTCCTTTGATAAATTGTATGAATTCCTCCTCGTCAATCTTTCCGTTGCCATTGGTGTCAATTTGCATGAATATCGTCTTGATTTTTTCGTTACTTTCCTTTATTAAGTCAGTTTCACACGAGCTATCAGCTGACTTACTCTGATTTCCGGCGTGTGAAGTCCCATGAGGATATTCATCATGGCCATTCGTGGAGAAGTTTTTCAAGTCTGGTGCGACGGTTTCAAGATGGGCAATGGCCATTGCAGCCGCATTCTTTTCCTCGGATTTGTCCAGTTCAGAAAAATTTCCCTTCTTTATTTGTTCCCAGTTGTCTCTTAGAAGACGTTGCATGGGTGTAGTCTTGCGCTTAGCGGCATCAATGAGTTCCTGAATTGACGTTATCCAAGGCGGACTGCCGTTTTCCTCCTGAGTGGCCATCTCCAGTTCTATGTAGGGGCGATTGCTCAGCTTAAATCTTCCATTCAGTTTCTGAACCGAGCCTTTAAATGGCGGAAGAGTCTCCAACTCGGAACCGCTCAGGAACACTTCTCCCCGCACCTTGTTACCAAGTTTTGAATTGTCGTAATAGGACAGTCGAGTTGAACTCAGCACAAACCACCGTTTAACCCACGTTGTCCAGTTGGCTTGCTTGCGTGAACGTGTAAACAACCATCCCGACTTTACAATTTCCAAAACCAGCCAAGAATGGAGCTCATCGACACATGAACTTACAGCTTCTTCCGTTTGCTCCTCAAACACATACTGCACCAATCTATCGAGTAATGTACGATACGTGTAGGACTTTACCTGTCGCGGTGATGATGTCGCCATCCCATCCTTTCCCAGATGCTTGCAGACCTTGTCCGAAAACCAGTCAGCCAATCCTGAGTTTATTTGTGGTGGAAAAGAGGCTACATCGGCCAACAGGTTGCAAATTTCCCACAGCTTTTTCGCATTGCTTTCACTGAGAGATTTTGACATGTATATCTTTTTAGAGAGCTCCCAACACTTGTTTTCGACTTCCTCTTGAACAAGACACTGCGGAGCTTCTTTATCGGCCAATCCGTCGAAAAGGTACCTTTGAAATCTAGTAAGTGTCACGTCGTTGTTAGTTTTGAAAGTGGTCTCGAATTTGCTTTTGGAATACTTTATGGAAGACAAATCTTTGAACTGCGCCACTACGTCACTGATAGTGTCTCTGGTCAGTTCCTTGTGAGATGTCTTGGGATTTCGAGCAAAGGCGGCATCCCAGACACACATCAATCTCTCCCCAGGCATGGTTTGTTGATTTGATCAGATATTTCTGTGGATAGAAAAGTATATTGCGCACTTTTAGCGGATGACTGATATATACAGCATTTTTGCCACAAAGACACAAATGTGCACAAACAACAATGCATGCCGATTCCATAAAGCCATTTCTGACTTCGTTACAGTACCTGATGTGTGATCCTGGAAGCTGAAATTCTGGCACGTTTGCCTTCGGGTAACATATGAGGAGGTCAAAATTTTAATGTCTAAAGCCCAAGAAAACGCTATAATATAATATTTCAGATTTGAACTTAAGTCATACGTGGCTTTGTGGCAATGGCTTGTGAAGTCTGTTATGTGATGTATTCCTTCAGGTCAATATATGCCGCACTAAAAACAAGTAGCACAACATTTTTCCTGATATACTGTATGTCTCAAATAAGAAAGGCATTGTTAGAACATACCGGGGACACCAGCTGGCACAAATATCTTCAACGAACGTCCACTTGCGGCCTGGTGTCATGGCTGAATGAGATTCCAATGGTTACACCATAATTAGTAACATTCTGACTTTCTCATTGCTCAAATCTTGGTCGAAAATGACAGCGTCTTATCTTAACCATGCACATTTTTAAAAGCGAAAACCTATGCGGTTTTTTTGTGTGTGTGTGTGTGTGTGTGTTTTTTGGTTTGTTTTTTTTGGCACCTGTATTGTTTGTTGAAATATGAAGTGATTCCAAACTCATCTATACACAAGTAATATGTAGTAACTTTCATCATAGTTACAAGAACTTTTCTACAAGTGACATTCTTCGGAACACTTCCGAATGCATGATGCTGGCAAAAATTGTAGTGTTGTGGCTAGGGCTGAATACATATTTTAGACGTAAAACTGTGTTCTTGAGTGACCTATTTATTAACTAAAGTCAGGACGCACGTTCGGGGCTAGTTGTTACATGATGTAACAACATGCCCCGCATGAGTTTTAATGTATGTTGTAACAATTTGCCCCGCATGAGTTTTAATGTATGTTGTAACAACTTGCCCCGCATAAGTTTTAATGCATGTTGTAACAACTTGCCTCGCATGAGTTTTTAATGTATGTGCTGCCTCACCCCGGAGGGCTTTAACAGATTAGACAACCAAGCAAAGTTCTGCAACAAGTCGCCTTTATTGCCGAATCATGCTGAGGTAAATAACTGAAATACAATAAAACAGTGTCCGTAGAAACAATCAACAACTAAATTTAACATAATGCATTCTAGGTTAAAACAGTGTCTGTAGAAACAATCAACAACTGAATTTAAGATAACATATTCTATATGTGCACAGTACAAGGTAGGCATGACACCCCCGCCTAATATCAGATTAGGATATTATTTAAACACAAGCATGGGTCATCCAATAAATCATTGATCTAGAGTAGTTGACTGGAACAAATATGGTCATAAATCAATATCATCACTCGGAGAGAAGCGGCACAATCTCAGGATTGGTCTAGGATACGTGGTAAAGGATCCATTCCTCGTCACACGAATTTCCACTTTCCCAACAATGCCATCCGCGCTCTGAAAGACTTTGGTAATGATTCCAATTGGCCAGTCATTTCTGCGCGTGTCCTTATCTGTCATGAGCACAATATCCCCAATTTTAACATTACGGTGAGACGTCTGCCATTTGCGTCGTGGTTGTAGTGCTTGAAGGTATTCCTCCCTCCAAGATTTCCAGAAGGTCTCTGCCAAGACCTGCAAGTGTTTCCACTGAGCACGGTAGGTGTATTTCATGTCCAAATGTTCTGCAAAATCATCTTTCTGGCTCATCTTTTGTGTGAGGAGTATCGCTGGAGACAAAATAGTGGGTTCGTTAGGATCAGTCGAAATCGGCACTAGAGGTCGAGCATTCGCGATTGCCGAGACTTCAGCCAAAAAGTTCGACAATACTTCGTGTGTGAGGCTCTTGGTGTTAGCTTATAATAACATGTATTCTAGGATACGCCTCGTTATCTCGATCATCCGCTCCCACACCCCACCCCTGTGTGACGAGTGTGGAGGATTGAATGTCCATTTCGTGCCCTTGTCGTACAAAAAGCGCTTGATTTCCGGATTCTCGATTTTAGTCGAATCGATTTCAAGGCTGTCCAGACTTCCAATAAAATTTGTCCTTCTGTCCGATCGGAACTCTTTCACCTTTCCTCTGACGGCAATGAAACGTCGAAGGCTAATGATAAAGGATGAGGTCAGATCTTCAATGACTTCTATGTGTATGGCACGTGAAACGAGACTGGTGAACAGGATCGCCCATCTTTTACTACTTGCTTGGCCACCTCTTGTACGTCTTGAAGCAACAGGCCATGGTCCGAATGTATCGACTCCTACGAAGGTGAATGGTGGACCTGCTGTAAGTCGATCTGAAGATAGGTCGGCCATCTGCTGACATGCCACCTTCCCCCTAAGTTTTCGACAGTTGACGCACCGACGAAGGATTGTACCTATAAGCCGTTTACCTCCGATAATCAAAAATCCACCTGACCGCACAACGCCCTTTGTTAGGTGACGTCCCTGGTACTGTACACCCTCGTGATAGTGCCTCACGAGCAGCGTTGCAATATGATGCCGAGGATGATGTAGGGATTCTTTTCTCCTGTTGCCAATTTAGAGCGGTTAAGCCTGCCACCAACGTACATCAAGGATAGGATTCAGTGGACGCAGAGAACTGTTCGTAGGCAAGGCTTTGCCGTCCTTGAGTGCTTTAATTTCTGAATCGTAGACCTCTTCCTGTACCTGTCTGATGATGAATTTCTCTGCACTGACATAATCAACATCTGCTAAGTGCTCCGTGTTCTTGTGTAGAGAGATACCACATAGCATATCACAGATTGTCCCTGTAATTTCCACTGCTAAAACCGCGGTGCACAATTCCAGTATGGGAACTGTGTATCCATGCTTAGGATCGACTTTTGTCTTTCCTAAGACAAAACCAGTGCGGGTGTTACCATAGTCGTCGATAACTCTGAGATAAGCCACTTCCGCAATCGCCTTTTCAGACGCATATGGAGTTCGACTTTATCCGTGTGCTTCAGAGAGAGTCCAACATATGACCCTGGTATCTGAAAATCATCGAGTGAGAGAGGTAATTTTCAGTTCTCCCATTCCGTCTGTAACTCTGCGCAGAGTGGTTCGTCCCATGTCATCTTCGGCGTCATGAGTTCTCTGATGAGGATTCTTCCACGAATCAGGACTGGTGATTCAAAACCTGAGGGGTCATAGAGGCTGCTTATCTCAGACAAAATCCCTCTCTTGGTGTACGGTTTGTCCTAAGGGCTTACCTGGAATCTGAATGTGTCGGATTTGAGATCCCAAAAAAGCCTTAAGCTTCTCTGAAGGGGTAAGGTATCTGATCCAAGATCCAGATCTTTCAAGTCTTTGGCTCGCTCCTCTGTCGGAAAGGCCTCCATTACCTCTACACTACTGGAAGCAACTTTATTGAGACGTAGAGAGCCAGCACGCACGAGAGCCTCTTGGGTACGCTTCATCAGGTCGATGGCATCATCGGGCGAAGGAAGTGACTTCTTATTAACGTATTACGTGACGTCAGATCCATAAACGGGTTCTGCTTCTTCTGCAGCTCTACGAATACTGTATGTTCCTACTGCGGGTGATGCACAGTTGCCGAATACGTGCACTCTCATTCTGTATTCGACGAGATTTTTATCGGGGTTGTGAATGAAACATCTGTTGGATATCCCCTGTAATTGCAATAGGTTCCAGTCATAAGCGAAGGGGTATGCCTAAAAGGCTGTTGGTCAGGTCTGGTCCGCACAGCAAAACGTTATTCAAAGACAGTCCTTCGTACTGGGCAGAAGAATCAAATACACCACGTATCTGGCCTGGTTTCCTAGGGTGATACACCCCGAAAAGCGGATGATACCAACATTCTTCTTAGTCTTTCAGCGGCGGCGCTAGTTGTGCATGGTTTCAGTCAAGTATGCCTCGCATAAAATTGACGAAGTGTTCGCGCTTTCAGGGATCCTTTCGCAGGCTGTTGAGGAGATTCTCTGTTGGTTTTACAGCCTGTTGGCGGTTGTTTGGTAACCAAGGCCTAGGATCTTTTAAAGGAAATCGGAGCAGTCCAATTCCCTCCTTGCTCTCTGTAGACTCCTTTGTCCATGATTGCTATGAAAAGCTTCCATTAAACATTCCGGCTTTGTTATCGTTTTTTGTGATTTCAAAGAGCGACGAATCGATGTAATCATCGTCAGAAAGAATCATTGGGTCCACAGAAAGTTTCTAGTCCGTAGGAGTTTGCTTTAAGTTAAATCTGTTTGGACATGGGCGGAAGATTGAGCGACGTCCATTTTCCAGGAGGTAAGCTTTATTGACATTCACCATATCCGGTCGGTGTACCTTCCCTAAACATGCCTCCCCTATTATTACCCATCCCAAGTGTAGTTTTTCTTGCTCTTCACGGGCGTTGACTTGTAATTCCTTCATAATGTTCTGAAAAGTCACCTTCCACATCGCGTAAGATTCTGGCTTATCATTAAACTGATAGAGTCTTGTCAGAAGTAGGTCCCGTCTAAGTAAGAACGTTGTAAATTCATTAGCCATTGTGTTCTGACCAGCCTGACTGTCTCGACTATTGTGCCTCACGAAACGGGGTATGTAACTAGGGGCTCCTGGGTCGAGGGCAGAACGTTGTGACGTTGTGAGAGTCGACATTCGTACTCTCCAAGATTTTCCAGGCTCTGGGAGAGGTATCCATATAACAATTTGAAACATCAGGTTGTGCAATCGGTGTTTGCGTTAAAACTGGATCACCAAACAGATTTTGTGCATCGCGAGTATTCGTACCGACGAAGGAACATTCATGTGAATTTTCGATCGAGTTTTTCTCAACATAACGCAGTGTTCGCTGTACCGGATCTTTAGGTGATAGCTTGAGGTTTATTGGCTCGTGATGTGACAATATGTTGACTTCACTTTCTTCTACTGCTCTCAGTTCCGCTTCCGCTGCGACAACATCTTTTCGCTGTTGTAAAACTTCCAAATCAGCTTCCAAATTGGCATTTTCGCGTGCAGACTGGGTTGCGGCTATTTGTTGCTGTTCGTTAATCTGGGCGTGGCGTTTACAAAGGTCAGCTTCTTGTAAACTAAAGGTTGCCCTAGCCTTTGCTGCCTCGGCCCTGGCATGCATCTTAGCAATTAAAGACACCGTTGACGACCTACTATGGTGAGAGCGTGAGCCTCTTGATCTGTTCGACAATGTCTCTAATACGCGCTCAATACGCTCGCTGACATCTGTCATGGCTTTGTTTACTACTTCGGAGTTCACAATATTTAGAGAAACACGAAATTCTATCTGGTCATTACTTTCTTGAGCGTATATCGCGTGGAGTAGAGCGATATAAAGGGCTGAGGTTGAGCGATAAGAGTCACAAGACTGAGATAATGTTCTGTCAGCTTTACCTAGTGCTATTAGCTCATTTGGACAGTTTTCATAGATCTAAATGTTCTTGAACTGTTTCCCAAGCAGTTGTTAGCTTAACTGATAACTCATGGCATGTAGAGTTATTCATGGTTTTATATGGCTGTGTAATAGTGATTGCTGATGTTTCCTGGGAAAGTGATGCAACACCGTTGTCTGTATTATCGGTATCCATACTGGGATATGTTTTCTTGATTTTCCTGGACACAGTTCACCCTCGGCTGTATAATTGCTCTTACTTGCTTATGCAAATCAAGAAATCAAGATGTTTCATGTGTTATATATATATATATATATATATGTATTATATACAAGGGTCGTTTACACAGGGTTACCGTTTCTGTGAGGGTTGTCCACTATGGCACAGGCTGTAAGGGTTCGATAATGAAATGGTACAAATACACAACGTTATGTAATGTTTACTATGTTTCATTGAGTGTCAATACGCCCCGCGGAGCTCGCATGGAAATGCACACTATTCAACACAAACGTTATTGCTGTCTCTTGAACTGTCACTGTGCTCCTTAAACCCCTTATTTTCAAAACAAATTTAAACACCGTATATGATTCCGTTTATATGTACATGCATATCTAACTGTAAATGTTACACTTACACTGTGGTTGTCTGGTTGTTGTCAACTTTGAGCGCCATTTAGATAACAGGAACGAGAAATACGCCTCGACGATTTTCTGGTATGTAATGTCACCAAAACTAATTCTAGCACAGGAGAGTTCTACATGTGCACAGTATGTGACACTTGCCCCGCATAAGTTTTAATGCATACTGTAACAACTAGCCCCGCATGAATATTAATGTATGTTGCAACAACTTGCCCGGATTGTTTATGCGCTTGATACATATCATTAAAATATGAGTATTATTTAACTTTTACAAATCACAAACCCAACTACTATGGATATATGACTGTTGAATGAAGCATTTAACGCCATAAAAGAATACCTCTCATTTGTCATTTGCACGGGTCACATGATAGTGTTCGTATTCATAGGTAGGCCGATAGTCTATCCTGGCATGAGATAAGCCATTTTTTTTATATTACAGCGTAAGTAAATTTTTATTCATATGCATCCTACCTTGAAGCAGACTTTTAATTCCTGAGCTTCGTTAATTCAGATGAATCAATGTAAAAATTTACCCCTGAGGGAAATTCAGATTA
Organism: Acanthopleura granulata; assembly: GCA_016165875.1. Taxonomy (NCBI): domain Eukaryota; kingdom Metazoa; phylum Mollusca; class Polyplacophora; order Chitonida; family Chitonidae; genus Acanthopleura; species Acanthopleura granulata. The sequence goes on along the minus strand of JABBOT010000080.1, from coordinate 27,823,145 downwards.
AACATAATCGTATAAAAAAAACTCACCCCGGAGGGTGTAACAACTTATCACGTGAACGCAGTAAACTGATACAGAATTACTATGTTTATAAATTGGATTCACATTCAAGGCATGCGTCTGATGAGACACGATACCCTGTTTGATTTAAAGAGAATAGGTTTCATTAAATGGTACATTAATAAAATTTCAAAAATTGTAACAACTAGACCCGATCTCCTGTATACCTGCATAAACAAAGACTGCGTTGGCGGAGTAAAAATTAAGCTTGGGTTTCCCCCGGGGGCTGCCTGCTTTCTTCTCACCATAATGCCTGCTGCCGTCGTATAAATAGAAATATTCTTGAGTACGGCGTAAAACACCAATCAAATAAAAACATAAATAAAACAGAGATAAACTGACAAGAAACCCTATTTCTCCGGTCATAGGTTCACATATGACCACTATGGTCACCGCTATGTTTATACGAACTCTCCACGCTGTAGTCTTATATACTGTACACCTGAATAAACCAGTATTCTGCTGGTACCTGTATATTAAGCATTCCCAACAGGCCTGGTGGCTTTACACTATCACCATGTTATTTATTTATTTTTTTCAATGTGAACAAACACCTGTGCACAGTTTACTCTGCATACTTTAAACAGTAACTGTACATCTTCTTCGATCCTACCTGAGAAAGTCTGCCAGCAACCTGCGGATGGTTGGGGGGGGGGGTTCTCGACAGGCTCTGCCCACCATACAATAATTAACAGTACGCAGTTGCCTGGATGCAAAGTGGGGTGGAGATAAATACCTAGATCATACAAGTGTACAGTTCTCAAGAATAAAGACAGTCGTCATGGTTATTCCTAAACTGAGACTAACCCATATCAAAAGCACCACTTGGATCTGAACTATAAGTAATACTACTAAAAGAAAGCGCCTGCGCATAGTACCAATCGGTGTCTCAGTTTTACTATCAGGCTCTACCAACCAGCTAAAGACAGAGCTGCAACCAAGATGTTATACCAACTGATAGCAGTCAGTTACAAATGTCACACCTTGTTATAATCCAACGTAAAACTGTCCAATAACCAACTGGTAACAGTCTAATAAATACACTTCTACCCTGTTACAAAAGTGCGTGTTTGTACCACACTAACTCAGGTTTTTCTACGAGGGTTTTACCACTACAGTGGCTGTAGTAATATTATAATATAATATAATAATAATAGGGGACACGCGTTATCTGTGTGAGGTTTACATATTATTTCACACAACGATATCACGGCGATTTTGACCGTTAATTTACAGTAGAAACACCTGGCAGTTTGTTACCATGCCTGTTATCCCAAATATTAGGAAAATTTTGTAACAGTGTAGGCAAACTTGTGGCAAAAGAGTACTAACCGATACACGTATAGTTCTTACCATGAAGAGGCTTGTAAATCGTTCTGAACATCATTTTGTCGTTTATAGGTCCTGTGCAAGCTCGCAAGAGTGTTTTGTCTATTATATGACAGTGTTGCTTAAATATTTAAACGATATTTTTGAAGCATAAGGATATCATGTAAGAGCTACCTGTATATTTAATGTGATTTTGGAATTCAAATGATTTTGCCTTTTACTTCATTTTAAATTTGTTTACTTTTTGTTCCGAGTTTAGATGTCATATTTGCCATTTCGAAAACCAGTTATTTTATAACTTTTTCTTCAGTTTTTACCTGCGTGAAATGTTCCAGCTTTGGTGAAAAGATTCTCACTTAACTGGGTAAACAGGTTTTGACCTGAGTGGAAACCATTTCACCCAAATGAGAACCTTTTCAGCCGGGAGGAAACTCGAGTGATACAATAAACCTTGTTCTCGTTTCTATGGGAATGAATGATGATTAACTGAAGAACTTCAACATGAGTAAACAGAAAATAGCTGGAATCTAGACGTATCTAAGACGTATTTGAAAAGACGAGCCTTTTCCGCTGTCTTTGTATCACGTTAGTTATCAGCCAGGTGAGAAATGTTTCAGATGGAAATTGAAGAAAAGAGGTTACTAAACTTCAGTACAAAAAAAGGGAAATGTCGTATTGGGCAACCGTAGTTTCCTTGTTCTATCAACTATTCGCCACGAGTGGCTAAAATGCATGTACTACGAGTGTATTTATTTATTTATTTGATTTTTGTTTTACACCGTACTCAAGAATATTTCAGTTATACGAAGGCAGCATTATGGTGCGAGGAAACCGGACAGAGCCCGGGGGAAACCCACGACCATCCGTAGGTTGCTGGCAGACCTTCCCAAGTACGGTCGGAGAGGAAGCCAGCACGGGCTAGACTTGAACTCACAGCGACCGCATTGGTGGGAGACTCCTGGATCATTGGATTGCGATAGCCGACTGAGACCCTACTGCCAGTGTAATGTTAAATTCTATAATCTTCCATTCATTCAGTCAATGCCATATCAATCGATCAGACAGATTGAAAACAATGCCATATGGCTTACAGGGAGCTGCAAACGTAGCGCTAGAATACGCAATTCACTGCTATTAATCGGTATTATTTTGAGGGGCCAAACCAGTTTAAAAAAAAAATCAAAATCATTATCAGCAAAAACGCTAAGGCTACTTACGGCTTGGGAATTTACCGAAGTGCTGTTCCAGATCGTTTCTTACAACGTGTTTTTCTGTTCTCACGTCGGCCCAATTACTGAGGACAATCACATATCAATGTGACATTCGAGGGTTAAGTTCATGCAGCCTGTTGTATGTTCCCAGTTATAAGGGTTTAAATTTAACAGGATGAGCGAGTTCATCTGACTGCTTCCCCTATACACTCGTAATATATACTGTAGCACTGATTTAGGCGTGTACAGGTGGGCCTGCAGAAAAATAAATTTGTTTGCGATGTACAGATAAACTCAGATGAAAGAGATGTCATATTAACCGTTTGACCAGAGGTCCGTGCACAGAAATGGGCCTAAGATGCTTGACTGGTTTTCAATGAATTCCGAATGGACCTTAATTTCACGGTATTATTGACACCGTACAAGGGACATGCCACTGTTTCTTTTTCTAGGGGGAGCGGAGGGAGGGAGTGTCAGAAATAAATAACGCTGTGCCTCACTTAACTTATATGTACTAGAATCCCGTTTAACAAAACGTAAGAAAATAAACAGCTAATTTGAAAAATACTTTCGAATTGCATTTTTGTGTTGATGACAACAAACACAATTTCTTTTTTTTTTCTAAAAAATCATGGTTGTTTTTCAAAAGGCCAGTTTTTCACCAATTTTCAAGATTTTCAAAGTTTTATTGCCAAAGTGCATAGTTTTATACCTAAACTAAAACATGGTTCCACATTATTTTTAACATTCATCTTGATTGTTATGAGAGATCTTGCACATTTTTTTTTTTTAAAAAAAGAATTTTTGGAAACTTTGATATTCTTTCACTAATACCTTTAAAACTAGAAAAGGTAGTGGTCAAAAATTTGTGGGACGGTTTATTTATATTAAGTATTTAGAAACATGTGTGCCAACTTTCAGTGCAATCTGATGAAATTGAGCTAAAAATAAAAAGCATTCAACTTCTCGACTGTCTCTGGAGCACGGAACTGGAACGTTTGCAAATTAATTTTGAACAAGAAATATCCAAAGTCCACTCAAAAGTAAATATATCAACCTAATCTTGTAATGTTTAGAAATTATAATGCTCCATCAAAGCGTAAACTGCGTGCTGTTTTATCTTGAGAAGCTTGACCAAAACCATTTAGAATGTATAACTTATGAACCGCTACCTTCACGTCACTCCCCCGGGGTAATTAAGGCTGTTGTTTGAGTGAACATGCATGAAAGGTTCACAATGCCTGCATGCTTGGGTAGAGGTCTGCACAAGCCGAGGCGCAAAGTTGACAGACATCTAAACTGGAGGATAGTCATATTAGTCTGTTTCATAAATATGAACAATGTCGGTAGCACGTTATATTCTCAAAGGTGCTACCGAAATTTTTCATTTTAGTGTATAGACACATATAACCAGGAGGCAATAGTCCTGCATATTTACAACAGGCATGTCTATTTGAAGCAGGTTGTTCTCACTTAGTGAGCTGATGGCCGTAAACAGGGGAAGTTAAGAAAACACAGCTGCCTTGGTTCACAACAAGTTACACTTTTTTGTCACATGAATTTAAGGTGTCGAATTTTGTTGTCATCCTTAAGTGATGGGAGATAAGAAAATGGAAAATTAAATCTGAATAAAAAAAAACAAAAAAAAAAAACTATTGGCCAAATTTCAACTCTGAGAGTTGTAGCATCCTTAACCATGTTCACGTCCACATTTTAATAATTAGTTGTGTTTTTTTTTGGCGTTCGACCACTGCCATAACTAGGGAAGGCCGTTTGTGCTAAGGTGAAAACAAATCCAGGAAGAGATTAAAAAATATAAAGAAAATATTATCCGTATTAATGCTTTTATATTTTGAAAACGGCCACAAGCTTCTAATGGTATCAGTATTTCATTTTACGAAACTTTCCAAGTATTGATCTCTTGAAGCAATGGAGCATCGCCGGGATCAGCAGTCCATTTTCGTTTTACTTGTTTTTGGATCCAGCCTAGGTCAGCACTGTGGCGCCACAGAAAGCGAATCGAAATAAGATCTGCGTAATGACAGTGTCTCCTTAGTTTGAAACAGTCCGTTTGAAATTTGTTGTAAATTAGACACCTAAACTGTAGGCCATTTGGGCCAAGTGCACGATCGCTGAAGAAACTGCATCGGTGGATTACACTTGGAACTGGAACTGTCACAAACGAGGACGACGACGACAACAACAACAACAACAACAACAACATTATAACTTTCTCAACTTGCCCAAGGACCGCAGGATGTGTAAGGCTGAAGTGATTAAAGTCATAAAACAGGATTTATTTAAGGGGCTGCGTTTGGGAGACATAGTGGTGGAATTATAAGGTTGAATAAGGACGCGGGTTTATTAAGATTTGAGAAGTGATAATGGTATATAAAAATTTATTTAATATTCCAGTACCGGCAATATATAGCTTAGTTTGTTGACTATACATGTACAACTGGTAAACTATCAGTAGAAATTACAAGTACACAAACATGTAGGCCTGTATGTAATAATGTAGACCTGGTGTCAGTTGACTGTGTAGTCAGCGTAGCTTGGCAGACAGTTTCGTGGTTTATTACTATATGGAGGCCTGTATAATATTTTACCCCTTGAAATATATACAGTACAGTATGGAGAACACATATAGACTTCCATTCACTGTAAGGAGTATTAGGCGGGCTTACATCTACAAGAGACCAAGGGTAGGCCAGTTCAGTTGTATAAGCCAAATGGGCATTGCAGAAATCTCGAGAGCTCACCTTGGTTTTGGATGAAACAGGTTGGGGGCTCTTGTGCCCAACAACAACAACAACATTGTTAACCTCCGAGAAAGCATGGTAATTCGCAAGAGCCCCAACAGTGTTTTGTCTAAAACTAGAGCGATCTCAAGAGACTTTTGCAATTCTAATTCGGCTTATAGAGGACCGACGAAATAGGTTTGGTCTTTCTTTTGCTGTGAATAGTTTTGGTTTTGTATTTCGATATGCATTTACATTCAGAAAAGTTCTCCAGCCTTCCACTGAGGGAAACACATCTTGCAACGTATAAAACAGAAGTGTCCTCCAGCTGCTGGAATATTAAATACAGTGAAAACAGAACCCTCAATGTACAGGAATCCTGTCAACACTGGCTGGGTCGTCTGTCCTGATTTTTTGTCAGTTTGAAATATTTCAGAGCTTCAGACCATCCTATATACACGCCAGACATTTTGTACCAACAGTGCTAATATGTCCTTGGAAGACAGACACTGCATTGCGTGTTGTATGTGCATCTGTGTAGCAAGAGTCCATGAGCCCCTCCTACATTTGCTAATACAGCCAACAATCGTAATAAAACAACACATTGCTCAAAGTGACCTTGACTGAGTTTTTCGTTATATACAACTGATTAACAATTGTTTGCCTTGAAAAGTACATGTAATGCCCATTCTCTGTACATGTATTTTTGTTCGGAAGTATAATTTTCCATTTTTAAATAAAGTTATGTTGAGTGTGAATTTGCTTTCCTAATATCATGGTAAGTACAGGTCATTTGTTCAAAATTGTTTCCCACTGGTCCTTGAAATCCTTTAAAAGTCCATGAAAGCCCTTGCATCTTGTTCAGAGGTTTGTCAAGATCTTGGAAGTCCTTGGACAAAGAGTGTAATGAAAATAAATCCTTGAAAGTTCTTGATTTTTCTAAGCTAAATGTCATATTGCATTATTTTTGCTAAAATGATCTGATGAACATGGTAGTAGAATACAGTTGTGTGGATGGCTTCTTCTTGAACTTCATGCTCTTCAAAAGTGCCTAAAAAAATAGGACATTACATGTACTTGTAGGTTCTTAAAGGCCCTTTCTTACGTGAGTGGCGACCCTATTCAAATACAGCTACTGGTGGCATGATTGCAAGAATGTTTAGGTAACCATTATGCAATCATTTCTTTCTCTGAAAAGTAACTCTTGTGGTATTGCTCCTCTGAGACTGTCATTCTGAATACTGTATTTCATACGTCATACAGGACATTGCCTTGCCTGATACAAGTATTTGATTTTTCACATAAGCTCATGTTGTGATCATATTTGCAACTTTGGAGTTTGAAGTGGACATATATACTGTAAATCTTCAATCTTTTGAATCATTAAAGCAGTTTTTAAAGGGTAATTTATTCATACAACTATTGTCAAGATAAAGCCAAAGATGATTTGTTAGTGTTGCCACTAACTAGGTGTAAGCTTCATAAAACTGTGAGAGTTTTTTTCTGTAGACCCAACAGTTCTCCAAGAAGACACTGAAATGTTGCTTTCAGTGGTGATTGAAAAGGTTGAAGAATTAGGGCATGTAGCCATATATATGTAAGCAGGGGATTTATTTTACAGACTGCAACAAATGACCTAAAACACTGTCAAAAATGCCAGCCAAGCTGAGTTTGGATAAGCAGGCCTGGCTGTGGGCGGAGACAACACAACCTGAAAACATAACTGAAGAGAATGTACTGACAGCGTACAGACTTCACCTGAAGAAGTGTGCCCCAGGAGCATGTAGGTGGGTGCAAATAAGCTTTATTTGTTTGATCGGTGTTCTATGTAGTACTCAAGAATATTTCACTTGCATGACAGCGGCCAGTGTTATGGTGGGAGTCAGTAGCTACTTGCTCAGTTTTCCTGATGCCTTAAAAATAGATCCATGTAGGAGGAAAATAAGCCGAGGATGTCCTGAACAACTAGACTTATTGACCCAAAAGACAAATTTATCAATGAATCAATGGGTACTGCTCACTGTAGTTTGTAGGATGGTATTTTGTCATATGTGGCTTTTTATCGTTTTAGACGCAACTGTAAAGGGAGCCCCTATTGTCTGAATGGACTGGGTGAAAAGCTGTGGTTAGGAGAGATAGATGAGAAGCAGTGGCACGACATAGAGGATCCGAACAGCGAGAGGAGGCAGATGGTAAGCTGGCCTGTTACTCAGGTGACCTAGGTAAATATGGGTGATGAGGGACATGTTAGAACTGCTCGACCCTGAGAGGAGGCGATGGTAAGCTGGCCTGTTACTCAGATGACCTAAGTAAATATGGGTGATGAGGGATATGTTAGAACTGCTCCATCTTGTACACAGGTGGTCTAAGCACACGGCATGGGAGAGGGAAGTAGCAGACTGCTCCTATGCGTGCACTTTTATACTTGCATATACCTGTGGCAGTTGAAAACAGACAGCGAGCTGAAAGATAACAGGGATGGTGTATGGAAATGGTCAACATCATTGATTTTGTTAAAACTTATTTATTTGTTTGATTGGTGTCTCACTCCGTATTCAAGAATATTTCACTTATACGACGGCGGCCAACATGATGGTGGGAAGAAACCTTTGTTCATCTGTAGGTTGGTGGCAGACCTTCCTACGTACGGCCAGAGAGGAAACCAGCATAATCTGGACTTGAGCTCACAACAACCGCATTGGTGAAAGAGGCACCTGGATCATTACGCACTAACCTCCTCGGCCATGGAGGTCCCTGAGTTTGTTTAAAAGGGGAAACTCTTTACATGTGAAATGCAACATAACTCTCTCTCTCTCTCTATGTGCTGTATGGAGATGTTCACTTGAAAAGTTGTAACATGTCAATAACACAGTGAAGAATAGAATAGAGCAGATTAGCAGGCTGTTGTGATGAGGTGCAGACCTGAGATGGTTTGTACAGCACAGCTTCATTTTTGGTTTCATTTTGAATTTTGTAGGGCTCCTTTGTCGGGTTGAAGAACTTGGGAGCCACTTGCTACGTTAACACTTATTTACAGGTAAGGACATAAAGGAAAAATTCTCAGCAGTTTAGTACCCTACTCTCTTCTTTTTTTATGTGTTTGTGATTGTCGTCAGGGCTTGTTTTGGATTTTTTGGTATTTTTTCCTTAATTTTATATTACAGTACCTTATTTATTGTTATATCATGTACTTTATACCAGTTGTAGAAAATATGGAAAAACGTTTTGAAGGAAAATGGTATAAATTTTATTTGTCATTGTTTTGTCTACATTTGCTGGTACAGATCTGCTAAGGTCTCGTTTTGTTACAAATATCTAGACTTTGAGAACAGTTTTGTTGTGCTGTTTAAAACCTCCGTTCTCTGTCCAAAGGTTGCACAAGGTACCGGTTCAATCCTGGCAGGAATAGGGTCATTGTGCATGTCCACCTGCCTCGCTGTTTGTGGAGTATTGGTGACACTAAGCCGTTGACAATCGTTGTGACCTTTTGCATAGTCTGACTGTCACTGAAGACCCCTTGTTTACCTCCAGTATGGAGTGCATACCTTTGTATCACACATAAGAAAGTTTAGCAGTAACATGGCAAAGGTGGGTGGTTTATGCCGAGCATTCTGGTTTCCTCCACTCATAAAAACTCACTGTCATCCTACAAGCGAAAATTCTTGAGCAGGGCATTAAACAGCAATCGACTAATGAAAAGGATTAACATTTCTTCTGCCCGTAACATGACTTTTTTTAGAAAAAAAAAGCATTTTGTGTACCTGTGTTCACTGTTTAAGCATCCTGATAATGCATGTTAAGGTTTCTGCGGTGAATTCTTGAAAGAATTTTTTCTCTGTACCCTCTGAATTTTGCTTGCACAACAGTTGAGATGTCAGAGTAGATGACATTAAATCACCATGGTTTATACAAAGTTACTTAACTGTACTGTGTTGGCATCAATGTGAAGACTGTTGTTAGATGCATTTTCTTCAAATATAATGGCTGTGATATATCTAAACTTTACCAGGACAGCATACATGCAAGAGAATGGATTCTCCAATGGTAATAAATTCAACTGATATACAGAAGTAATAATAAAAGCCATACATGTACTTGCTAGATCATGTAAATATGGTAGAATATCTGTGTAGGCCAGTGTTAATGGTGCTGTTTATAAAGATACTTGACATCTTCTTCAAATTTTATAAACACAACAGATGACACATCAGTTAATTTTAAATCACATGATGTTGAAATTGCATGTTTGCCTTAATTATAGCAAATTGTTGGTGCATGGATTGTTGAACTTAAACGGTGATCTGATTGGAGGGTTTTAGGTACACAGTTGACATTATTAATATGGCTTTTTTTTAGTCCTTATAATTTTCCAGTAAACTCATTAGCAAGTCTCCCTGATTAGTATATTTAAACAAACATTAATATATGTACTCTGTAAGCCTAGGTCAGTATTGACTATATTTTCTTCAAGGTTACATGATTCATATCCTGCTATCAACAGTTGGCGGAAATGATATAGAAGAGATATTCTAAACATTTTGAAGTCTTATTTGTACTGTAATTAAACTGTAATTAAACTGTACCTTATCTTATGACTTCAGTGTATGTTAAATATTGATGTTAGTGTTTATTGTTCTGGCTGAATACAACAAGACTGTAATTTGCATGTTAATTAAGCAGGGTTGCCGTCATCCTCTGTGCTTTGTTAACTACCTTTGTGCGTTTAATCCAGAAAATTATCATTGAGCATCTGTTTACTGCAAATCGTGTCATACTAATGAAGTGCCGAGGGGGTTAGTGCTCTAGCTCGGTGTAATGACCTAGGTGCCTCTCACCAATGCAGTCATTGTGAGTCCAGCTGTAGCCGTCTTTTTTTCCGGCCGCAGGTGCGAAGGTCTGCCTGGAATCTGCGGATGGTCATGACTTTCCCCCGGGCTCTGCTCGGTTTCCTCCCACCATAATGCTGGCTGCTGTTTTATCAGTGAAATAGTCTTGAATACAGCATAAAACACCAATAAAATAGGTAAACAAATAAGAGTGAAGCTGTCATTGTGAGGATTTCAGAGCGATTGTTTTGCTTATATCTTGAAGTTGCTTAACACTTTCACCTTATGTGCTGATTTTCTGTTTTGTAGTTGTGGTTTCAAAACCCTGAGGTAAGGCGGGCAATGTACATGTGGAGAGAACCCCCAGAGTACCAGACAGAAAGCGACACTACTCAGGGTACATCATCACTGATAATGACATGGCTGCAAGTAATCTGAATTAAGTCAGGATGTAGTCCAAACAATCCTAATCCATTTCCTGGACCATCTGTCTGATTTGTCAGGTAGAAAAAAGTTTAAATGTTAAAACCAGCGTTAAAACATCTCAAAATCAGTACAAAATTTAGATTGATTCAAACGTGAAACAGGAATGACAGCAGTGTCATTGTGGTACTGACTGAGGGATTCAGACTACTTTGTCTTGTTCAGTTTATTTCCTGCCCTTGATCAACATGATTGGCTTTAAAAGGCAAAGAAAACAGTGACATGGCTATAGGCTGGATGAAAAGCATTGAATGCTGTCCATGAAAACAGTCCATTTGACATTTTAGCATTTTATCAATGGATTGAGATGCATTGAAAACCATGGATTTTACAATGATGTTTTCTCACCATATTGTGACCATTGAGGTCACGTCATGTTTTTGCAGCCTAACACACACAGAATGCTTGACTTTTGCCCTAAAAATGCATACACAAGTGCGTGTGAATTTGTTCACTAAAGGAAACTTGAAATAATCTTTCACTCGGAAAATGGGTGTAAAGTCATTAACCATTGGGTCCCAACATACCCTCCGCCGATGTGTTAAAAGCATTTTACCCTGTGAAAAAAAAAATTAAAAAAAAAAAAAAACAGATCTGTTTTCCATTCAACTCTAGGTGAAGTGTGGACATGTCTTTCGTCTGATGTGTACATTAGCTCAGAAGTTTCCATGCCTTTGTCATATTTAAATCTGTAGACTTCAGTGGCCTGGTGTTTAGAGCCTCAGCCTCAGAGGTCGTGAGATCCGAGATCAGTGAATCAAATCTGGGTCGGGTCATACCAAAGAAAAATGGTAATTGTTGCTGCCTCTCTTGAAGCTGATCATGGAGAGGTTAGAGCAAGGAAGCATGAGTGGTTGGCCTGATGTCAGTATAATGTGACTGGTGGGGTGTCATGTTTGGTGTCTTCGGCATCATGTTCCAGTGGTGGCAGCGCTTTGGCAGCATGGAGTCGCCCTGCCACAAGAAGACACAGTATATATATATATATATGTATAGAAGCTAAGAAATCCTTGTCCTCATATGGCTGAAAAATTTTTGTGTACAACGTAAAGCCCCAAGCATACATACATGTACTGTAGATGTGTGTTATGAGGCTGATCAGGGACGTGCACTATGAAAAATTGTACGGTGAAACTTGACGTCCTGTCAATACCAACCATGCTGTTTGGTCTGCTCTATTTCCATTTCCAACGGATGGTATTTTTATTTAATACGCTAACACTTGTCTGTTGTGAATTTCAGTGGGGATTTCCAGCCCCTGTTGTAACAACATGGTAGTGCATGTTAACCACACTGTATAATCCAACAGAACGTGCAGCCTGTTGACTCCCAACCATTGGCTTTCTCACTGTTGAAGATCCAAGAGAACTTTGACAAAGGGATATAATCCATTTAGCGAACAATGCACTGAGTCATAAAGACATGTATGGTTGCTTCCTGTCACATTGTTGCCCAAGTCATGTTCAGTCATGACTGGACTGACGAGTCTCTGACTGATCAAGTTCAACTCATTCACTGTCTTGTGATGCTTTCTCAAAACTGACTCAGAGCTAGCCAGTAACTCATTCACTGTCTTGTGAGGCTTTCTCAAAACTGACTCAGAGCTAGCCAGTAAATTTAGCGTTGGACAGCCTACCCTCAGGGTTATATCCTGACACAGAAACGGTTTTACTTTTGAAGAGTATGATAAATAATGACCACAGTGATGCTTCCTTAGAAATGCCAGTTTAATGTAGGCCTATGTGCATATGTATTTTAGTAATGCAACAAACCTGCCTCACTGTTTTTTCTGTACAAGTAAACCCTATATATTTAAAGAAATAAAATTTGCAACATATGAAACTTAATTCACCTTCTTACTTGCACAGAACTTTACTTATTCACGATATCCACATGTATAAAGGTATATGCTAGGAAGTGACTGTTCTTGTTGCACACAGAATCTTCCACAAATCGACACAAAGCCAGCATTTTTTCACAGTTTCAGGCATGGTCAGTTTACACAAGCTTTACTGTATTCAACTGCATTCAACCATACAGTCTTTGGCATTTCCGTGAGCTGGCCCTTTATTTTGCCAAGCTGTTGAAGCACCCAGAATGTATGTGTACTCGTCTGTGTTACAGAATGGTCTCCCACCTCCATTTGTGGTCAACTTCAGCTAATGTTTGCTCTGCTAGAGTTTAGCAACAGAAGGTAAGTGTTAAATGTATCATACTTGACCATACATTCATATGAAACGTAAGCATGCTGCTGATCACCATTACTGCTGGCAAACTTACCTTTTTTTCTGTTGTACATAACATGGGTTTGTCTCAGGATCTGGCTCAGTCATGACCTTAATAGATAAGCTGTTTGTGTCCATGTTCCATGATCTTTGCTAAATATATTTATGGAGAGCTTACCTGAGTTACCTACCCTTGTTTGTACTGGAAAATCCCTTTAACAAATAGCCTGAGGACTGTTTTGTTATTTGATTGCTGTGAAGGCTGCAACTTCACTATACTTGACCAATGCAGTTTAATGTTCAAACTATATGAAATATATACTGTCTTCATGTCAAATTCTACATGCACTTTACTGGTCAGATTTGTGGAGAGGAAGGTAAAGTAATTGTACTAGAGCAAAGCCTGGTTTTATTTTTATGAAATAGGGCACTGGCAAGAGCAAGTCTTCATGTACAACTTTTGTATATGTGTGGTTTTGACTTTAATGTTGTTCAGGTACATAGATCCTACCTCCTTCATCCAGTGCTTGGGTTTGAATGCAGCAGAACAACAGGTAAGGCATCTTATCGTAACAGGGGAGCCATGGTAATAGGTGAAATAGTCCTGAGCACAGCATGAAACATGATTGAAATAAATAAATAGATGGATAAATAAGTAAACTGTCACGTGACATTTATGTGATCACTGATTTGTTCAAAGCGACAGACTTGGGAACTATTAAATATCCACAACCTGTAAGCTATATATATCATGGGGCTATTTTTAGAACGTTGCCATGGATTTATTTCTGTGTGTAAGGAAACAGTGGTGACCAAGAGCAACATGACCCTGAATGAGCTTTTTTCCCTTTCCTGTTTTCGTCCTACATGTACCTTCCAAACAAACCTTTCCAAGATCAGTAGAACTCTCAAAATGATTCAAAATGAGCAACTTGGTCATGGATGAAATTTAGGCTGTTTGCATTAACGATGTAGTGATAAGCTGAATGTATGAATCTGATAGATTTGGTGGAGATGGTTGACGCCATGCCATTATGTCAGGAAGTAGAGCTGTGAATACTGATAATGTTGCATATTGGAAAGTTTCAATCATGGAATGTTTCTTGTTTCTTACGTAGGATGCCCAGGAGTTCTCTAAGCTGTTTTTGTCTGTGTTAGAAGACTCGCTGTCCCAACACGATAATCCAGAGGTGAAGCACCTTATTCAGGGCCAGTTCTGTGGGGAATATGCCTATCTTACCAGGTGAGAAACCTCTGTATACATGAATTGAAGGTCAAACTTTTTTTTAGCTCCTGAACAGGTATAATGGGCTGCAATTCATTGATTGAAGGTTAAGCTCTCTAATCTAAGGTATGGTGTGTAAATGCACATACTTGGATGGAAGGTTAGGCTTTTTTTTTTAGCTCCTCTATGTGTATAATGGGCTCTCATATATCGATTGATGGCTAGGCTCTTTTTTTGTCCCCCTAATCTAAGGTAGGGTGGGCAAAAGTGCATACTTGGATTTTTTTATTTTTTCATATTTTTTCCACTTTGCCTAATGATCAGAGGTTGAACTGTTTTTATATTTAATAGTTTTATTGGCTTTGTGAATGTTTTTTAATGATTTTAATGCATAGAGGGGGCCTCTGTGGCTCAGTCGGTTAACGTGCTATTGCTGCACAATGAACTGAAGGCTTCCACCAATGCAGTCGCTGTGAGTTCAAGTCCAGCACATGCTGGCTTCCTGTCCATGGGAAGGTCTGCCAGCAACCTGCGGGTGGTTGTGGGTTACCCTCGGGCTCTGCCCGGTTTCCTCTCACCATAATGCTGGCTGCCGTCATAGCGATTTACATATCAAAGACCACTCCAGCGTGTTGGTACTCAAAGACCCTACAATGAAGTTTTTGTTACTACCATATATGCCATAGCTCAACATTTGATTTATTTATTTATTTGATTGGTGTTTTACTCAAGAATATTTTACTTATACGACGGCGGCCAGCATTATGGTGGGAGGAAACCGGGCAGGGCCCGGTTGAAACCCACGACCATCCGAAGGCTGCTGGCAGACCTTCCCACGTATGGCCGGACAAGAAGCCAGCATGAGCTGGTCTTGAAGTCACAGTGACCGCATTGGTGGGAGGCTTCAGGTCATTGTGCTACGATAACACGAGAGCCGACTGAGTCACGGAGGCCACTGCTCAACATTTGCTCAACCATTCACTGGGTTACAATTGTTCATGGATTGCGAAATCCAGCTCACAATTTGCATATCAAAGGCCACTGCCTCAATTTTGTGCACGAAATCCCCACAATGAAATCTCGTACCACCACAACAATTTACAACTTTTATCTTTATTCTGGCTGCATTGTCTAGTTGACTGCTATGGCGGGCAAGCTGGTGGGATTCTCTGAATGCCGTGTTTATATTTGCATGATGCATGTTTCTGCTGGAATTCAGGTTAACATTTGTAGCATGAAAAAAAGTAACTTATTACAAGAGTCATTTGAACATGCATAATATGACATATTGATGGATGTTTATTTGTGTGTAGGTGTAATGCCTGTGGGAGTGTGTCGAGGACTCCTGCCAAGTTCTATGAACTAGACCTGAACATAAAGGGGAACAACTCTGTGGAGAGTTGCATTGAAGAATTTTTGAAGGTAGGTTGCTTTTTGATATTCATATGTGAATTGTGAAATAAATATGACACTGAGGTGAACTCAGTGCCATTGTTAGAAGGAAATGTATGCATAAAACTGATGAAAAAATCCACCACTCACTGGTACACATTTGTCTCCACTATATTATCAAAACTGGAAATTGAATATATACAGATTTTGAGGCCAGTTGATTTGTCACATGTATCAGATCTGGGTGAAAATTAGGTCAAGTTCAAATGTAAGGTTTCAGTATTAGCAATCTTATTAGTGAATGACTTTTTACTCACAGTAAAGGAATACTCCCAGAATGAGTTGACCCGTTGTCTTTATGCTGTAACCACAAATTTCATGGTTGCTGTGATCAGTATTAGGAATGGTAAATTGTGCATTCATTCCCAAATCATGTCATACCTACAGTTTTAGTAGGGTGCTCAAAATAAGAGAAATGCGCCAAGTACTGGGCAGCCCAGTGTCAGTATAATGTGATAGGGTGAGGCTTCAGCATGGTGTTTCAGTCAGGCAGCGTTTATCGTTATCGATTTTACAGCATTGGGTCAGGCCTGCTGCACATTGTACAAAAGGACACCATCGTGATGTTACCAAAATCACGTTGAAAAACGACTTTAATCCCCAACTATACAAACAGTTCATAATTTGTGAATTAAAGCTGTTTAGAGAAACCATGTTAAACCTCAGTCAAACAAGAGAAAAAGTAAGAAAAATAATAACAAGTTATTTGTAGTAAAAGTGTTGTAGTAAGTGATGGGTGTGAATCTCTTAATGGAGATTTTCAATATGACTGGTGGGGGCCTAAGTGGCTCAGTTGGTTGGCGCACTAGTGATGACCCAGGAGCCTATCACCAATTCAGTCGCTGTGAGTTCAAGTCCAGCTCATGCTGGCAGCATGTAGAAAGGTCTGCCAACAACCTGCAGATGGTCGTGGGTTTCCCCCTTGGCTCTTCCCGGCTTCCTCCCACCATAATGCTGGCAGTCGTTGTATAAGTGAAATATTCTCGAGTACAACATAAAACACCAGTCGTATAAATAAATAAATAAATATAACTGGTGTTTGTTTGATTACAGGTGGAACATCTGGATGGAGATAACAAGTACATGTGTGGGAAGTGTAACCAGAAACAGAGTGCTACTCGAGCCATACGCCTGGAGAAATTGCCTCGTGTCTTAAACCTTCAGCTTCTACGTTTTGTATTTGACAGGTAAAGTTTGCAGTTTTTTAAAGTGGTTTGAATAAAGATTTTGCTTTATTGCCTGTGACTTCTCCAGTTTTCTCCACTTGCAAGCTGGACTGCAGTGAAGCATATGCAAATGGAATTGTCTTTAGTGTGGTGCACAACATCAATATGGTAAATGAGTAGGGAAATATCGGTCTAGTGTGTGTCCGCAAATCTTCAAACAAGCTTTGGATGGGCTTAATACTGCTGTTGGCATGTAGAGTCTGCATGGTAAGCTCACAGTATGCCTTGTGTGGGAAAAGTTATACCATTTTGTAGGTTAACAGGTGTGTCATACTGATAAGAGATTGATGTAGTCAGAAGATAAAAAGAACAGGTAAAGCATCAAGACTGAGCACTTTTGTAGAGTTTGATTGGGCCTTTTGAAGGCAATGTTTTTGATGTCATTGGAGTTATTCATACCTACGCTAAAAAGTTTTGAGAATCTTTTTTGCTGTATATTGACACAAAGTGAGGCATAAGATAGTTGATGTTTGTCTTCCATCTTAAGGTGTTGAGACAACCCCTAAATTAAAGTATGAAGAACAAAGAAAACTTTTACTATGCCATGTTACTGTACCTAAATGGCAAATGTTACATTTTCTAGTAAACTGTGTCAAATTACGATTACAATTAATTTAATAACAGATAATGTTGTCGGGGACATGTGAGAACAGATACATGCACATGATAATGTGTCGTTGTTTATCCCCCAAAATAAGGTCTGAAGTTTGGTTTACTAGATTGGAATGCTCTATATGTTGTCAAACAAGTGTTTTAAAAAGTGAAATATCCCTTCTTTGTTATCTAGAAACACTGGTCACAAGAAGAAGTTGAACAGTTTTGTACAGTTTGCAGAGACACTTGATCTCAGCAAGTATGTAGATAAGCCAGGTAAGTTTTGTAGCTTTTGGGCTGGATTATTTTATGTTAACAGGGCATCAAAAGCCAGGATTAAAGTGTAATGCAGCGCTGGAAAAATGTTTTCTGATTTGAAGCTGGCAATTGTGTCGCATTGTTTGTGATTGAGTGTTTGCAGATTATGTGATACATTTATAGGCAGAGTGTGCATCAAATTTTAACCCACTGACGATAAGGGTGTTGGCATATCTACAGTTTTGTAGTGATGAAGTTGGACAAAATCATCAAAGAGGTGTTCCTGAAGGGCATGGTTTTGGGTTTCCCCGGGCTCTGCTTGGTTTCCTCCCAATATACTTATTGCTGCCATCGTATAAGTGAAATATTCTGGAGTATGGCAGTAAAACACCAGTCAAATAAGAGATGAACCATGGCCATTTGATCCAATCTTAGAATATGTCTGTGCTCAGAGTCTATATGCATGACTATGTTATTGTTTTGTTTGGATGCTGGACACAATAAAAAATTGATGATCTTCCATGCAGATTATAGACCAAAGAGTTTGTCACAGTGAACATGGTCCATGTTAAATGTAATGTTACCAACTTCTACATGTCTGCCAGAGAAGAAATGTACCTGTTATGTCCACCTTCACAGTGTCAAAGTTTCTTTTATGCTTCACTGTAGAAGATCCCTTTACCTTTAAAGTGGGTCATTCATTGGAGTCTGCAAGCATGTCAGTTGTTTTTAAATTGATTTTGTGTGATCAATTCCTTCACTCTGTCACCTAATTGATCGAACTCAGTGGACCTACAGAATACTTTTTTATGGTAACCTAAAACTGGTTTCGCAGATTTAATGTAAATTGGTATGGTAACCAGTTTTCAGTTGCGCAAATCACAATTGTGGAAACGTAAAGTTACCTGTATGGCAACCTATAGGTTTCCTTAGTGTAAATGTACTTTCAAAGACCCAGACAGAATAAGTTTGCTCAAGTCTGAATGAAAGTATCAAGTTCATATTTTTTTGACATAGAAAGCACTGCATTAGTTACATGTAAGTGCCAAAAAGTCAGTATACTCTGTACAACAACTTTAATGTCATAAAATTTTATTTCTGTCCCCCCTGTCAGTGTGTCAGCAGTGTTTTGGTTGGAGGTTTTCTTTTGAACCAGACACTTGTGCCTTGCTCCCATCTCTGCTCTGTCAAGTAGGTTTCCACACATTTTGTATCGGGTTACCCTCATAACCTGACTCCAACTTGAAAAGAATGAGACTGTTTAACTGCTACATAAGCATGTTTGACCACAATCTGTTGTCAGTCTCCTGGTGACACTGAACCCCCTTTCTACCATACCTTGAGCAACTGCGATTCACAGGTACATTTCCAGGACTTAAAGAATTTCTCTTAAGTCGTCGCCTTCATTCTCAAACACCTTCTTCCTCAAAGAATGACTGGCAACAGCTGGGGGCGAAAGGCGTGAGGCAGTCGGTCGTGTCGAACAACCCCAGTACGATCGACCAGAACCAGCAGCTTTGCCTTCGGTTCCCAAATCTTGGCCCGCATGACGTCATTGTCCCTGGGACCGCAAGACTTGCTTTCACATTCTCCCTGACCTCGGACGACGACGAGCGAATAGTAGTCCAGAACCTTGGCTGTGCAGTGGTAAAGAAAACCATGGACAATGAGCCGATTGGTGTAGTGGATCACACTCTCAATGCCATTGACACTGCTATCACAGCCGCCTATGGCAACCGATACTACATCACCCTCGACTTCGAGTTGCTTGAGGGCCATATGCCAGGCTTGAATATGAGCTAACCTTCAACGACTATAGCCGCGTCATCTGGGCCACAGCTGACGCCGATGCCAGCTACACCATCGATAACATCAGCCTGGAGTACGACATGGTCAGCCAGTCTGATCCGTAACCAGTACGCCGGCCGCCTGGCAATACTGTATGACCGCGTGCTCCAGTACCGCAAAATCAGCCGCGACAAGAGCGATACCCTGTGGAATATCAACCTCAACGTACCCGCCGGCAGTATTAAAGGGATCTTGATGCTGTTTGAGGACCCTCCCGTGCCCTTCCAGCAAAACACCGAGGCTTTCTACAACCCCAAAATAACCAAGGTGAAGGTGACAGTCGAGGGGGTGCCCAACAGCTGTACAGCCAAGGCCTGCGTGCCTACCAGCAGTGGAATGAGGCACAGAAGTTCTTTGCAGCGGGCTGCAAGTGCCGGTCCGAGGTGGCTATGGTCACAAAAGACCTCGCACTACAATTGTACTCAGGAGTGGCCAGCATGTTTCTTCCAATCCCACCCGAGAACCAACCGGCGCTTGCACGCGACCTGGAGGCTGGCCCATTTGTTGGACATGGGATTAGGAGTGCTTCCTGTGTGCTCTATCATCACTAAGGCATGTTGCTAGCACCGCTAACCGCTGCTCTTACCACAGTCAGGCGCTGCCAATTTGGACAACATTGCCCTGGAACAGTGAACGATGGCAGAGAACCTGACTCTTCCTTTGGAGCACCGGGCGAACATGCCGGAGGAGACACCTATGGTGGAAAGAGTGACAGACCATAAGAAAATAAAAGACCCAAAGAAGGTGGCGGCCAGTCATGTCGGGGCTGCTGACAGAAAGGTCAAACATGAACAATTGCTTGAACAGCTTCGGGAGGCCAAGGAATCACAACACCATGGTGTTTCTGTTGCTGCTGCTACAGCAGGATGCTCCAGAACGGAGAGGACCTGTTTCAGAGGCTCCTGGTGTTGCAAAGCAGGCCAACTGAACCCCATATATCATTGGGGTAGCCAGCCTTGCGGGTGTATATGTATTCATCACAAGCAACTGCCACCTCTTCCTGTTGCTCCGCAACTACAGAAAACGGCGCAAGCCACTTCTAAGCCCCCCTCTGCTCAGCAATTGAAGATTCCCACTGATCCTCTCCATATGGAATAACAACATGACAGCTCCAGCTACCAGTAAGATGCTGTAAATGCGCTGTATCTGGCTTAGCTATGGGATACTCCAGATTGGGTAAGATGGTCATTCGAGGTGCCCCTCCCAAGCTAGACTTCACCCCCCTGATATCGGGATGGCGGTCGTGGACGTGGCCCTCGCGATGGCGACCAAGGACACGCTAATTAAACAGGGGATCATTCCAGCAGATATTATGAAGTAGAAATGGCCTCGATCGCAATGATTGGGGCCGCTCTCGTAAATGCACTTGCTTTCTCAGGTAGTAACTTTCTCTTCGAAGCTCCGGGGTTGATGTAGAGTGTAAACGACACGATAAATAGGCCATCGGATGGCCTGCAGCGGAGTTTTGTCTGCGAGGAACTTCTCATGGTGCCCCGCGACACTCAGCTTTCACTGAGTGGGGTCCTACAGCGCCGCTGGGAGCTCATCTATGTAATCATTGATTTTGGTTGTGTTCACTGGAAGGGCATCTTTGTGTCCATAGGCCAGCATGCCCACCCCATTTTCAGCTATCCAGTGCTTGGAGTCAAAGGGTGAGTGATACCTTGTTCAGATATGATGGCGCTCTGACAGCAAGACATTCATGCCATGGCGCAGATCTGTTTTGTGATCATGACCTCTTTGTACTGCTCGTGGGGGATGTGGTCTTTTTTATACGCCCTTGGCCTTCTTGATATTCTTACCACTTGCCTCGAGGATGCTGTACATCTTTGGGCGCAGGCCAACATACAGGGCGATTGGGCATCCAGCACACTCGTCCTTCATGTTACCCAGGACCTTTTTGTTCACTGTAGAATGGATTGGGTGATCCACTGGGTAGTTGGACCTGTCATAAAGGTTTGCATGCTTGGCTATATCCTCGTAGACATCCTTGGTCTGGATCTTGAGGAGTAGACTGTCTGTGTTCATTTAAAGGAGCTGACAGTTATCTCCGTACTGAGCCGTCATCTGGTTGTAGTAGAAGTCGTACATCAGGTGCTTTGAGAGGTCGATGCTCATCCCCACATAGACAGGGAGGTTGAGGGTCAGACAGCTTTTGTGAACCTGAATCGCTGCCAGGTCCTCGTTGAAGATGTTGGCTCCGGCGAAGGCTGGGCAGGCGATAAGGCACCTGAGTTTGTCTTCTTCGCATGTTCGCATCAGTTTGACATCTCCTCGCTTGCTGAGGTTTTCCATGGTCTTTCTGAAGACAGAGTTGCTCATGAGCTTGTTGAGGTCCTTCTCGAAATCACCCGTCGCCTTTTTCCAGAGCTCGGTATTCATTCAGATGTAGGGCTCCATCAAAGGGTTTTGCTGGAAGCAGAGAGCACGATGGATCTTTTTTAGGCGCATGCCCAGGGAGAGGTAAATGTGGAAAATGTGGCAGTTGTGGTTCCTTATTGTGGAGGTTAGGGACCAGCTTCTCAACCTCAGTAGGCGCCACCCCAACACTCGCGGGCGATCACATCGTGGTCGAGGGTCCTCTTATGGAGCAGGTATGTGATTCTCTGAATACGCGC
Organism: Acanthopleura granulata; assembly: GCA_016165875.1. Lineage (NCBI taxonomy): Eukaryota > Metazoa > Mollusca > Polyplacophora > Chitonida > Chitonidae > Acanthopleura > Acanthopleura granulata. The sequence continues at coordinate 27,801,052 of JABBOT010000080.1, read as the reverse complement.
GCACTGGTGGTGGGTACTATGTCAGCTTGTTCTGCAAGTGTCATCTCATTCTCGAAGATCGTCTCCAAGATGTCGGCGTGGTCTCTAGCCACCAGGTATAGAAATTATCGTCGGGCCGCAGTGTGGCTTCGGGACAGGAGAGATGAGCCGTCTCCGTTGATGTCACCTTTTCTTTTCGGCGTTGAGCTATGCTATGTTTCTGTTCGGTCTCTAACAGAGGGTTGGTTGGCCTGTGGTAATTATCTACGAACGTGGATGCCCGTTCATGTACATAACCAATCGCCAATTATGTATGTATGTGAACGTGCTCCGGCCTACATTCACAATTGCCAACGGTCTGTGTAGCTGAACACCATATGGCTTCTATGATGTAAGAACTTGAGCTGGAGGCCCTCCATGGGGGTGGGAAGGCCCTGGCGGGAAGTGCGCCAGAACCCCCAGTCTGTGTACTACTGGGGTACATCTTCAAATTGGAAGTCTCTCACCAGACAGCCCCATACCTTGTCAGTGTATATATATCATCTTAGCAAGGTACCAGGCCTGTGTAGTGAGGGCTTTCTGGTAGGGCAAGGGACGCCTGCAGCTGACCTTGTACAAGCCAATCATCTGCTTTCATTTGCCACGGACAAGTGTAAATAAACAACACAGAAATACCACCACGCCAACAATAGTGATTCTCCTCTTGTTTTCTTTTTTTTCAATAATGTTAAAAATTTATGGCGAACGATTTTGTTTCTGTGGTAAACAATTACAGATCGCCTGAACTGAGTTTTGGGGAACTGGTAGGCATTTGTCATAAATTCGCATCCCTGGCATTGAGTTACATGTATTTGAACTGAACTCGATTTACCCTCGAAAGAAGGATGGCCTAGTGGTTAAAGTGTCCTCATCAAGGTGGCAAGATCTGAAAGCACTTCCTGGGCGGTCATACCAAAGATTTTAAAAATCGCACTTGTTGCTGCCGTGCTTGACGCTCGGCTCTGAGCAGCACAGAGGTTACAGAATGGAAACTTTATAGGACATGACATATATTTTATGTACCCACCAAAGATGCCAGGGATGACGTCTGGTATAGTGAGAATGAGTTGTGTCATCCACCCGTTGTTCTGATTTCATTGTGGTCATGTCTGTGGGATTTTGTGTCTTTTCCTAGAAGGTACAGTCAAGTACGACCTGACTGCCGTGCTCATCCATCGTGGACCCAGTGCTTACAGCGGTCACTATGTGGCTCATATCAAAGACTCCCAAACTAAGGCCTGGTACAAGTTTAATGATGAAGAAATAGAAAAGATGGAGGGGAGAAAACTGAAACTGGGCACAGAGGATGAACTACCAGGTGAGTGTCTTACGTTTTCTCTCTGACATTAGTTTTCTCTGATGGCATTGCTGTTTTCTCTTTATGTTTATTTGTTTATTTGATTAGTGTATAATTCCGTGTTCAAGAAATTTAAACTCCTATGTAGGAGGTCAGATTTATGGGTGAAGGACACTGGAGTGCCCAGAGTAGACTGTCGAACCTTCACCAGGTACTTTGTGACTTGAGCCGTAGTCAAATCCACAAGAGGTGAACACACGTCCTCATGGTAAATCATAAAAGTTGCCGAGTTGTCTAGTTTGCCATGCTTGATTCTCTAGGTCAGATGGGCCTTTTATAAGGAGAGCTGTACTTGGCACAGTGGAATGGGTTTGTCTGCAAGTTCACAAATGGTTTCCAAGTTTAATCCAACCATTGAATATTTTTGTTTACATGTCGGTTGAAAGGCACTTGTAGATTAAATTACAAAGGAAATTTAGTAAACAGTATGAAATGATGATATGTTTATGATATCTTCTATAGGAGCTGACGGGGACAAACAGAACAAGAAACCGCGAACTTCCAAAGGAAGTCATAATTCTAAAAATGCCTATATGTTGGTGTATACAAGACAGGATCCAGAACACACTGGTGGGTACACATGTAGACAGTAGCCTTAAGATGCAGTATAACTGCTTGGAGGAAGTAGGATTAAGATGACGTTTAATCGTTTTTAAAATGTTTGCCTTCGTGAATACAGAGAGCTGTGCATACATAGGTAGAGTAACTGACTTGTGAAGACGAGGGTGCTGTCACATGGTAGAATGACGTCATTTCATTGAAGAATAAATTTCACAATAAACATGGGAAAAGTGGGTCACCGACAAACAATGGGACATCCCTAGTCTTTACAAACCCGGAGCCGCCTCTTTCCTTAGAACAGCAGAATATCTCCCATGATAAAATACACCTTTGCATATTTGAGTAGTTCATTTGCGTTAATTGGTATATATAAGTGTTTATTCTTATAATTGAGATTTGATAAATTCGATTCAAAAGCCAATTTAGAAAATATAGCCTGGTTTTAAACCTCTCCTGGTACACCTGTTCATATGGTAATGTAGAGCAAATGTTTTCTTAATAGGCGGTTGCTCTTGTTCTCCCCTCCCACCTTCCTTGCCCCAAGGCTTAGTGCTCAGACAGTATCTTATGGAATAGCATCTGCATAAATGATTCCATTTTAATATATACTGTAAATGATCAATTTTTGTCCAAAAAAGTGCTTTTCTAGAGGCAAATAAATGTTATAAAATTGCTTTGGAACTAAAAGCTATATTTTTCTGGTAGGATATAATCCTACCTTCCAAACAAACAAACCTCAGAAGACTTTCTACAATCAAAAGATCTCTAGGAATCAGGGAAAATGAGCAACTTTGTCGTGGACGAAATTTCAGGTCATTTAGGGTGTTACTAAGTATTTGCAAGCTCTCAGGATTAAATTTATAATTAAGTAAAACTTGTTTCAGAATGCGCTGATTTTGGTGCAGAGAAATCTTCATTACCAATGGAGCAGCTGTTGGAAGAAAAGATTCAGTCTTTTGTCATCAGAGATAATGAAAAGTTTGAGGATTATGTGAAAGAACTTCTGAATATGAGGGTAAGACTTGGCATAACATGTACAGCAACCTATGGATAGTCCTGGGTTCCCCCGACTCTGCCTGGTTTCCTCCCACCATAATTCTGGCCGTCCTCGTGTAAGTGAAATAATCTTGAGTATGGCGTAAAACACCTATGAAATAAATAAGTAAAAAACTGTAACATATCTGTATCATATGATAAACGTATTCGAGTATAATGTGAAGCAACTTCTTATATGATGGTAAGACTTGCTATAGCATATCTAACATATGAACACTGCTGAAAAGATTGAGGATTTTATGATTCAACTCCTAATTTTGTGGGTGAGACTGTCTCTAACTCATCTGTATCATATGATAAATATTTGAGTGTTATGTGAAGGCGCCAGAAATAAATAAATAACTCAGCTGAAGGAGAGAGTGGCTATGGAATCTGCCAATCAATTTGCATTTACTCAGTGTGGCTCATGAAATCCAACCAATCAAATGAAAGTAAAGCTAGCTGCATTTTGTATGCTGCTTTCAGAGAGTGTGATGTGTCAGGTTGTATCATATACTTAGTGTATGCCTTATTTTCGTTTGAATCTTCTAGAGTGATTAGTTTATAAAAAAAAATAAAAAAAGAGAAAAAATGATACGAAAAAAAACAGTACTGTGTGAACATGGCTTGACCAATATATGTTGAATGTTCTATTAAACACTCCAACCATTCTGACCTGGCAAATTACTTTTAAAATTAAGGATTTAACAAAATGTTCCACTTGACACAAAGCTGACTTTATATCACAATCTTACCAAACGGTCATTTTTCTGAATAATATCCTTGTTTTAGGAACAAAACATTCAGAATGGCAGAGTGAAGCAGGAGGTGATCCGAGAAATCTATGTACAGCTTCCTGTCACACAAGGCAGGTTTATATATTTTTGTTGGCTGTACATTGCAAACAAACACAAATGTTATGAGTGTGGGAAAGTGTTAAATCTTTTTTTCACGTGCAAGCCTGGGTGGGATGTGTACAGTATGTGTATATATAGTTGCGATGCATCGTTGCAATTTGTGGTAGTTTATTGTGTGAAAGGTAGGGGGTAATTTTTGCCCTATGCCTTTTTGTTCAATAGCCTTCAAATGACCTTATTACATATTTTTTTTGGTTTTTCACTGTTTTTATACGCTGCTATTTTTTGAAGACTCTAATTGACAAGCTACCCTTGAGTTTCTGAAGTGTTCTTATTTGTCATCACGTAAAATTAAATTATTAAATCATTGTTTTGTAAGACATCCATTACGTTTAAACGTGTGTCCTCCATACCATGCCTTGTGAAAGTCTGTATGAGTGGAGGGGTGAGGAAATTCTGGTAATCACTTGTGGCTACTTGCCAGTCCGGGTGGATTAGCCCAAGCTGACCATGCTTTCAAGTGGATACATAAAAATTTAAACCAGTTGGACTAATTTTGTGTGTAATCATGAAACATGCCCTGAAAATGTCTTGTTGTTCATGCTTGTACATTAATTGGCCTAACAAAATTTTGCAGGAGGAGAGTTTGAGTGGCTGAGCCTAGACTGGCTGTCCAAGTGGCTTTCTGATCCCTCTACAGCACCGCCCATCGACCACTCGAAATTCCTCTGTAGACATGGCGGGTGAGACAGAAATTTGTATGGACTATGCAGTAGAGTCTTGCTGACATGCGTTCTAGTTTTATGGGAATTTGTAGCCAAGATCTTTTCATGCAGTGTAGAACACTTATAATTTCATGGAATTTCTTATGAACTAATCTACTGAAGCTTTTCTAAACACCTTTCTGTATTAAACAGGGGTGAAATTTTTGGTCATTTAGTACATTTGGCAAAATCTGTTAGTTATGGAGTTGTATATTACAGACCAAAAATCACATAAAATTTCAGAGGATATGGGGGAACTTAAGACGGCAGGGCAATTCTTGGGTGAAAATTCCATGAAGTCAGAGGTTATTTACTGATTTAAGGATGGTTAATAATTGTTAATCTGATAAATACAGAATACAAACAGTTGAGTCAGGACATTGCAGTTTTTGCTCAGAGGTTTTGGTGAGCTTGTATTATTTTACAAGAGTTTCTCTCTTTCTTGGAGATGTGAGGTTCTCATATTTCAGTGTTAATTGTTGGTATTTGGTGTTGGGAACTGCTACAGGTGAATTATCACTTCTGCAATAATCCTGTTGAAGTGTGTTTCTGTTTTAAAATACAGTTGATAAAACTGTAACCCCTGACATTCTGAGCTTTCTTTGTTTTGTTCATTTTAGAAGTCTGTATCACCTCTTACTTGTGAACTGAGGGATGGGTACGCTTATGCCATTTGTGCTTTGTTACAGGAAACATCACATGTGTTATGTGCCCTTTTTATATTTTGTTGAACTTGAAACAAGCTATTTCTGCATATTTTTTTTTTTTTGTACAGTTTGGATCCTTTGAAGGTGTCAAACCTGAAGTGCATCAGCAAAGAAGGGGTAAGTTTGATATACCGACAAGAAAACACTATGATGTAGATGTGATTTACATTCAAGCTTCTTAGTTGTGCACTTGTATAGATACTGTTTCGTAAGAGGAAACCATTGACCAATGTCGACAATTTCAGCAGATTTGTGTTAAAGACAAAATTCAGGAACAGAGAAAGGCTTATTACATGTATACCTGTCTGAAATTTTAATTCATAGAATTTTTTAAAGTTTCAATCACTTTGATTCAGTGAGAATGGACTGATTTTCTTTGAAGTGTGTTATTTGTGTGTTTATTGTTGTTGTTGTATCAGGCGGATCAGCTGTTCGACAGATACTCTGGATCCCCTAGGCTACAGAAGTAAGTGTGCGGTCTGAGACTCCACAAGTCCAACTTCCTTCCTCAGTACTACATTGAGTTTGAAATTCCCATCTCACATTATGGCTAAGTGAGACATTGCTTTGTCAAAACCTTGATCTACATGTATGAAACTCAGATGACAGCCACTCAAGTGCATAATGGCGCTGCAGTTATTAAAGAGCTACACTAGTGTCAAAACCTTTGTGTCTTAATAACAGTAAGGTGAAATGAATAAAAATTCAGGTACGTGTAGTCTCATTTGCTCTCCTAACTTTTCCAAAAAATTTTGCTGTATTAAAGCTGCTGTGGGAATGTGGAAATAAAAAATTTCCTGTTTGTTCCGCTTTGCCTGGTGTGACGTCATGCACAAACATACATGTTGTTGATGTGTATCCACGCACGACACTCATACTTTCAAACACTCTTGATGCCATCCCAGCATAATTGCCATACTCAACATGGCATCTGCTGGATTTCATGTTATATAAGGCACATGATCACGTCACACTGTGAACATTTTACGGACGCTGCCAGAGATTTTGTTTTTCTGAGGAATCTTGAGGCTTAAGTAGTGGTGCTCTTGGTAAATCCTTTTGGACCATGGTGTTAGTTTTTGTCCCATAGAATTTCCTTCATATGAGTTCAGTATTTCTACCCAATTTCTATTGAGATAGGATTGACACTCACATGTAAAGTAAACAGGACCCCAAACAATTAGGTAGCCGGCAGTACAGTACTTCTCCGCCTTTACTGTGAGACCCAAGTACTTCAGTGTTGGCCTCGTAAGTAAGGAGGTCGGGGTTCATAACTAAGACTTTTATCTTTTTATTGTGAAACATCCTGTCGCGTGTCTTCAGCATGACATTCCAGTGAGGCAGCAGTATAAATATGTCACCATTAGGACTTGTCTGCTACAAGATGATGCCAGCATGAAATGACACAAGTGATATTGAAAGTGACATGAAATACCAAGCAAATAAAGCAAAGAAGCAATCCAACTTATCTCCAAAGTTTGGTATGCATTAAGCAAATGGCATTTGTTTCCTTTGAGTTGATCATGTTTCTTTCATGACAGAAATCTTGCCACATAAATACTTGTACGTGTATCAATAAAATAGTCTTCATGAGGATCAAAGCATGAATCAAACACACCACTGAATCTGATGCTAACATGTGTTTCCGCTCTGATTGAATTATCACAAGTGCTTAGATCAAGAAATTATCAACTCCAGTGGCAAGAGTGGGTGGATCATCAGATTGACAAGTAGTTATGCTGCTATATGATCAGTAGTTCAGAAAGTTTGTCTGTTAAATGTTGATATAGCGTGACATTTATTGGGTGAAAAATTCCACGAAATTACAGGTGATTTACTGCATCCCTGTGAAAGTTTATAAGATACCCGATCAGATGTTGTAGATCTGTGAACCTTCATGTAATCACTAAATCCTTTAAATCAGTGATCTTTTGTCTGTGTCAGGTAGTTTGTAGATTCTGTAGGTGTGTGAACCCATCTGTTGTTCCAAATCCTGTCTGTCAGTGATCTTTTAACTATACCAGGTTGCCTGTAGATGCTGTAGGTCTTCACTAAATCCTATGAACCAGTGATCTTTTGTCTTTGTCAGGTTATCATTTAATCTTTAAATCCATGAACCTACCTGTCATCACCAAATCCTTTCAGTCACTGATCTGTTGTCTGTTAGGCCTTCTGTAGATGCCGTTGGCCTATGAACCTACCTGTTGTCACCAGGTCTTTTCAGTCACTGATCTGTTATCTGTTAGGCCGTCTGTAGATGCCATTGGCCTATGAACCTACCTGTCATCACCAAATCCTTTCAGTCACTGATCTGTTGTCTGTTAGGCCATCTGTAGATGCCGTTGGCCTATGAACCTGCCTGTTGTCACCAGATCCTTTAAATCAGTGATCTCTTGTCTCTGTCAAATCATTTATAGATGATGTAGATTTATGAACCTACCTATCATCGTTAAATCCTGGAAATCAGTGATTTTTTTGTCTGTGTCAGGGTATTCTGTAAATGTTGTAGAACTTGGAACCTACCTATCGTCATGAAATCCTGTCAGTCAGTGATCTCTTGTCTGTGTCAGTTCATTTGTACACGCTGTATAACTATGAACCTACCTATCATCATCAGATCCTGGAAACCGGTGATCTTTTATCTGTATCAGGTCATCGCTGTGCTGGAACTGCGTGCGTCAGAAGTGTGCTAGCATCCAGCGTAAGCTGCGCATGGAGGAGGACAGTAAGCTGATCAGTGCCATGCTCAAGACCACTCTCAACAGGTGACCACTGTACAGTAGCAAAACTTGTTACCTTCGGTTTGTGTCGCACAAAACACATCCATGTATAAATGAATAGAGAAATAAATAGAAGTAGCCTAAATGACCTGTGAAAATTCCGTCCATGACCAGCATGCTCATTTTTCCCGATTCTACCAGTCGAAACTCAAGAGGGACCGCTTGTCGAGCGCACGGCTCTTGCCAGACTTCACGAGTTGAAACTTGGAAGTAAACAACAACATCTTCCGAATCCCTAACTGTAAAGTCCCACAAGAGCAGAGTGCTCAACTGGCGGACCCCCAACACGATGGCGTAGATGTCAACATGGCCAGTCTGGCACAAATGACTTTTGAAATATACCTACCATTGTGGAGTTTTGCAGCCATGTGCATGTACTAGAGGTGTGCAACTGGACAACACGGGACAACAAACAGCTTAGACATGTGGGTCTATGAAAATAAATGTTTTATTGATGCCGACTTCAAACTGAGAGAGACAGCATGGTATTTTGGTAAAATACAACTGCAGGCAGTAGGCAGGATCTAGGGCTTAGCCTCTATAGATAATAATCTATTGGTAAGCCCGCTAGAGCTATCTCAGATGTAGCTCTGGCAGGTTCACATCCGGAGTTTTGTCAGTTTCTGGTTTCATCCACCCGTAAAAAACTGCCTTCTGTCGAGTAAGTGAAATTGATGCCAGGCTGTCAATCAATCTGTTGTCAGTGAGAAGAGTTTCTGGGTGGGGAAATCCTCACTGCGGAGCTGGCGTCGACTGGCCACAGAACAACTAAGTTCCTTCTCCGAGGTGAACGGGTTGGGTGGTTTGTCTCGGGCACCCCGTTCCGAGACAAAGGCTGAGGCCTGGGATAATGGGCAGGATGAGCCAGGGGAAGGGGTGGCCATGGAGGTAGAGCCAGGACCCAGCTCTCCACATCCTAACAACACCACAGATGAGAGAGGTATGGTCTGAGGAGTAATTGTTGTGTTACTGAAGAAAGTTAAAATGAAGACTTTTTGTCTTCTTAATTTGAACAAAAATGTGTGGTGTGTATGTGAGAAATTATCATGCTCACAGCACTGTAATTGTGGTACAGACTAAGCTTCATTTTTATGTGCCAGTATTACATGTGGCTTTATGCGATTGTGTTTCGGGCTTGCCACTTTGTTCACAAAACCAAATCCTGTAAATCAATCAGTTACAAAATTTCTCTTTCTTGGAGGGTATTTACATATAGTAAATAGTAGTGCAGAAGCCTATTGGCTTACCTATGCCTCATTTTGTGATATATGGATGGTTTCATGTCAGCACTGGCTGTTTTCCCCTCTCGTCTGGTTTCTTTCCACCTTATTGCTGGTTGTATTTGTGATATATTGATGGTTTCTGTGGCTGTTTTCCCCTCTAGCCTGGTTTCTTCTCGTCTTATTGCTATTTGTATTTGTTGAAGTGAAATATTCTTGAGAACGGCATCAAACGTGAGTCAGAGGACAAATGAAGAAATAAATACTACACCCACTAAGAATGCTGTGTGCATTTTTGTTTCACTGATGTTTTACATGTTGTTTCAATAGCCAGAATAGAGAAAAGAAGATTTCTCTACCGACAGACAGTATTTTTTCTCATGGAGTCTCCCAACAAACATGTGATTCAAGGATAGCCTTAGTAAGGTTCTTGTTACAACATGTTGATTTTCCTCAAGTTCTGCCTGAGACTTCTTGACACAAAAGCTTGGCATGGAAACCCTTGATGAAAACTCTAAACATGATATGTTTGTGTGTTTCAGGTGATGCAAGAAACAAGGATGCATCGTCAGATGAAGAAAGCTTCAGATTTAACGAAGACATACTGTGTGCTTTACATGGTGAGTGTTTGGGCTACATGGTGAGTGTTTGGGCTACATGGTGAGTGTTTTGGCTACATGGTGACTGTTTAGGCTACATAGTGAGTGTGTGGGCTGTGTGGTGAGTGTTTGGGGTGCCTGGTGAGTGTTTAGGCTGCATGATTTGTGTTTGGGCTAAATGGTGAGTGTTGGGGCTTCCTGGTGAGTGTTTGGCCTGCATGGTGACTGTTTAGGCTACATAGTGAGTGTGTGGGCTGTGTGGTGAGTGTTTGGGGTGCCTGGTGAGTGTTTAGGCTGCATGATTTGTGTTTGAGCTAAATGGTGAGTGTTGCGGCTTCCTGGTGAGTGTTGGGCCTGCATGGTGAGTGTTTGGGCTACATGGCGCTATTAGCAATTACCACAAAATCATGCATTTCGGTTGTGTTAGTTTGCAGGAGCGTTTTATCTCTTCTCATTTCATCTGTAAACCTGTGTGAATTTGTGAGGCGCCTGAAATGCTAATTCCGCGTATGGATATTAAATGACACAGCCCATGTGTGAGTGACATCTTACACACAATGACAACTTTGCAGTAAAAACCCTGGGGGGGTGGGGGTGGGGGTGGGGGGCGAGAGGGTTAGTTTGCTGGTGCAAATAAATAAATAAAACCTTGGGAGGATTATAGATATTGTAGTCACAGGGGCTTTTGCTGGCCGAGCAGGGTCCGTGTCAGCAGTTACGGGTGTTCACGTTTGGTTCCTCTGTTCACCTTGGTTATAGGAGACTTGTCACCTGACGTGACCAGTCGACGTCTGGTCCCCGAGGAGGTGTGGTTGCGACTCCGTGCCCACTTCCCCACCTGCCCCGAGTACCCCAGCACCGCACCCATCTGCTTACAGTGTCAGGTACATTAACCACCTGTTAACTACATTTTCTGCGTATTTCACAGACAGTTGATACAAGTGTGCCTTTGGTAACATGGAAAGTCTTTTTAAAAAATAGAGCAGTGGATAGGTTTTTGTGTAATTGCGCGCCTACAGTCACAACAGTATAAGCCTCTCTGTGAGAGTACAAGCCCTTTTGTGACAGCGCTTGTTTTGTTTCTTTTTGGAGCTCACCTGTGGAGGAATAAAAATAAGTTCTTAAAATATGATACACGTGTATTGCTGTCTTTTTATTTTGTTTTGCTTAGCAGCTTCAGATTGATTTTTTTAATGTCTTTTGTGACTGAAGATTACGTGTACTATATGTGTATGTAAATCAACTACCCAAATTAAGAAAAAATATTTTTTACTAATTTTTTTTTTGTTATGTAAATTTACAAAAACTTTATTTTGTGTTGTGCTTGAGTTTAACCCGGTTGAATTTTCCTAAATTTTTGCAGTCTCTGGACCAACAAGAACAAGAAACCAAATATGTAAATAAAACGTTAGCCGCCTCTCAGAAGTCTGTCCTACTGAATGTTTTCCTGGATCGTAACCGCCCAAGTTGCCATCAGGCTTCGTTTAGTCAACTGTTCCTCGTTAATATGGCATTTGTGGAAGAGTGGAGAAACTTCATCAGGTTGGTATGAGAGCTTAACACAGACATTCTGTGATTATCTCATGATCTACTCTAAGGTCCAGTAGTCAGGCCTAAGGTACACAATTCTTTTTTTGGAGTGCTTTTGTTTTATTTTTCGTGCTCATAATCTGTCTTATTCTTAATAAATTTCCTTTTATAGTTTTTAGTAGAAAATTGGAAATAAAAGACAAAAGTTTTCTTCTTCATATTGTTCAGTGTATTAATTCAACCTTCATCGTTAGAACAGTTTGTCCTTCGCCAATATTACATGCAATATTACATCACATATGGGAAACAGTGTCAGTAAGTTGCTGAAGGTTGTAGGTTTAACGTGGATACTCAGTTTTTCTCCACCCATAAAAGTGATAATCATCACATAAAGTGAAAAATCCTTGAGTACGAAGTTAAATGACGTTGACATAATTAAATTCTGCGTTTTCTTTATCACAGGGAGCCGTTAAAGAGATTGCCGGTGACCTGTCTGTGTAACCTCTGTCTGCTCTGCTCACACGGTGGACTGTTGTATCAGGCATGTTACCTGCCACTCGATGACAGGTACAGTGTATCAACCGTACAGCTAAGTTATAACCTAGGTTATAGCCAGTGTGGTCCTGAGTTTTCATGTTTGTTTTTTAAGTTATACCTTGTGTGGTCCTGAGTTGTCTTGCCTGTTTTCTTGGTTATACCCAATGTGGTCCTGAGTTGTCATGCCTATTTTCTTGGTTATAGCCAGTGTGGTCCTGAGTTGTCATGCCTGTTTTCTTGCTTATACCCTTTGTGGTCCTGAGTTGTCATGCCTATTTTCTAGGGTATACCCAGTGTGGTCCTAAGTTGTCATGTTTGTTTTCTAGGTTATACCCAGTGTGGTCCTGAGTTGTCATGTTTGTTTTCTTGGTTATAGCCAGTGTGGTCCTGAGTTGTCATGTTTGTTTTCTTGGTTATAGCCAGTGTGGTCCTGAGTTGTCATATTTGTTTTCTAGGTTATACCCAATGTGGTCCTGAGTTGTCATGTTTGTTTTCTTGGTTATAGCCAGTGTGGTCTTGAGTTGTCATGCCTGTTTTTTAGGGTATACACTATGTGGTCCTGAGTTGTCATGTTTGTTTTCTAGGTTATACCCAATGTGGTCCTGAGTTGTCATGTTTGTTT
>JABBOT010000080.1:24472259-24680439 GCA_016165875.1 Acanthopleura granulata | reverse complement strand
ACCGATATGGTAGCAAGTTATTTTTAACACAGCCATCTATTACACAAAGAATGAGGTATCCTTGAGTCGGCGGAAGCAGACTAACAAGACCTTTTATATTGAGGAATATGAGAAAAGGCCAGTAGCTCTTTCATTTTTATTTCAGGGAATTTCACTGACAGGATTTTACGCGAAATGACGAACTGCTTTAACTGAAGAAAGGCAAGAGACTAATTTTTCGTGCAACTGCCTATCAAAAGTGTTTTCACTAAACAGACTTCAGAGGCCCCGTGGCCTAATGGATAAGGCGTCTGACTTCGAATCAGAAGATTGCGAGTTCGAGTCTCGTCGGGGTCGAAGAGAAGGGTAGATTTTTCCAGTGAAAATAGCTACTTTTGCAAACTTTTCCCTGACACAAGTTCGTAAACTTCCCGTCTTCCACTAAAACTAAAACAACAAAGAGCGGACCGATTATCTAGCGAGTTATCTTCGACAAAGCGGTCTATTACGCAAAGAACAAATCATCCTTCTATGAACTGGTGTAAATCAGATGTCAGAGCACACAGTACAAGCCAAATGCAAGTCTTCCCAAAAACGAAAGCCACAAGTATTTACCATGCTAATCACATTGGAAGAAATCATACCCTGTTCCTGAACGAGCCAACATTGTGCACATCGAACCGATTTGGTAGTTTGGAAACAAGAAGAAGAATTCAACTGTCGTCCTTGTCGAAACCAAGGGTACACTTTTGTAGTCAACGTAGACGGCCCTGGAAGTTTTTCGGAAACTTCCCGTTTTTCAAAAAATCAGACGAATCTTTAGTTCAGGGTTAATTTTGGCAATTATTTATCTTCTTCTGATATCATATCTGTATCGTTCATCATAATTTTATTAAAATTATTAAAAATAAAACAAGAAAAAGAAACAAAAAAAAAAAACCCCAAGAAAAACAACCGCCCAGCCCGTTATAAACTGACGCAAAACAGATGTCAGTACACACAGTGCAAGCGGAATGCATGGAAAGAAGAGAACTGTGCTTATGGTATGCACTTCTTCCAAAACAACAAAGTTACAACCATATGACATGCTAATCACATTGAGGGAAATTATACCATATTTTTAAGGACACGAAGACAGTGCAGATCGGACCGATATGGTAGCCAGTTATCTTCAACACAACCTTCTATTACACAAAGAATGAGGTATCCTTGAGTCCGCTGAAGCAGACTAACAAGACCTTTTATATTGAGGAATATGAGAAAAAGCCAGTAGCTCTTCCATTTTTATTTCAGGGAATTTCACTGAAAGGATTTTCGCGAAATGACGAACTGCTTTAACTGAAGAAAGGCAAGAGGCTAATTTTTCGTGCAACTGCCTATCAAAAGTGTTTTTACTAAACAGACTTCAGAGGCCCCGTGGCCTAATGGATAAGGCGTCTGACTTCGAATCAGAAGATTGCGAGTTCGAGTCTCGTCGGGGTCGAAAAGAATGGTACATTTTTCTAGTGAAAATAGCTTCTTTTGCAAGCTTTTCCCTGACACATGTTCGGAAACTTCCTGTCTTCCACTAAAACAAAACCCAACAACATAAAACAAGAGAATGTTTAGTTCATCTTGAATTTCGCCAATTAGTTGATTATCTTCATGTTACATCCTGTCTCTATCATATTAGCGATTAAAGAATCACATAGTCTGATACGAACTGGCGTAAAAAACATGTCAGTGCACACAGTGCAGGAGCAATGCATGTAAGGAAGTGACCCGTGCCCGGCGTATGCAAGTCTTCCCGCAGAAAAAAAGCCACAAACATTTACCAGGCTAATCACAGTGGAAGAATTCATACCCTGTTCTTGAATGAGCCAAGATTGTGCAGACCGGACCGATTATCCAGCGAGTTATCTTCGACATAGCGGTCTATTACGCAAAGAACAAGTCATCCTTCTATGAACTGGTGTAAATCAGATGTCAGTGCACACAGTACAAGCCAAATGCAAGTCTTCCCAAAAACGAAAGCCACAAGTATTTACCATGCTAATCACATTGGCAGAAATCATACCCTGTTCCTGAATGAGCCAAGATTATGCACATCCAACCGATTTGGTAGTTTGGCAGCAAGAAGAAGAATTCAACTCTCGTCCTCAAAAAAATACAAGCGCGCAGCCTGATATAAACTGACACAAAACAGATCTCAATACACACAGTGCAAGCGGAATGTATGAAAAGACGAGAACTGTGAGTATGGTAGGCAAGTCTTCCAAAAAAACAAAGTTACAACCATATGACATGCTAATCACATTGAGAGAAATTATACCATATTTTTAAGGACACGGACAGATTAGCTATCGAGTTATCTTATCTTTCTATGATCTGGTGTAAATCAGATGTCAGTACACACAATGCAAGCGGAATGCATGTGAAGAGGAGAACTGTCAGTGATTTTGGAATGCAAGTCTTTCCCGCAGAAAAAAGCCACAAACATTTACCAGGCTAATCACACTGGAAGAAAGTATACCATGTCCATGAAGGAGCGAAGACAGTGCAGACCGGACCGATTATCCAGCGAGTTATCTTCGACATAGCGGTCTATTACGCAAAGAACAAGTCATCCTTCTATGAACTGGTGTAAATCAGATGTCAGTGCACACAGTACAAGCCAAATGCAAGTCTTCCCAAAAACGAAAGCCACAAGTATTTACCATGCTAATCACATTGGAAGAAATCATACCCTGTTCCTGAATGAGCCAAGATTGTGCACATCCAACCGATTTGGTAGTTTGGCAGCAAGAAGAAGAATTCAACTGTCGTCCTTGTCGAAACCAAGAGTACACTTTTGTAGTCAACGTAGACAGTCTTGGAAGTTTTTCGGAATTTTAACGTTTTTCATAAAATCAGGTGAATCTTTAGTTCAGGGTTAATTTTGGCAATTATTTATCTTCTTCTGATATCATATCTGTATCGTTCATCATAATTTTATTAAAATTATTAAAAATAAAACAAGAAAAAGAAACAAAAAAAAAAACCCCAAGAAAAACAACCGCCCAGCCCGTTATAAACTGACGCAAAACAGATGTCAGTACACACAGTGCAAGCGGAATGCATGGAAAGAAGAGAACTGTGCTTATGGTATGCACTTCTTCCAAAACAACAAAGTTACAACCATATGACATGCTAATCACATTGAGGGAAATTATACCATATTTTTAAGGGCACGAAGACAGTGCAGATCGGACCGATATGGTAGCCAGTTATCTTCAACACAACCTTCTATTACACAAAGAATGAGGTATCCTTGAATCGGCGGAACCAGTTCAACAAGACCTTTTATACTGAGGAATATGAGAAAAGGCCAGTAGCTCTTCCATTTTTATTTCAGGGAATTTCACTGAAAGGATTTTACGTGAAATGACGAACTGCTTTAACTGAAGAAAGGCAAGAGATTAATTATTCGTGCAACTCCCTATCAAAAGTGTTTTTACTAAAAAGACTTCAGAGGCCCCTTGGCCTAATGGATAAGGCGTCTGACTTCGAATCAGAAGATTGCGAGTTCGAGTCTCGTCGGGGTCGAAGAGAAGTGTATATATTTCTAATGAATATAGCTACTTTTGCAAGCTTTTCCCTGACACAAGTTCGGAAACTTCCCGTCTTCCACTGAAACCAAACCCAACAACATAAAAGAAGAGAATATTTAGTCCATCTTGAATTTAGCCGTTTATTTGATTATCTTCATGTTACATCCTGTCTCTATCATATTAGCGATTAAAAAATCACACAGTTTGATATGAACTGGCATAAAAAACATGTCAGAGAACACAGTGCAGGAGGAATGCATGTAAGGAGGTGGCCTGTACCCGGCGTATGCAAGTCTTCCCAAAAACGAAAGCCACAAGTATTTACCATGCTAATCACATTGGAAGAAATCATACCCTGTTCCTGAATGAGCCAAGATTGTGCACATCCAACCGATTTGGTAGTTTGGCAGCAAGAAGAAGAATTCAACTGTCGTCCTTGTCGAAACCAAGAGTACACTTTTGTAGTCAACGTAGACAGTCTTGGAAGTTTTTCCGAATTTTCGCGCTTTTCACAAAATCAGGGGAATCTTTAGTTCAGGGTTAATTTTGGCAATTATTTATCTTCATCTGATATCATATCTGTATCGTTCATCACAATTTTATTAAAATTATTAAAAATAAAACAAAAAAAAAAAAAAAAAAAAAAACCCCAAGAAAAACAAGCGCCCAACCTGTTATAAACTGAGGCAAAACAGATGTCAGTACACACAGTGCAAGAGGAATGCATGGAAAGAAGAGAACTGTGCTTAGGGTATGCACTTCTTCCAAAACAACAAAGTTACAACCATATGACATGCTAATCACATTGAGGGAAATTATACCATATTTTTAAGGGCACGAAGACAGAGCAGATCGGACCGATATGGTAGCCAGTTATCTTCAACACAACCTTCTATTACACAAAGAATGAGGTATCCTTGAATCGGCGGAACCAGTTCAACAAGACCTTTTATATTGAGGAATATGAGAAAAGGCCAGTAGCTCTTCCATTTTTATTTCAGGGAATTTCACTGAAAGGATTTTACGTGAAATGACGAACTGCTTTAACTGAAGAAAGGCAAGAGATTAATTATTCGTGCAACTGCCTATCAAAAGTGTTTTTACTCAAAAGACTTCAGAGGCCCCGTGGCCTAATGGATAAGGCGTCTGACTTCGAATCAGAAGATTGCGAGTTCGAGTCTCGTCGGGGTCGAAGAGAAGTGTATATATTTCTAATGAATATAGCTACTTTTGCAAGCTTTTCCCTGACACAAGTTCGGAAACTTCCCGTCTTCCACTGAAACCAAACCCAACAACATAAAAGAAGAGAATATTTAGTCCATCTTGAATTTAGGCGTTTATTTGATTATCTTCATGTTACATCCTGTCTCTATCATATTAGCGATTAAAAAATCACACAGTTTGATATGAACTGGCATAAAAAACATGTCAGTGAACACAGTGCAGGAGGAATGCATGTAAGGAGGTGGCCTGTACCCGGCGTATGCAAGTCTTCCCGCAGAAAAAAGCCACAAACATTTACCATGCTAATCGCATTGGAAGAAATCATACCCTGTTCCTGAATGAGCCAAGATTGTGCACATCCAACCGATTTGGTAGTCTGGCAGCAAGAAGAAGAATTCAACTGTCGACCTTGTCGAAACCAACGGTACACTTTTGTGGTCAACGTAGACAGTCTTGGAAGTTTTTTCGAATTTTCGGGTTTTTCATAAAATCAGGCGAGTCTTTAGTTCAGGGTTAATTTTGGCAATTATTTATCTTCATCTGATATCATATTTGTATCGTTCATCATAATTTTATTAAAATTATTAAAAATGAAAGAAAAAAAATCAATAAAAACAAAACAAGAGAAACAAGCGCCCAACCTGTTATAAACTGACGCAAAACAGATGTCAGTACACACAGTGCAAGCGGAATGCATGGAAAGAAGAGAACTGTGAGTATGGTAAGCAAGTCTTCCAAAACAACAAAGTTACAAGCATTTGACACGCTAATCACACTGAAGGAAATTATACCATATTTATAACGGCACGAAGACAGTGCAGATCGGACCGATATGGTAGCCAGTTATCTTCAACACAACCTTCTATTACACAAAGAATGAGGTATCCTTGAGTCGTCGGAAGCACTTTAACAAGACCTTTTATATTGAGGAATATGAGAAAATATGAGAATTTCACTGACAGGATTTTCGCGAAATGACGAACTGCTTTAACTGAAGAAAGGCAAGAGGCTAATTTTTCGTGCAACTGCCTATCAAAAGTGTTTTTACTAAACAGACTTCAGAGGCCCCGTGGCCTAATGGATAAGGCGTCTGACTTCGAATCAGAAGATTGCGAGTTCGAGTCTCGTCGGGGTCGGAAAGAATGGTACATTTTTCTAGTGAAAATAGCTTGTTTTGCAAGCTTTTCCCTGACACATGTTCGGAAACTTCCTGTCTTCCACTAAAACAAAACCCAACAACATAAAACAAGAGAATGTTTAGTTCATCTTGAATTTCGCCAATTAGTTGATTATCTTCATGTTACATCCTGTCTCTATCATATTAGCGATTAAAGAATCACATAGTCTGATACGAACTGACATAAAAAACATGTCAGTGCACACAGTGCAGGAAGAATGCATGTAAGGAAGTGACCCGTGCCCGGCGTATGCAAGTCTTCCCGCTGAAAAAAAGCCACAAACATTTACCATGCTAATCACACTGGAAGAATTCATACCCTCTTCCTGAATGAGCCAAGATTGTGCAGACCTGACCGATTATCCAGCGAGTTATTTTCGACATAGCGGTCTATTACGCAAAGAACAAATCATCCTTCTATGAACTGGTGTAAATCAGATGTCAGTGCACACAGTACAAGCCAAATGCAAGTCTTCCCAAAAACGAAAGCCACAAGTATTTACCATGCTAATCACATTGGAAGAAATCATACCCTGTTCCTGAATGAGCCAAGATTGTGCACATCCAACCGATTTGGTAGTTTGGCAGCAAGAAGAAGAATTCAACTGTCGTCCTTGTCGAAACCAAGAGTACACTTTTGTAGTCAACGTAGACAGTCTTGGAAGTTTTTCCGAATTTTCGCGCTTTTCACAAAATCAGGGTAATCTTTAGTTCAGGGTTAATTTTGGCAATTATTTATCTTCATCTGATATCATATCTGTATCGTTCATCACAATTTTATTAAAATTATTAAAAATAAAACAAGAAAAAGAAACAAACAAAAAAAACCCCAAGAAAAACAACCGCCCAGCCCGGTATAAACTGACGCAAAACAGATGTCAGTACACACAGTGCAAGCGGAATGCATGGAAAGAAGAGAACTGTGAGTATGGTAAGCAAGTCTTCCAAAACAACAAAGTTACAACCATATGACATGCTAATCACATTGAGGGAAATTATACCATATTTTTAAGGACACGAAGACAGTGCAGATCGGACCGATATGGTAGCCAGTTATCTTCAACACAACCTTCTATTACACAAAGAATGAGGTATCCTTGAGTCCGCTGAAGCAGACTAACAAGACCTTTTATATTGAGGAATATGAGAAAAGGCCAGTAGCTCTTCCATTTTTATTTCAGGGAATTTCAGTGACAGGATTTTCGCGAAATGACGAACTGCTTTAACTGAAGAAAGGCAAGAGGCTAATTTTTCGTGCAACTGCCTATCAAAAGTGTTTTTACTAAACAGACTTCAGAGGCCCCGTGGCCTAATGGATAAGGCGTCTGACTTCGAATCAGAAGATTGCGAGTTCGAGTCTCGTCGGGGTCGAAAAGAATGGTACATTTTTCTAGTGAAAATAGCTTCTTTTGCAAGCTTTTCCCTGACACATGTTCGGAAACTTCCTGTCTTCCACTAAAACAAAACCCAACAACATGAAACAAGAGAATGTTTAGTTCATCTTGAATTTCGCCAATTAGTTGATTATCTTCATGTTACATCCTGTCTCTATCATATTAGCGATTAAAGAATCACATAGTCTGATACGAACTGGCGTAAAAAACATGTCAGTGCACACAGTGCAGGAGCAATGCATGTAAGGAAGTGACCCGTGCCCGGCGTATGCAAGTCTTCCCGCAGAAAAAAAGCCACAAACATTTACCATGCTAATCACACTGGAAGAATTCATACCCTCTTCCTGAATGAGCCAAGATTGTGCAGACCGGACCGATTATCCAGCGAGTTATTTTCGACAAAGCGGTCTATTACGCAAAGAACAAGTCATCCTTCTATGAACTGGTGTAAATCAGATGTCAGTGCACACAGTACAAGCCAAATGCAAGTCTTCCCAAAAACGAAAGCCACAAGTATTTACCATGCTAATCACATTGGAAGAAATCATACCCTGTTCCTGAATGAGCCAAGATTGTGCACATCCAACCGATTTGGTAGTTTGGCAGCAAGAAGAAGAATTCAACTCTCGTCCTCAAAAAAATACAAGCGCGCAGCCTGATATAAACTGACACAAAACAGATCTCAATACACACAGTGCAAGCGGAATGTATGAAAAGACGAGAACTGTGAGTATGGTAGGCAAGTCTTCCAAAAAAACAAAGTTACAACCATATGACATGCTAATCACATTGAGAGAAATTATACCATATTTTTAAGGACACGGACAGATTAGCTATCGAGTTATCTTATCTTTCTATGATCTGGTGTAAATCAGATGTCAGTACACACAATGCAAGCGGAATGCATGTGAAGAGGAGAACTGTCAGTGATTTTGGAATGCAAGTCTTTCCCGCAGAAAAAAGCCACAAACATTTACCAGGCTAATCACACTGGAAGAAAGTATACCATGTCCATGAAGGAGGGAAGACAGTGCAGACCGGACCGATTATCCAGCGAGTTATCTTCGACATAGCGGTCTATTACGCAAAGAACAAGTCATCCTTCTATGAACTGGTGTAAATCAGATGTCAGTGCACACAGTACAAGCCAAATGCAAGTCTTCCCAAAAACGAAAGCCACAAGTATTTACCATGCTAATCACATTGGAAGAAATCATACCCTGTTCCTGAATGAGCCAAGATTGTGCACATCCAACCGATTTTGTAGTTTGGCAGCAAGAAGAAGAATTCAACTCTCGTCCTCAAAAAAATACAAGCGAGCAGCCTGATATAAACTGACACAAAACAGATCTCAATACACACAGTGCAAGCGGAATGCATGGAAAGACGAGAACTGTGAGTATGGTAGGCAAGTCTTCCAAAAAAACAAAGTTACAACCATATGACATGCTAATCACATTGAGAGAAATTATACCATATTTTTAAGGACACGGACAGATTAGCTATCGAGTTATCTTATCTTTCTATGATCTGGTGTAAATCAGATGTCAGTTCACACAATGCAAGCGGAATGCATGTGAAGAGGAGAACTGTCAGTGATTTTGGAATGCAAGTCTTTCCCGCAGAAAAAAGCCACAAACATTTACCAGGCTAATCACCCTGGAAGAAAGTATACCATGTCCATGAAGGAGGGAAGACAGTGCAGTCCGGACCGATTATCCAGCGAGTTATCTTCGACATAGCGGTCTATTACGCAAAGAGCAAGTCATCCTTCTATGAACTGGTGTAAATCAGATGTCAGTGACACAGTACAAGCCAAATGCAAGTCTTCCCAAAAACGAAAGCCACAAGTATTTACCATGCTAATCACATTGGAAGAAATCATACCCTGTTCCTGAATGAGCCAAGATTGTGCACATCCAACCGATTTGGTAGTTTGGCAGCAAGAAGAAGAATTCAACTGTCGTCCTTGTCGAAACCAAGAGTACACTTTTGTGGTCAACGTAGACAGTCTTGGAAGTTTTTCCGAATATTCGCGCTTTTCACAAAATCAGGGGAATCTTTAGTTCCGGGTTAATTTTGGCAATTATTTATCTTCTTCTGATATCATATTTGTATCGTTCATCACAATTTTATTAAAATTATTAAAAATAAAACAAAAAAAACAAAACAAAAAAAACCCCAAGAAAAACAAGCGCCCAGCCTGTTATAAACTGAGGCAAAACAGATGTCAGTACACACAGTGCAAGATGAATGCATGGAAAGAAGAGAACTGTGCTTATGGTATGCACTTCTTCCAAAACAACAAAGTTACAACCATATGACATGCTAATCACATTGAGGGAAATTATACCATATTTTTAAGGGCACGAAGACAGTGCAGATCGGACCGATATGGTAGCCAGTTATCTTCAACACAACCTTCTATTACACAAAGAATGAGGTATCCTTGAATCGGCGGAACCAGTTCAACAAGACCTTTTATACTGAGGAATATGAGAAAAGGCCAGTAGCTCTTCCATTTTTATTTCAGGGAATTTCACTGAAAGGATTTTACGTGAAATGACGAACTGCTTTAACTGAAGAAAGGCAAGAGATTAATTATTCGTGCAACTCCCTATCAAAAGTGTTTTTACTAAAAAGACTTCAGAGGCCCCGTGGCCTAATGGATAAGGCGTCTGACTTCGAATCAGAAGATTGCGAGTTCGAGTCTCGTCGGGGTCGAAGAGAAGTGTATATATTTCTAATGAATATAGCTACTTTTGCAAGCTTTTCCCTGACACAAGTTCGGAAACTTCCCGTCTTCCACTGAAACCAAACCCAACAACATAAAAGAAGAGAATATTTAGTCCATCTTGAATTTAGCCGTTTATTTGATTATCTTCATGTTACATCCTGTCTCTATCATATTAGCGATTAAAAAATCACACAGTTTGATATGAACTGGCATAAAAAACATGTCAGTGAACACAGTGCAGGAGGAATGCATGTAAGGAGGTGGCCTGTACCCGGCGTATGCAAGTCTTCCCGCAGAAAAAAGCCACAAACATTTACCATGCTAATCGCATTGGAAGAAATCATACCCTGTTCCTGAATGAGCCAAGATTGTGCACATCCAACCGATTTGGTAGTTTGGCAGCAAGAAGAAGAATTCAACTGTCGACCTTGTCGAAACCAACGGTACACTTTTGTGGTCAACGTAGACAGTCTTGGAAGTTTTTTCGAATTTTCGGGTTTTTCATAAAATCAGGCGAGTCTTTAGTTCAGGGTTAATTTTGGCAATTATTTATCTTCTTCTGATATCATATTTGTATCGTTCATCATAATTTTATTAAAATTATTAAAAATGAAAGAAAAAAAAACAATAAAAACAAAACAAGAGAAACAAGCGCCCAACCTGTTATAAACTGACGCAAAACAGATGTCAGTACACACAGTGCAAGCGGAATGCATGGAAAGAAGAGAACTGTGAGTATGGTATGCACTTCTTCCAAAACAACAAAGTTACAACCATATGACATGCTAATCACATTGAGGGAAATTATACCATATTTTTAAGGGCACGAAGACAGTGCAGATCGGACCGATATGGTAGCAAATTATCTTCAACACAACCTTCTATTACACAAAGAATGAGGTATCCTTGAGTCGGCGGAAGCACTTTAACAAGACCTTTTATATTGAGGAATATGAGAAAATATGAGAATTTCACTGACAGGATTTTCGCGAAATGACGAACTGCTTTAACTGAAGAAAGGCAAGAGGCTAATTTTTCGTGCAACTGCCTATCAAAAGTGTTTTTACTAAACAGACTTCAGAGGCCCCGTGGCCTAATGGATAAGGCGTCTGACTTCGAATCAGAAGATTGCGAGTTCGAGTCTCGTCGGGGTCGAAAAGAATGGTACATTTTTCTAGTGAAAATAGCTTCTTTTGCAAGCTTTTCCCTGACACATGTTCGGAAACTTCCTGTCTTCCACTAAAACAAAACCCAACAACATAAAACAAGAGAATGTTTAGTTCATCTTGAATTTCGCCAATTAGTTGATTATCTTCATGTTACATCCTGTCTCTATCATATTAGCGATTAAAGAATCACATAGTCTGATACGAACTGGCGTAAAAAACATGTCAGTGCACACAGTGCAGGAGCAATGCATGTAAGGAAGTGACCCGTGCCCGGCGTATGCAAGTCTTCCCGCAGAAAAAAAGCCACAAACATTTACCATGCTAATCACACTGGAAGAATTCATACCCTCTTCCTGAATGAGCCAAGATTGTGCAGACCTGACCGATTATCCAGCGAGTTATCTTCGACAAAGCGGTCTATTACGCAAAGAACAAATCATCCTTCTATGAACTGGTGTAAATCAGATGTCAGAGCACACAGTACAAGCCAAATGCAAGTCTTCCCAAAAACGAAAGCCACAAGTATTTACCATGCTAATCACATTGGAAGAAATCATACCCTGTTCCTGAACGAGCCAACATTGTGCACATCGAACCGATTTGGTAGTTTGGAAACAAGAAGAAGAATTCAACTGTCGTCCTTGTCGAAACCAAGGGTACACTTTTGTAGTCAACGTAGACGGCCCTGGAAGTTTTTCGGAAACTTCCCGTTTTTCAAAAAATCAGACGAATCTTTAGTCCAGGTTTAATTTTGGCAATTATTTGATTATCTTTATCTTACACCATGTCTGTATCGTTCATCACAATTTTATTAAAATTATTAAAAATAAAACAAAAAAAAAACAAGAAAAAAAAAAACAAACAAAAAAACAAGCGCCCAGCCTGTTATAAACTGAGGCAAAACAGATGCCAGTACACACAGTGCAAGAGGAATGCATGGAAAGAAGAGAACTGTGAGTATGGTAAGCAAGTCTTCCACAAAAAACAAAGTTACAAGCATTTTACATGCTAATCACACTGAAGGAAATTATACCATATTTATAAGGGTACCAAGACAGTGCAGATCGGACCGATATGGTAGCAAGTTATTTTTAACACAGCCATCTATTACACAAAGAATGAGGTATCCTTGAGTCGGCGGAAGCAGACTAACAAGACCTTTTATATTGAGGAATATGAGAAAAGGCCAGTAGCTCTTTCATTTTTATTTCAGGGAATTTCACTGACAGGATTTTACGCGAAATGACGAACTGCTTTAACTGAAGAAAGGCAAGAGACTAATTTTTCGTGCAGCTGCCTATCAAAAGTGTTTTCACTAAACAGACTTCAGAGGTCCCGTGGTCTAATGGATAAGGCGTCTGACTTCGAATCAGAAGATTGCGAGTTCGAGTCTTGTTGGGGGCGAAGAGAAGGGTACATATTTCTAGCGAATATAGCTACTTTTCCCTGACACAAGTTCGTAAACTTCCCGTCTTCCACTAAAACAAGAACCAACAACATGGAACAAGGGAATGTTTAGTCCATCTTGCATTTAGCCAGTTATTTGATTTTCTTCATGTTACATCCTCTCTCTATCATATTAGCGATTAAAAAATCACACAGTTTGATATGAACTGTTGTAAAAAACATGTCAGTGAACACAGTGCAGGAAAAATGCATGTAAGGAGGTGACCTGTGCCCGGCGAATGCAAGTCTTCCTGCAGAAAAAAACCACAAACATTTACCATGCTAATCACACTGGAAGAAAGTATACCACGTCCATGAAGGGGCGGAGACAGTTCAGACCGGACAGATTAGCTAACGAGTTATCTTATCTTTCTATGAACTGGTGTAAATCAGATGTCAGTACACACAATGCGAGCCGAATGCATGTGAAGAGGAGAACTGTCAGTGATTTTGGAATGAAAGTCTTCCCAAAAACCAAAGCCACAAGTATTTACCATGCTAATCACGTTGGAGGAAATCATACCGTGTTCCTGAATGAGCCAACATTGTGCACATCGAACCGATTTGGTAGTTTGGAAACAAGAAGAAGAATTCAACTGTCGTCCTTGTCGAAACCAAGGGTACACTTTTGTAGTTAACGTTGACAGTCTTGGAAGCTTTTCGGAAACTTCCCGTTTTTCAAAAAATCAGACGAATCTTTAGTCAAGGGTTAATTTTGGCAATTATTTGATTATTTTCATCCCACATCATGTCTGTATCGTTCATCACAACTTTATTAAAATTATTAAAAAAAACAAAAAATAAAAAAAACGCGCAGCCTGATATGATCTGAGGCAAAACAGATGTCAGTACACACGGTGCCAGCGGAATGCATGGAAAGACGAGAACTGTGAGTATGGTAGGCAAGTGTTCCAAAACAACAAAGTTACAAGCATTTTACATGCTAATCACACTGAAGGAAATTATACCATATTTATAAGGGCACGAAGACAGTGCAGATCGGACCGATATGGTAGCCAGTTATCTTCAACACAGCTTTCTATTACACAAAGAATGGGTTTTCCTTGAGTCGGCGGAAGCAGATTAACAAGACCTTTTATATTGAGGAATATGAGAAAAGGCCAGTAGCTCTTTCATTTTTATTTCAGGGAATTTCACTGACAGGATTTTACGCGAAATGACGAACTGCTTTAACTGAAGAAAGGCAAGAGACTAATTTTTCGTGCAACTGCCTATCAAAAGTGTTTCTACTAAACAGACTTCAGAGGCTCCGTGGCCTAATGGATAAGGCGTCTGACTTCGAATCAGAAGATTGCGAGTTCGAGTCTCGTAGGGGTCGAAGAGAAGGGTACATTTTTCTAGTGAATATAGCTACTTCTGCGAACTTTTCCCTGACACAAGTTCGGAAACTTCCCGTCTTCCACTAAAACAAAACCCAACAACATAAAACAAGAGAATGTTTAGTCCATCTTGAATTTCGCCAGTTATTTGATTATCTTCATGTTACATCTTGTCTCTATCATATTAGCGATTAAAAAATCACACAGTTTGATATGCACTGGCGTAAAAAACGTGTCAGTGAACACAGTGCAGGAGGAATGCATGTAAGGAGGTGACCTGTGCCCGGCGAATGCAAGTCTTCCCGCAGAAAAAAGCCACAAACATTTACCATGCGAATCACAATGGAAGAAATCATACCCTGTTCCTGAACGAGCCAACATTGTGCACATCGAACCGATTTGTTAGTCTGGTAGCAAGAAGAAGAATTCAACTGTCGTCCTTGTCGAAAGCGAGGTGATACTTTTAAAGTTAACATAGGCACTCTTGGAAGTTTTTCGGAAATTTCCCGTTTTTCATAAAATCAGGCGAATCTTTAGTTCAGGGTTAATTTTGGCAATTATTTATCTTCATCTGATATCATATCTGTATCGTTCATCACAATTTTATTAAAATTATTAAAAGTGAAAGAAAAAAAAACAAAAAAAATCCAAGAAAAACAAGCGCCCAGCCTGTTATAAACTGAGGCAAAACAGATGTCAGTACACACAGTGGGAGCGGAATGCATGGAAAGAAGAGAACTGTGAGTATGGTATGCACTTCTTAAAAAACAACAAAGTTACAACCATATGACATGCTAATCACATTGAGAGGAATTATACCATATTTATAAGGGCACGAAGACAGTGCAGATCGGACCGATATGGTAGCCAGTTATCTTCAACACAACCTTCTATTATACAAAGAATGAGGTATCCTTGAGTCGGCGGAAGCAGACTAACAAGACCTTTTATATTGAGGAATATGAGAAAAGGCCAGTAGCTCTTTCATTTTTATTTCAGGGAATTTCACTGACAGGATTTTACGCGAAATGACGAACTGCTTTAACTGAAGAAAGGCAAGAGACTAATTATTCCTGCAACTGCCTATCAAAAGTGTTTTTTACTACAACGACTTCAGAGGCCCCGTGACCTAATGGATAAGGCGTCTGACTTCGAATCAGAAGATTGCGAGTTCGAGTCTCGTCGGGGTCGAAGAGAGGATACATTTTTCTAGTGAATATAGCTACTTTTGCAAGCTGTTCCCTGACACAAGTTCGGAAACCTCCCGTCTTCCGGTAAAACAAAAACCAAGAACATGGAACAAGGGAATGTTTAGTCCATCTTCCATTTAGCCGTTTATTTGATTATCTTCATGTTACATCCTGTCTCTATCATATTAGCGATTAAAAAATCACACAGTTTGATATGAACTGTTGTAAAAAACATGTCAGTGTACACAGTGCAGGAAGAATGCATGTAAGGAGGTGACCTGTGCCCGGCGTATGCAAGTCTTCCCGCAGAAAAAAGCCCCAAACATTTACCCTGCTAATCACACTGGAAGAAAGTATGCCATGCCCCTGAATGAGACAAGCCCGTGCAGACCGGACCTAGCGAGTTATCTTCGACATAGCGGTCTATTACGCAAAGAATAAGTCATCCTTCTATGAACTGGTGTAAATCAGATGTCAGTACACACAGGGCAAGCGAAATGCATGTAAAGAGGAGAACTGTCAGTGATTTTGGAATGCAAGTCTTCCCAAAAATGAAGCCGCAAGTATTTACCATGCTAATCACATCAGAAGAAATCATACCCTGTTCCTCAATGAGCCAAGATAGAGTGGATCGAACACATTTGGTAGCGAGGTATCTTCCACACAGCGTTCCATTATGCAAAGAATAATGTATTTTTGAGTCAGTTCAAGCAGGCTGAGTAGACCTATTAACTTAAGGAATATGAGAAAACCCAGTTTTTCTTCCATTTCCATATTTTTTGAGGAATTTTCAAAGGCAGGATTTTACGGGAAATGACGTATTGCTTTCACTCAGAAAAAAGCAAGAGATTAAATGTTGATGCAACAATCTATTAAAAGTGTTTTTATAATACATATTTGACGGGCCCCGTGGCCTAATGGATAAGGCGTCTGACTTCGAATCAGAAGAATTCAAGTCTCGTCCTTGTCGAAACCAAGGGTATACTTTTGTAGTCAACATAGATATTGTTTTAAGTTTTTCGGAAACCTCTCGTTTTTCATAAAATAAGGCAAATCTTTAGTCCAGGTTTAATTTTGGCAATTATTTGATCATCTTAATGTCTATATCTGGGAATTAAAAAAGCGCGCAGCCTGAAATGAAGTGACACAAAACAATTGGCAGTACACACAGTTCTAGCGGAATGGACGTAAACTGGAGAACTGTGCTAATGGTATGCAAGTCTATCATAAAAGAGTAGCTACATGCATTTGCAGGAGTGCTGGAGGATTGCATGTAAGGAGGAGAACTGTGCCCGGCGTATGCAAGTCTTCCCGCATTGTTTCTGTCATGGCTGAGGAAAACGTCCCTGTGAATAAATGAAGCTTTGGCATGGATGGAACAATGTGGAGTATCGTTCCACCATCATCTGAATACCTTAACTGGAGCGGCCAATGGTCTCCAGACGAAATGTCTGATGATCTTATAGTTTACGCGTTGAAACCATATGGTGGCTACCTTGGTGTGACTAATCCGAAGTTTGCTGATTCGGACTTGTCCCATGGTCGAACAGGGATAAGGATACATCGTTTTAAGTTTCACAAAGTTCGGCATGTCCCGAACTTTATTAATTTCGGGGGTGATGTTATCATGTTCACCTTTCCTGGTCAAACGTGCGAGTGCCGGAATTGTGACCAAAAAAGCCACAAGGCTGCCGATTGTAGGTCTCTATGGTGTACGAAATGTGATTGCATGATGCTCCACATACAGAAAAAGATTGCGGAAAAGCATGTCGAAGGTGGGTTTCCTCTCAGCGGGTGTTGTGCAAGGAGGGCGTCGTACGCGACTCGAGTTAAATGTAACGTCAGTAACATATTCCGAGAGCCAACGGGCAAAGGTCGATCCGCAAACTGGCCATGGGGACATTGACGTTTTAAACGTTGACGTCGATTTGCCATCTGACAGCGATGATGAGGCCTTGATTTTTTATCCGCCCTCCATGGAGCGGGTTTATGAAGGAGACGATGAGGATTCTGAATGTGACGTCAACAACGTAAAGGCCGATGGCGACGTTGTCCTGAAGATTGACACCGACGGAGGGGATGTCATTAATACAGACCCTGACAGAGATGATGATATTCCGGTAATTGATGCACTATTGTCAAGTGCAGAATATGCACGTTCAACAGCGGTGGATACGGCTGAAGTCCACTGGAAGAAAAGTGGCCTAAACTGGACAATGGGAGCCAACCTGATACAGAACAGGCAACTTTATCGGTTGCCTCTAGTTCTCTTTCGTCGGAATGACAATGACAATGACGCTGACGAGTCTACTCAAATGACGCCTTTCCGGCCCAGGTAAATGACACTATGTTGTTAGAATATAGGAAAAGGAAGACACTTGCCTCTCGAAGGAGGCAAATACATAGGGGTTGAGTTTTGCTATTTTATACGTTCACAGTGGGTATGTACGTTACATTATTTCTCTTTTTGATTATGGCGATGTTAAGAAGTATTCGCTTTGCGTTCTTAAATGTTAATGGTTTACGTGATTGTATTCAACAAGAACAATTGAGAGAATTGGTTTTTCCGAATAATATTGATATTTTGTTTCTCCAGAAACTCATTTTCAAGATTATAATGACACTAAGAATTTGCAAATTCCTGAGGATGCGAAATGGGCTTTCGGGTCTGCCAGAAGTTGTGGGGTAGGAATAATCATTATATGCAGTGTGGATTGCGTTATTAAAAGTGTAACTAGGTGTCCTCATGGGCGTTTGTAAATAATACAGTTTTAAAACTTATCTGTATTTTATGCTCATAATAATGGAAAGGATAGGAAACAGTTAATTTCTAAATTGGATAGTGTAATGAGACGGAGTGAAATTGTAATTCTCGCTGATGATTTTAATTGTCATAGACACAGATAGCTCTGGTGTTAATTCCCGAAACGAGGGTATAGACGAAATCAACAATTTAAAAAAATATTTTGGTATAAATGACATTTACCGCATACTTCATCCACACAGGACTCGAGTAGTGTTCAAGATTACGTTACCGTATGTGATGTCACACATGTGTCATTTTCCGATCATTCTTGTTTGTATTTTGATACTAATTTTGAGGATGTAATTACATGGGGACCTTTCTACTGGAAATGCTACACTACTGTATTAAATGATGAAGCGCTTGTTGCTCAGGTTAAAGAGGCCGTTGTTAAGGTATTTGGTGACTGTGAAATCGAGTAGAATTGTCATAAAGATATAACAGAGAGATGGGAAATGTTTAAAACTAATCACAGAGAAGTCATTCGCAAATATTGCAAAAACATATCAAGAGTCAGCTTTTAAAACTGAACAAAGAATTGAATGAATTTAAAGTCAGACCCTATCACTAACGTGGAAAAAAGTGAAAATGTTAAGAAAACTATCAATGCAATGAACCAAATTGCTCATGCGGGTGCTCTTATTAGGGGGAAAGCTTCACATTTTGACAAGAGAGAAAAGCCCACGAAATATTTTGTTACGAGGAAAGTTGGTAGAGGGAAAAAAAGGTTAAAACCGTTATTTGTCACAAGAATGGTTCTGCTTCCCATGTCCATCAAATGATATTGTTGATTGCTTTAGAGCGTATTGCATGCGGTTGTACTCTGAACAAACGACCGATTTTGATTGTCAGGATGAAGTTTGTCAAACAGTTAAAACAAGATTGTAGATTGTCATGTGGGAGTCTTCCAACAGAGCAAGAACTGTTTCATGTAGTCTAACACATGACTAAATTCCTCTCCCCTGGTCATGATGGTTTACCAGCCGAGTTTTATGCGAAAATTTGATCTGCAATAGGGAAGTTATTAACAAAAGTTGTTCACTGCTGTTTTAGGGTCGGTAAACTAAGCTCCTCACAGCGATCAGGATTAATTATACATCTTTGTAAAGACACTGGCAATTCACACTACATTAAGAATTGGAGACCGATCAGTTTGCTTAATGTGGACTATAAAATTGTGTTGAAGGCATGGTGTAATCGTAATTAATTCAGTTGTGTTGCCCAATCAAACATGTGGTATTCCTGGGAGGAATATTTTTGATAATTTGCATTCATTACAGAATATGTATGATTATGTAGAGCAAAAGGATTTAAAGGCTTGTTTTGTGAATTTAGATCAGGGAAAAGCTTTTGACAGGGTTGATTGGTCGTTTTTGTTTAGGGTTTTGAAGCAGTTTAAATTTGGGCCTGATTTTTGTAAATGGTTTGGTTTGCTTTATACAGATATTTCGAGTAGTGTTATTGTCAATGGACACATCACTGAGGAATTTAGTTTGAGTACAGGTGTCCGTCAAGGTTGTTCTTTTACTATATGTATTATCCTTAGCATATTTTATAGCTGCAGTTCGAAACTTTACCGAGGTACGTGGTGTGCGTATGCCTGGAAAAGAAAACGAAGCGAAGGTGTCTGCGTCTGCAGATGACAAGACGGCAATATTGTCAGAAGAAAAGTCATTGTCGTCCCTCCTAGATTTGGTCGAGAAATACGGTAGGGCGTCAGGGACAAAACTGAATTTGTCAAAGACAGTAACACTACCGACTGGCAAACAAACGCCATATCCGCATTAAGGTGGTGAAGAACGCAAAGATATGTGAGTGTTCATTTCGGGGAAGAGAGTGCAACCTTGAACTCTGCGCGTGTCTTAGGCAAAGTAAAGAAACACGTTTCTTCTTGGAATGATAGACATTTTACTCTAAGAGGTCGCTCAGAACTTATCAATTCTGTAGCTCTTGCAGTGCTGTGATTTACGACAGAGAGTACGTTATTACCAACGAAATGCACAACATTGTCTTTTACGGACTGTGTTCAAGTTTCTTTGGGACATCAAACCTGAAAGTTTAAAGAGAGTTGTGGTTCATAACAAATTCTCATGTGGGGGACTAAATGTGCACAATGTTGAGCGTAAAACTAAAGCTTCGTCACATCCTAAAGTTAATTTATGGAACAGCCGCTGACTGGAAATATTTTACGGTTTACTGGTTAGGTTTTTATCCCTAAGATCCGTTTGTTCAGAATTTGCTAGACTAAACACTCCCTACTGAGAAAATGTGCCACCATTTTGACATAAGTGCTTGGAAGGAGTTCTTTTGTGGTCAGCAGCTACCAGGTGATCAGTATTGCAGCAAATTTATTGACAATGTATTGACTACCAAAGTTGTTCAGATTCCTCGTGTTATGTTAGCTTCGCCTCAGTTAGGCTGGGATATTATCTGGAAAAATGTGTTTCATACATTTCTGGACCACAATTTAAGGCCACATGAGGCAACTGATGATTTGTGTGCTTTTTGGGCTGGCTCGGATACCTAGCAGCATTTATTTGTTTAATGCAGAATAGTACAAGATGTTTTCAGAGAATTCAGCCGTGTTTTTATCTTGTACGCTGGGTTTCTGCCCAGTCTAGATAAAAGAACGTAGGTGTTCAAGTGACTTGATGATAGCGTCAATGAGCGCGCAACCTTATATATAATCAGTTTGCTTCAGTTTGTATCTGGTGTGCAAGGAATGACATTATATTTATTTCAAAGCAAAGAGATGTCACCAGCACTGTTGCCGCCGCTAAAAACATTGATATGCACAAGGGTCCGTGTCGATTTCCTGCTACTTGACAGGTGCAGCTTTACCAAACTTTGGTGCAGGAATGCAGCAATCTGTCAAGTCAGAGATGACAAGTTAATCTATATGCTAAAGTAATTTGTACTTTTTCTTACAGCAGTCTAAATAAGTCTGTGATATTGTATTTTTAACATCGACAGTATGTGTGGCAATATAGTTAATACTGTGAATTAAATAATAAATTACTTCTTATTCAAAAAAAAAAAGTCTTCCGCCAAAAAAAAAAAAACAAAAAAAAAAACTGCAAACATTTACCACGCTAATCACATTGGAAGAAATGATGCCATGTTCCTGAAGGAGAGAAGACAGTGCAGACTTTGTTAACGAGTTATCTTGTACACAGCGTTCTATTGCGCAGAGAATAGGACAATCTTCAGTCAGCTAACGCTGGCTACGGGGACCTACTGAAGTGAGGAATGTGGGAAAATGCCAGTAGTTCTTTAATCTTTTTTATTCGTGGGAATTTGGCTAGCAGAATTATACGGGAAGTGAAGTACCGCTTTAACTGAAGAAACAGAAAGAGATTAAGTGTGCGTGCAAGTGCCTATTAAGAGTGCTTTTATTAAACAAACCTCCGATACCCCGTTTCCCAATGGATAGGGCGTCTGATTTCGAATCAGAAGATTGCGAGTTCGAGTCTCGTCGAAACGAAAGGTACCAATTCGTAGTGATCATACTTAACTTTGCAATCTTTTCCCTGGAAGTTGTTCGGAAAGTTTAAGTTTTCCGGAAAATCTTTAGTCCAGTTTTAATTTCGGCAATTACACATCTACTGTGATAAACTTATTGTTTTAATTTAATGTGAATTTACTTATTGGGAATAAATTATTTGATTATCTCATGTTTTATCCTGTCTATCATTTTGGCGATTAAAAAAGCGTGCAGTCTGATATGAAGCCGATGTCAGTACACACAGTGCAAGCTGAATGCATGTAAAGAGGAGACCTGTCCTTATGGTATGCACGTCTTCCATAAAAAAAGCCACAAGCATTTGTCATGCTAATCACATTGGGAAAAAATCATACCATATTTCTAAGGGCGCGAATACAGTGCAGACCGAAGCGATTTGCTGGCGAGTTATCTTTGAAACAATGTTCTATTACGCAAAGAATAAGGTAATGTTGAGTCAGCTTTTGCAGACTAAGGAGACCTACAAAATTGAGGAATATGGGAAAATTCCAGTACTTCTTTCTTATTTTTGATTTCGGGCCATTTGACTGGCAGGATTATACGGGTAATGACGTATTGCTTCAACTGAAAAAAAGCAATAGTTTAAATGTTCCTGCAACTGCCTATCAAAGGTGTCTTTACCCTGCAGAGTTCAGGGGGTTTTGTGGTCTAATGGATAAGGCACCTGTCTGAATCAGAAGATTACGAGTTCAAATCTAGTCATGGGTGAAATGAAGGGTACATTTTTCTAATGAATACGGATAGTTTTGCAAGTCTCTCCCTGCAGTTGTTCGGAAACCTCACTCTTTCCAGAAAATCTAACAAATCTTTAGTCCAGTTTTAGTTTCGGCAATTATTTGATTATCTTCATGTTACACCCACCCGCCTGGATAGAGCGTCCGCTTTCGGACGGGGAGATCTGGGTTCAAACCTGGGTCGGGTCATACCAAAGACTTTAAAAAATGGTACATCCTGATTCCTCGCTAGTTGCTCAGCAATAAAAGGATAGAGGGTGGACTGGTCGGCCCAGTGTCGGTATAATGTGACTGGGTGAGGGGGCTTGTTGGGTGTCCTCGGCAAGTCGTCTCGGTGAGGCAGCACCAGATAAAAGATACGGTGGAAATCCGTCACATCGGAGACACCGTGAAATATTCTTGAGAAGGGCGTTAAAACAATAAGCATTCACTCATTAAGCATTCATTCATGTTACATCCAGTCTCTACCATTTCAAAAAACCCGCTGTCTGATGTCATCTGGCGTTAAACAGAGGTCAGTAGACACAGTGCAAGCGGAATGCGTGTAAACAGGAGAACATTGCTGTCATAGTAAAGATGAGGTTGCTGGGCGTGTCGCTTTCCAAGCGGCAGTTCATTCATGCTTCCCTGAATGAATTTTGTTGAACACTGACTGTAACATACAGGATCCTCTTTTCAAATGTTGTCCACGTGTAAATTCATGTATCTTAAATACCTCAAAAAATAGAAAAAATATATTGCACTTGGCACAACAAACCGAATGGTGTAGTGGTATAGACGTTTGCCTACTGATCCAACAGAGATGTGTGGTGGGAGTTCGAAATTAGAGATTGTCTCGAGAAATTTCAAGGCAACAAGTACAGTAACTGTACATACGGCTATGTCAGATCATAGCGATAAACGGTAGTAAACAGAAGGTACGTTACGTACACCGTTTTTTTTCTTCGTACGATAAAAAATTCCATTTCTTAACCAATGAAAACACAGCACAGGCACATGACCGTGGGGAAAGTAATGACAAATCCAGCAACCTGAACTTTACGAATGCCGCTGCAAGCATTTACCATTCTAATCACATTGGAAGAAATTATACCATATTCCTGAAGGAGCGAAGACAGTGCAGACCGGAGCGATCTGGTAACGAGTTGTCTTCGAAAGAGCGTTCTATTACGCAAAGAATAAGGTATTCTTGAGTCAGCTTAGGCAGACTGAGGCGGCCTGTTAAACTGAGAAATGTGGGAAAATGCCAGTAGTTCTTTACTTTTTTATGATCTGGTGCAAATTGACTAGCAGGATTTTGTGGGAATTGCTTTTATCCGTAGAAAAACAGGAGTTAAAGCATTTGTGCACCTGCCCATTAAGAGATATTTTTTCTCGGGTCCCATGGTGTAAATAATGGGAAAGGCGTCTGACCTAAAATCAAGGCCTTTTGCCTTAAAATTGCAGGAGAAGGCTGTGGAACTCTCTGGAAAAGGTTTTTTGAAACATTCTTGGAGAACTGGAATGGATTAGGCTTTGTGATTTGTTACTTTACACGATTATCCACAAAAGCCTTTTGTTCTGCCATTTTATAGGGAGGTAATGGAAGCTGGGGATTTTTTCAGAGTTGTGCGGAATTACTTCTTGACAATTAACAATCACCAATTATTGTCTCAGGCTGTACTCTGTAATATACAGGTGTTTAGTTTTTATTAGTTCACCTATATTTCCGCTTAGAAATAATACAGTGTTCTGGGATATTTTGTCTTAGAAATTGTTTGTGGGAATTCCTCGATAGACCTATCTCCCAGAGCAAGTTGCATGTGAAAATTTCCAATCTGCTCTTTTAGACACTGGTGGTAATGGTATCCTTATATTATCTGAAATAATTATGTCCACAATTCCTCATTACGGAGATCAGGAAAAGCAATGAGAGACTTATTGCCAGAAGAGGTGGGAAAGCAAAACCGAACAGAAACGTGTTATACATAAATGACAGGAAACTCCCGTAATTGCAGAATTCCATAAGCATATAATGTCTACATATACTACCGCTCTGGTCTACCATACCTTGGCAGTAACGCTTTCGCTGATCTCGAGGTGGAAAAGTTCTGGAATCTGGTTAACATGCATGGAAAACGTTTAGATGCGGTTGACTAAGACTACAAACTGTTGCATAATTTTATTTTTACTGAAGAAAAGCTATGTAACTACAGGCAAAAAATGCCAGGTTAAACGTATTTTTCTTAAGATGGTATACAGTCTGGCACCATTAGTTAGCTTAAAATGTGCGAATATGTACCTGTATCAGAACAATACAGTGTCCATATTGCATCTATTCCAAGCTTTATTAAAGCTGGAAATTACGACCGCATATGTATATCTGAAACACAAAAGTGATGTATTCTACCAAAAATATGTATTGTATAATAAAATGGTAAGATTGCACGAATCAGGAATATTGAACCTTAGACATGAATAATATGGATTTCATTTCAAGTTTCTGTTATAGATATGCTAAGTTCTACGTGTGGAGGATACCAAGAAGTTGGCAGTTGGTATAGGACGTAGGCGACTATTTCTGTGATATAAAGTTCTAACTTGGCCTATCCTCAAAATCAGAAGATATTCATTTTTATTTTTAGTCACCAAAATGACATGGGGCGGATGTAACATTAAAAATTTGCGAAAATTAATAATAGACTACTGGACTGCTTGGTTTTCCCGAAAAAAGAATTTCCGATAGAACGAGTCATTAAATAATTTCCGAAATCAAAACTAGACAAAATGTCCTCTTTATCTGACGAAAATGGAAATTCACAGAGAAATATATAGAAGAGGTTTGCAAAATCAACTATGTTCAGGACAACACTGCATCTTTGCTTTCGACCCCGATGAGACTCGAACTCGTAATCTTCTGACACGATGTCATAGAACTTACCCATTTGCCCACGTGACCCTGAATTAATAAAAGAACACTTTGAAAAGGCCACTGCACCGATAGCTGCCCGGTGCCATTTTTCTGTTGAAGTAATTCGTCATCTCCCATAAAGTGCATGGTGCTAGTGAAACTTCCAACTTAAAAAAGCCATGGGCAATTGCCGAGATTACCCAAAATAAAAGAACTCCTTAGCTTGTATCACCTCACCGAACAATTCCATAATCTTTGCATAACACAACACTCGGTCGAAATAGGAGCGCTTACAAATCAGTTCATTCAGCAGTGGGTGTAATTGGTGCATCAATGCTATGGTATAGTCTCTTCCAATGTGATCAGCATGGTAAATGATTGTAGCTTTCTTTGGTGCTGGCAAGATTTAAATACCACCAACATAGTTCTCATCTTTCCGGGCATTCCGGTTGTACTATGTCGAGTTCAAATCAGACTGCTTGTTTTTTCAATTGGTAAAATGCCATTTACCAGGCCTAACATCAAGATCACCAAATAATCGCCGAAATCAAGCTATAGACTGTAAATGTCCGCCTGATCTCCCCGACAGCGGAAATCTCCTACATGACTGTCCGGGAATGGCTTACAAAACCAAACCAAAAGGAAGTACCTACTCACAACTACTGCCGTTAGCGGTAGGGCCCAGTCCCCAATTCTTTTGCCTATAATGGCTCAAAACTGTATCGACATGTTGTGCATGGTGGCAGAGGGTCAAATCTCCATCAGCGCTTCACTATATACATGTATTCTTCGTCCCAATGTTTTCCCCTTGTTCCATGGTCTCCAGGTCCTGTTGTCTGATTTATTTTTCCGGGGCGACCATTCAAAGCTCAGCTTTGCTTTCTTTTGGCACACAGGTTTCGGAGCCACTGTCATCACCGTCTCGAGCAAAACCTGCAAGGCAAGCACCCGCTGGTATAGTCTTATTTGTCTAACTTTCAAGTGGTCTTTGTTCTTTTGGTTTTTCTTCTTTGTTCTTTTGGCTTGGCACCAACACTTACACGTGAAGCATATGACCCACCCTTGCACAGTGTTGGGCGACATGTTCACGGGACATGCGTATCATCCGGGCACTGTTCCCTTGTATTCGGATCCTCGCGCGATGAAAAATCGTCACAATTGTAGTCGGCATTGATTATACTTCTTTCATCCGCACCATCGACACTCTATATATAGGCTCGGTATCACGAAACTTCTAAAAAAAAATTTGCTTAAGCAAAGTTCTGCTATACTTATGTAGTGGTTGACATAATTTTTTTGAAAAACACTCCTTGTTACACTCGAAAAACTACCTAGCGAAGTAATCACATGGCCCTTCCACTACGCTACAATGCCATGGGAAGGCCTCATTGAACACTAATGGCGCAAACTTCGCCATCTACCGGCCGGCTTTCACCCGACCAGTTTGGCTCTGCTTGTGTGTTGCATTTTTGTCATTAAGTTGGGCGCTTTGCATCGGCTACAATTTCCGACCCCTAACGCCCACTGTTAAGTCATAATAAGACTCGAGCAACTTCTATCTCTCTCGGTACACACTAGGTTTCGCCATGTTCGATGAAGCTAAGCATCCCGATCTACGGCTCCTTAATTTTTTTCCTAGGAACTTTTAAACGTCTCTCCAGGGTAAGTGAACATAACAATGTCGCTGGCAGACACATCTTTGTTTGATCAGAGCATGGGTATTGACTGTTAAGTTCGGTTTCTTTACATTTGGCTGCTTTTGAGATATTGGAACTTCAAGTATACAAACAATATTTTAGACATGATTTCAATAGGTGTCCCGCCAGGACCCCTAAAAATACTTTATTGAAACACATTTAGTGGACCAAACATGCTGCGTGTAAATCATATGCATATGTATGTGTGAACCTTAATTTTGAATAGCACCACGACATGCAATGTACCGATAATGGTGTCGGAGCAGACGGCGGAGAATAACGTGTACTAACACCGTTTATACCTTCAGTTAAAGTCAGACTTGACACTAGCAACTCTCTGAAGTTTCGTGTATATATATAGATGATGGCATGCATGGCCCAAAGGCAGACCGGTTACTCCACCAAGCACGAAGCCCATTCATCTTACTGACATTTGTCATCATTCACACCAACTTACCTCCGCCAGCATATAAGTATGGCATTTATCCAGCGGCTGTCTGCCGCGAAAACAAACGTTATGCGTGCGTCATTGTCTTGTGGAATTGGTTAAGCGTGTACTAGCATAGGTCAAGGTCAAAGATTGCCGAAAAGATCAAGAGGGAAATGCCACGAGTGCACAAAGCTCTTGGCCATGTTACATATGTATTGTTACAGAAGATTCTCATTCCCTATCAGTGATCTGTAGTTAGAGTAACTTCTGATTCCCTATAAGTGATCTGTGTTTAGAATAACTTCTGAATAATATGGTTCAAAGACAAAGTTCCAAAAGTCTGTCTTTTGTTAACATATAATTTAGGAGAAAATCATGTGGCTAACTGACAACGTAAGTAACTGGCACCGAAGATGTTGTGGGGACATAGGCATCGAAGTCCTTTACGTTGTACAAAGATAAATGCTGAACATTTACGTGTTGCAAGGTCTGATCAAGAACTCATGGTTCAGCATTCCTTGACATAAAGCAATGACCACAATCGCTACAATTTACTCCCAGAGCGCAAACGTTTGTCACTGCTAAAGTTACAAATCCCTAACTACCAACAACTACAGAGAAAATATTCTACAATTGTATCGTATCTCTCAATGGTACAAAATCGCTAAAAATCTGGGTCCGGATATCGTTGTAGACCATCATCAAATATTATTGGACTGGTGGGCAAAATTATAGCCAAATCCGTCCATAAAAAATCCCTTTTTTCGTAAATGTTTCTAACAAAGGGACACATGGAGGCCAACAAAAACATCGAAACAGGGACACAAATGTGTGCACAATACATTGTCCCTTTGTCTTTAGCTGAGGAATGCTGAGATAAAATTGTGTTATTCATGACTGTATACCGAATGTCTGATGGACTGACATGTTTAATGCTATATGGAAAACTGGTAAGCCTTCTGTAAAAGCGGTGTGCTGACACGCGGACGCCGTCTTCAACAGAGAGACAGGCGCATGAGCCAAGAAGTTAGAAGATAAAATCCTTCGGCCAAAACATTGGTTGTGGAGTTATCGCACAAGAAATACATATGTTTTCATCAGAAAGCGAACCGAATGACTAGAGGGATTAGTTATAAGGTGCCATATGTCTGGGAGTTCCTGATAAGGACGCACCTGCTGGCAGACCATCTACGAGAACTTCCTGACAGCTGACAGCGCAAACGCCACACAATAACGCGTGCGCAACCTGCCTGCTTGATGTTTAGCTCGGCGAACTTTGGACAAATGGTTACAATCTTGACAACAACAACACTATCTAAAGAATGTTCATGGTATATATATATATATATATATATATATATATAACCCTTAGCACATGTTTTGTGTACCATTTCCTATGCCCATCGACATGTGCTTATACGTATCGTGCACATTGGTAGTCGCTTAATTGGCTTTGCTGGGTGATACGTCCAATGGTTAGTAGCCCTAGGCCTCTATAGGCATGCGTGCGATTAGTCGTGTATCGTCGATATTCTTGTGTTGTCAAGAGTCAGCGATACTTAAAGTGGTGAACTCCGTGAACAAATCGCTCAAAACTGATTCGAAAAAACAAAATCAAAACATCTGCGATTTTTTTAAACTCATTCCTTTTAATTTCTATATGGATCGGAGTGACTGCAAAATTTCTGCAACACGCCTTCTGCTTTCGTCCTCTTTCTTGCTCTCAACATGTTTGTACCATGAAGATGACTCGGCTGGTCGGTGTGTAGAGCGGAATGGGTTTCATCGTGAAGCTTCAAAGACTATATTGTCTGCAGTTTCAGAAGGTTAACCCTACGATAACAAATATTACGTTTTGTTTTTTAATAATTCTTGCTGCATTTACTTTCGGGGTTACATTTCCAGCAGTTAAAATCGGTTTTGAATGAAAGGAAGGCAGTTCGAACAGTTTCTTGGTACATAGGATGGAAAATAGATTGCCATCAGTGTATAAGCAATTTTTATTCATTTATTTATTTCATTGGTGTTTTACACCATATACTCAAGAATATTTCACTTATACTACGGCGATCAGCATTATGGTGGGAGGAAACCGTGCAGAACGCGGGTAACAGTTTTGGAGGGTGTTGTACTAATTTTCTTGTATGAATCTTCGGGAAGCTCTTTTCAGGCCCCGCTTAGCCTAGCTGTCTGGTCAGGTCAAAATTCATTTATTTTATCTGATTGTTGTTTAACATCGACAAAGAACATTTTACATTTACCGTTGCTGTTGATAATGTGGGTGAAATCGGAGTGCCCCATGTAAACCACCCACCTTTGGTCATTTACTGATGAACTTTTTCACATGTATCGTGTATTATGAGTGAAAGACAAGAGGTCTTCATTGAATGTTAGGCTATACGCAAATAGCCTCACGAGCGTCGTCGAGGGAAAATGTGGCAGGGAAATCATGTATGATCGCACTAGATCTTTATAAAGGCTATAATGGTCGGAAATAGAATGTCGCGACAAAAAAAATGATCATTCACTTTGCCTATTTGATGTCTCTTTCAAGTTCTCGATGCAAGTTCTTGATTTCTCTACTCGTCTCTGTGGTCACTGTATAAATATCAGAGTGAATACCCATAAAATTTACGATTTCTATAGAATATATATTTGCATGCCTTATGTAGCGATATAGTTACGTAGTTTTGAAAGACTTGTCGTATATGCACAGACACGAAACATTTTCCACTAGGGGACTTGCAGACTTTTGTCCTGCATGGAAGTAAATATACAACCATCATCTTTGTACTCTCTGCTCTAACCGATAAGGCATTTTTGATCTTGTGGGCAGTGTATGAGTCTCTCATAGAAGTTTTTATTCACACAGCTTGCAGATCAAAGACTATACCTAACAAAAA
Organism: Acanthopleura granulata; assembly: GCA_016165875.1. Lineage (NCBI taxonomy): Eukaryota > Metazoa > Mollusca > Polyplacophora > Chitonida > Chitonidae > Acanthopleura > Acanthopleura granulata. Next base: position 24,650,234 of record JABBOT010000080.1, on the reverse strand, counting down.
AGTTGCTTTGATATATGTTACGAAAGCGGAGAATGCTCTTGTAGGCACAGCGTTTTGGTCCAAGGGCCCATTGATGCTCGGATTGTGAGTAAAATTGTGTTGAAGATTTCATAATGAAAAACTCTGTGCTAGGCTTCCCAATGGTTTACATTTCAGTGTACACAGGTGCGATTTTGATAATATATATATAATCAAACTACATGTACATACGTCTACATAAGAATGAAATATATACACCTAGTATATGTGATTAATGAATGGTTATGGCTTACACAGCTTTACGGGTCATAGTTTGGTATACAGTGTATTATCTTTTCGTTATGTCATAATTATATTTCCCCCACCCATAAAACTGAAAAATTATTGAGCACGGTGCCAAACACCAACCAAGTAAGACAAATAATATTGGTTTCACCGTAACCTATATATAGTATCAAACCATGCAAGACGGTTTTATGAATGAATGGATGGATGATAATGGTTAAATATCCGCAATATTTCAGCCATATAATGGCCACAATATGCCTAACCCATGCAGTATCTGTTTTATAAAAAGCTATAAAAGCTCCATGGTTACACATGCTTTTCCCCCCCAAAATGTAGCTAGTATGGGGCCCCAAAAAATCTTGCATCAATATCAGAATATGGCATATGAAACCCATTTTACGATCTCAACAGTCAGAAAAAAAAATAGAATGGGCATATGGTTTGCAGGTTCATAATATCTATGGTCCTTAATTCTGATGGCCCTTACTTAATACAAGCGGGCCCAGCTAATGTCATATTCCAAGGGTCGTAAAAGCTCATGCTGTTGTATACACATGTATATGTAAAGCACAATAACACGAAGAGGCTGTTCCATGCATGCAGTGCGTGCACATTAATTATTGTGCAAAATTCAGTTATCCTCTTGTGTGCTATAGAATGTACGTGTTGAGGTAAATGTTAAGCGTGCATGGTATCTGAAAAAGAGACAGCATGTATACTGAGCCCGAGAAGCACAATAACACCGGGGGGGGGGGGGTCCGTCGTTGAAGCTGTGTATTGAAAAAATCGCCTTAAATTTCAAAATTCATGAATCATCCTGTTAGGGTGCTATATCTTAACAATTAAACACTGCACGTGCAGGTGCATGTATCGAGCTCAGGGTTTGCATACACGTGTTTAGGTGTTTGCATGATACACACTTCAATGTGGATGTATTATAATTTACACAGATTGCGTACCTCTAGCACACAAAATTATGTGGCATCAATGCGGTCGCTGTGAGTTCAAATCCACCCCATAGGCTGGCTTCCTCTCCTACCGTGCGTGGGAAGATCTGCCAGCAACCCGCAGATGGTCGTGGGTATGCCGCGGGACCTGCCCAGTTCACTCTCAGCATAATATGCTGACCGCTGTGGTAGAAGTGAAATATTTTTGAGTATGGCGTTAAACACCACTCAAATAAAATCTCTGAAATAAATAAAATTATGTGGATGTGTATATTTTGCCACAATAATATGTAAAACTCGTATACATGCACTATTATTTATATAGAGTGGGCTCAGATCGAGATATCGAAAGGCTTCGAACGTTTTCGTGGTCATCTGCATGGGTGAGATTTTGCACGTGTTTGGTGGGAGATATAGCTGGGAATACTTCCAAATTCATACACAAGAAGCAAATTCATAAAATTTGTTTAGCATGCTGCACAGGCCTCTGCAGGAAGAATACGTGTATATCTCATCTGATGATTTATTAACAAATCAGACAGTTCAAGTTGTCCACAAGCGTCTATAAACCTCGAGATTCACATTAGCCTACCTGTGTACCCGTATAAATGCAGAAATTCAAATATTAAGTTACATGAAGTCAAACTCAGTCTGTCAATATTGTTGATAAAAAAAGGAGTTAAAAAGAAAGGGATAAATTATGAAGCATGCATGGAAATATGCAATTTAATTATCTGTCTATAATTTTATTGTGAATCATAACAGAAATTGCCTAAAACGCGTATATGACATCTGTAAAAGGCCACATTTTCCACTGCTGCTCATGTGATAGTCATTTGGCTGCTTAATAACCCTCCCATCTGCACCCACCCAACTAAATTATGTGACGTTCACCGTGATTATGTCAGTATTCTGCGACTAGAATTTAATTGTTCACGCCGTAACCAATGAGGTCGCATGCAGGCCAGATCCTAACGTCGCTGTCATGGAGGGGTGGGGGTGGGGGGGGGGTTGACGAGGTCCAAATTGACGTATATATGATAGCCTTCCTGCTGTGTTGGCATGTACGGCCATAGCCCATTTGTTATAGCCTATAATGCCTTAGATGTGCGTTGAATGCAGGTATGTCAAAAAAAAAAAGAAAAAAAAAAAAAATCAGCCGATTACGTTATTATAACACGTATTGGGTGAGTTCATTATGGTGTAGACGCAGTCTAGCACTGTGGTGAATCATTGAACTGACGATGTCTTATGTAATTATTCCCGCCTGGTCCGCGATAAACCTTAATGGGTTTGCACTGACGTCCTGTCCTACATATATATATTACGGATATTTATTGCTGCCAGAACTGACCCGAATCCACTTGATCCTCATTTTACTTCCCCAGCATCTGTTCTTTATCTGAATTTTAAAAACCTTCAAATACCACAACATTCCTTTATACATGAGCTCGAGTTAACAGCAATCACTTGTGCCTGTTAAGTATCCAAGGAAAGAAGTTTTGCTGGCCAGGTAGCCCGCACCGCATCAAATCGGTCTGCCCTACCGTTCTGCATTTACTACGGTATTACCACGCCCCCGTCAACCACATTTACAAGCTACTGTCTGCGTCAGACAGACTATAGAGGTGGCTATAGAGGTTTCGATGCTGACGTGTCTGTAAAACGTCTTTGTTTACTTTTCTGCTCTCTTTCATACTGTCGTCCCTTTAAGACAAACAGCTAACGCGGGATTGTTCCATCCAGCGCGCGATATTCGATGGGCCTATGAGAAGCCGCCATCCTTTGCACCGACCATTCTGATTGGTCAGCGGGATGTCGCAGACGACCATGGAAAAGAAAGTGGAAAAAGTGACGGAGTGTTGTTATGTCAATCGTCTCGGAAGAGTGGGGTCAGACAGCCTGCAGTCCTCCGTGTCGCTCTATAAGACGGCCGCGGGGAACGAATGGAAGTGAAAGACACAGCTATCTGTGCAGAGTCTGGAAGCAGTGAAAAGTTAGGTGAGCTGAGCACTGTTTCCTCGAATCGGAGCTCTCCGCAATTTCCCGGTACCGAGTGAGTTACCCCCGGGGCAATGGGGGATGTCTTCACTGTTGTCTGGACGCATACTGCAGGATCGTGTGAGAACTGTCACTTGTCTGCACAGAATCAGGGCTGATAACAGTATGACAACAGTTTAGTTAGATCTCTGTATTTTGTTTGGAACTTTATCATTTCATTGACCGACAACCAGTGCCACCAGATATTGTGGATTTGACAGGTCAGTGCAGATATGCCCCGTGCAAATACTCAGTGATCGGAAAAGTTGGAGGAAATTGAAGGAAAACACACACGAGCCTTGTTCACGGGACAAACAAACAACTGGCCTTAGGCATTTGCCAGACAGGTGTGTTGCTGGCAAGACAGGTAGGCCTACGACGGACCATGCGTTGATAATCTACCAGGACAAGGTTTCTTCATGTTTGCACGAGACGCCTTCAATTTTCCAGGGTACCCAATGGGTTGAAACTTAAAATGCTGAATCTGTAATTTGTCTAGAGTCAACAGCTCCATTTATTGCACTCACTAATGCTCAGCTACAGGACAGTACAGGTGATGTATTACCCATGGAAATAATGCATATTTTACAAGGGACCCAAGAGTCCTGTTAAGGGTAGTGTTAGTTACAAGTTTCTAATAATATGTATGTTTAATCTCTGATGCACTGTTAGGTGTTATTGAAATCAAGTCATGAAAATTAGATGTACCAGTAGACAAACTCTGAACACATCATTAAGTTTGTATGTGTGCAAAGTGACAGCAGTGTGAGATGCAGTAAGAAGTGTCGGATTGAAGACAGAAGAAGGATGTGGCCGATGTGCTGTTCAGGTGTGATGACAGCCATGTGTTACAGTTCAGCTGTCGTCTACAGTCTGCTCTTCATGGTAAGTCTGATGGCTGACAGATTTTATTACAAACACATTGCGTGGTTATTGGCCAATGCAAAGACTGATCCAAAAACAAGTACACATGCATATCTGCATGTGTTATCATATTAAATCTTGAGTCTCATCTGCATTTGCATTGATGTCATGTTCATACCCAGTGATGCAAGAGTAATGTACAGGTGCTATATATGAGACAGCAGATAATAATTTCAATCATTTCATGTAAGATGTATGGTGCACGGGTGATTCATGTGATGCATTCAGTGTAAGATGTCAACATTCTTCATAATATTTATGTTGGATGCAATTTATTTTTGCTGTGTGAATGAGTGAAAGTTCAGGATTGTATTCAAATGCTGCATTGATTACTTGCCAGTAGACTAGGCCTATTTGAAAAGAGACAGGTGGTACATGTTAAGTAGTGCTACAGTCCAATATTGATGTGTATAAATGTATAAGTGTTGTCTAAGACATCAAGGTATTAGGTTGAAAAGGTGGCCAAGTCTACTCTGTATGAAGTGCATGCATCTGTAAAGTTGTGCTAACACACATATACAGTAACAGCTATTGTTAGCGATGTGAGATTGAGGGCTTTGGGGGATTGCCAGAGTTGCTCCCACTGTCCCCATCTGTGAAAACTACTGCCGCTGACATTTACTCCAAGTCTCAGCAGAGCCTAAATTTGTCCGCTCTGTGTTAAACCACCTCAGCTCTGACTGTACCTGTACACTGCACACCTGGAGTGTATATAATCACAGACTCTCCTCTGTGAGTTCATGCAAAATGCATTTACGATGTATGTACTCCTGTCCTATGCTCACCAAATAGATTGATTGTATGCTGAACTGACAAATAAAGCCGCAGTGTCCCTATCTCTGCAAGTGTTGGTGTGCACAGACAAGTGGAGAAAGAGAGCATTGTACAGTGCTAAGCAGAGTGTATGAAGATGAATGTGCTTTAGGTATAGTGAAGGCAGACCAGAATAATTTGTACAATATACCTACGTCAGTATCAAACACACACAAACTTTATATGTGGCTCGTCTGGGAAAACTTCTTTTGTGGTTGAAGTTTTCATTGATCAACTAAGTTGTTACTGCATGTTCTAGGTGAGCATTTGCCTCTATGCTCGTTCTCAGATAAATTGTAGATTGCATGTAAGTGCTGGTTTTTCGTGGTTGATACACTGAAATATCAGCTATGAAATGAAAGTGTCTTTCAGTAAAGTAAATATCTGTATATGTGTGCTGATCATGAGAATTAGTGTTCAAAAAAAAGTATTGGTTTCTGCTTGACTTGGTACATGTAACTCAAAAGGTGCCATCACTAGAGACTAAAACTCCCTCTCCCTATATATCCTACCAAAGCAAGATTTGCAAGAAGGTACATGTAACTTGACTGCATTAAATGCATGTTATATTGCATCTGACAGTATTTCCAGTTTACCCATACGGTGCCAAGTGATTGCTGTATGTAAAAACTTAAAACATCAAGAGAAGTAATCTTTTTGACAATATAAATTTTCAGTCAACTATGTAATATAACTTATAAGGAAATATACAAATACATATTAGATAAATAGAAACACACAAGACTCACTGAAATGATGCAGATGTATTCATATTAATTTGCTTTTGCCCTGCTTATGTTGGGGAACACTTGTGTGCTCATCTTCTAGCTTTTAGTGAAGTCATCATAGAAAATCTTAGGGGAGGCAAAAAAATTAAATGGGTTTTATGAAACTTACTTGAAGCTTTAATTGGTTACATTTATTTACACTTGCAAGCAGTTCAAGTTTCATGCAAGCTTTTAAGATCCAAACTTTCTCCTTCAGTGGGTTGCCTTTCAGGCTTATTCTGGAGAGTAATGGGTCATTTCTCTGACATGACATGCATGTGTCACTAAAACATACCACAAACTGCTGTAATACAGTCAGACTAGTTCTTGTGTTGCATACATGTAGAAGGAAAAAGTGGATTTAGAAAGAGTGGAGATGTTTAAATTGCTAATAACACTTGAGATAAACATTTGGTGTTAAGTGCATGTTGTGATGTATATTATATACATGTAGTGGCTGGCTGATGGTGTGTAAAGAAGCAATGCAGATCTTTGCACTGTTTTGGAATGCTGTCTTCTCGGTTTCAAGTAAGGTTTGTCTTGTATTTATTTTTCTTTAACACAGGTTGCAGTGTTACCGGAAAGAAATGGAACAGTTTTTTTTAATTTGGAATGGGAGTGTGTGGGGAGTCTGAGGGGGTTGGGGAGAGGCACTGTTAATTTTTTCTTCTCCCCCATCGGTTGAAAGGATACACATGTATTTTCAATTTTACTAAAGGATATACGTGTGTATTGCAGAATAGAACCATAATTTGAACCATACTTTCCATGAGTACCGATTTAATAGGGAGCCTTAAGCTAATATCTTGAACCTTCTAAAGTTCTGTCTAAATTACACATAATTGTGACACACATGTCAACCCTAAAATATATCATAATATTCTGAAAGTTAATGATAGGTGACATGTATATCATGACTGTGATCATGAATTACTTGCAGATTTGAGGCTGTCAAACAGCTGATTATTTAATTATGTAACAGATTGCCATACTCGAGAATATTTCACCCACTATCATACCATGGTAGTTTTTCATATAAGTTCAGAAAACCTGAGTGCCCGGCATCAAACACTGAGCTTTGATAATTTACTGAAAAAACTGACAAACACATATGCAAGCGGTATTGGTGGAAGCCAAGTGGTCTTCAGTGAAAGCTAGATTCTGTTGCTAAGGTCGGTCACAGGAGTGTCATCAACAATGTGCTAATATGCATACACCAACATGTGTATAGATTAGTATGATTTGATTGGTTGGTGTTTGAATCCTTGCTCAGGAGTAAGGATGGGAGTAAACAGCTAACCTTTACCAGGCACAGCATACATGCAGACCAACAACAGGCAAGCAGGATATGTATAGTATACATGAATGGTATATGTATTGGTGCTATATGTGGGTGACCTTTACAATGTGACTTGAGGCCAAAACATGTAATGCTCAAATTTTATTCCTCATTAAGTTAAGTGATGTTAGTGCTGATTCGATGCCCATTTCATTTGTGAGTTTGTCACATTCAGAGGCACTGTATAAACAAAGTGCCACTGTACTTGTATCTCATTGACCTGGAGGAAGCTAAGTACAATAGATTTTTGTCTCATCAATATTATATTGGATTGACCACATTTTTCTGTTACTGCTTTGAAGTTTCTGAAGTTATGATGGTACATAATTTTATTAACAGGGTAAATATACATCTACATGTATTTGTCCAGATGTGAAATGTTTATGCATTCATTTGGACAGTTGCTTTGACTTTTTGTTTTCTTGGCTCTTGGAATGTTAATCATATGATAGCATTAACTTCTAATCTTGTTGTCTTGGGGAGGCACATGGATGCTCCACCTAGTCACCTCTGGGATACAACACAACATACAATGTATCCCAAGGTTATAAAGGTTTGAAAATTTTACAGTATTGAACCTTGGTACCTTGTTTACAAACTGGTGGTCTTCAGTTTCATTACCAGTAACTGGAACTAATATAACAGATGTTTAGAGCTGTTGTATGTCTCAGCCAGTAGTTTGTTCAAGACAAAAATTGATGAACCCTTTACAAGGAATGTTCATCCTTGAAGTAGGTGAGGCAAAAGAAAGGAGACACCAGAGCAGATGACCAGTACTAAAATACCAAAGTGTGTACATGTATGTGTTTTCTGAAGATGAAAAATAGCAAAATCAATAGTAGAATAGCATTTTAAGTATTGCCTTTTTCAGACTTTCTGTCATTTGGCTGAAGTGCTCCTCTGGCTGTAACCAGTAAGCACTTGACCAGTGAGGTTGTATGCTTGAATCCATTCATCGCTCGCTTCGCTATATACTTGTAGGGAAGTCTTACATGAGGTTTGAAGGTGATAAGCCAGGTTTATGGATGCCAGATCTGGCAGCTAGATTGCAGTTCAATATTTTTTGACTGCAGAAGTAAACCCCAGTCAAATGAATGAATTCATAAAAATATCAATGTATATGTGCCTTAAAACTTACTAGCAGTGAGATTTGGCAAGCTGATGTGTTGTACTTGCATAAGGGGTCCTAGTATTTGATATATGATATACATATATGTATATAGTTTTTAAGAAAGTGTGCTGTCTATAGATTACATGAACAGAATAACTTGAATTACATGTCCTTCTCCATAAGTTATACTACATGTACTTGACAGCTACATGGCTAATGTATACTGAGTACATGTTCGTAGGGTTAGGCAGAGAGAGGATCAGAACACTTCCCAGCTCAGGGTTACAGAGTTTGGCAGTCTGTTTCAGTTGTCATGTTGAGTTTCCTTCTGTGACATTTTCCCTTCCTTTAGTTTTTACTGGGGAGAAGGAATTCAAGATACGTTCAGCTCAGAAAATATGCATAATATACTAGGTTGAACTGCATGAAGTATGATGTTTGGTTTATTGTATGATGGCCTATCATCCAGTTTATGCACATCACATGGTCTTCACCTGTCTATAATGATGCATTCTGGCAGTATCAGGGATTGGGGAATGCAGCTTTCTCGACCTGATGGTATGCCACAGCAAGTCATAATGGAACTTATCTGGGAACACACAAGCAGAACTAGACCTTTCTGCCCTATGTTCATGTCTTCCACAGCTAACGCCTTACACAGCCATAATCCATAATCAGCGCTGCTTTTTGTCAAGGCAAATGCAGTCAGATTATATATGTCTGTTTCTTTTCTTCTTTTATCATTCTGTGTCAGGTTCAACCTCATGAGCAAATAGTCTTGTCAGAATGGTTTAATCGGAGTGATGATAATCTTGAGAATTGTACTTTTTTCTCCTAGTTTTTTCTGTGACTAAATGTGGCCTGTGGTGTACTGAGCTATTGAAACATGGAGTGTTTGGCTTGGTGGTGAGAACAGAGAAGGTCAGCTAAATGGTTTATAAAACACATGTGTGAAACACCAGGTGGTTTTCTTGTCACATTCAGACTGTTTTGGTAATTCACTGAAAGCAATTCTTCCTTGAGACAAGCTTGGTCTTCTCACACTTTCATAAACCTTAAATAGTTTAAAAGAACAAATCACATTTAGACAAAGTACGTATCATCCAAGAGGCCATTTTGTGCTGATTCCAGATATGGTCTTCCTTATTACTTGGCATTTTTTTTTTATAGTGATTGAAATGGAATAAATATTGAGATGCTACAGTGAAGTTTTTGGACCATATTAAACAGGCTGAAGCACAGTGTCATAACAGGTTCTTTTTACTGCTAAATATCCTCTGATACATATGTATATATATATATATATATATATATATATATATATATATATATATGCCCTAAACATTCTATGCGAATGTGTATGTATTCAATGTGGATAACAGTTACAGCCTTCTTAGCAGCAGCAAAAGGGTCTGTGACGTCACTACTTCATCCTATTAGTATTGTCCAAAAAGTCCATAATGGCACCTCAGTCTTTATTATTTCCATTTTAATCACTGTGAAAAAATGCCAAAAAATAATGAAGCCCATAATTGGAATAATCTAAATGGCCTTTTAGATTATGTGTACTTTGTTTAAATGCCATCTGTTCTTTTAACCTCTAAACATAGTTCCGTGGTAGAGGGGGTTAGCTTGCTATTGCAGCGTTATGACTCCCTACCTCTCACCAATGCAGTCACTGTGAGTTCAAATCCAGCTCACCTGGCTTCCTCTCCGGCCATACGTGGGAAGGTTCTTAGGCAACCTGAGGAAGGTCGTGGGTTTCCCCCGGGCACTACCCGATTTCCTCCTTCCATAATGCTGGCCATCATCGTATAAGTGAAATGTTCTTGAGTATGGTGTAAAACAGATCTACAAAGACATAATGATAATGGTAAATTGCTACATCTGCTTACCAAAGGTATGATGGTTTTCCATTATTAACTTTATATGACATGAACATGAAAAGTTTGGGCTGTTTGTAGGCTGCAAAATAAAACTGATCTCCTTTGCTATTTGGACAGTGAACTCTGCTACTGGTATACCAGTAAATGTTGTTCTGTGTTTCACTAATAAGAAGCAGGACTAAAGCCTGAACTGTCAAGCTTGAGAACCTGTAGGAAACTTGGTCATTAAAAGCCTGCCAGCAACTAGACAGACAGACAGTCAGATTCCCTTACAAGATCTACAAGTGTGTAAAGCTGCGATCACTGGTACTGTACATCTACATAGGATATTACAGGAACATTTGGCATGACTCGGTGATGACATCAGTTCTTACTTCTACCATTTACACACACATGTGTGCAAGTAAGTGTACCTATATAACAAGGTTGTCAGATATACTGGTTCAAAAGTGAGCAAGCCATGATGCAGGGATTATCATTAGTCCTCAGCATTGCCTTCGAATGAGGAAAGTTAGCACAACTGATGTTGACTTGCAGAATGCTGTAGTAATATTGATATAGCCTGTCGATGTGTAAGGCTATGTAACCTTAATAGTGGATTACACAGGGATGATTCCATTTATCCGGAACAAGTTATCCAGTAACATAACTACAAAGTTAGTTATAAAGTGATCATGTTACAAAGTGATCATGCTATTCCTTTGAATATTGCATTTCCATGTGTCAAGGTTACTTAATTAACATTTAGTATGTTATTTATACATTCAACCTTATTCAGTCTTAATGCCTTAACAGCCTTGATATTACATGTAATTCTGCTATTTGTGATCAGTACGAGAAAAGCAGCACATTTGGTGATGGTGATTGTAGCATTTATTTGAACTAATCGTAAAAACCATCCTTGAACAGAATCTTAGCTCAGTTTAAGTTAAGGTTGAATTCATAGTTGAATAAATGTTTGTTGATGTCATTTGGGCTATTTGTGTTTTCTAACGAATAGCGTGCTCATATAAAGCATGGGCAAATATTCAAAGGGATACTGTTAATTGAATCTAAAGAAGCTAGATGGTATAACAGTTGGAAATTGGAGTAACAGTACATATAAAGGGCTTTGGGAATTCTGGATGTACATATAGCATAAACTGACAAGATATGTGAATGTGTAGCATTAATTTAAGGGGGAAAAGTTAATGGAAACTTTGTATGTACATTTTGAGTACAAGAAAACAAGATGGCCTATTGGGTAACCTGAGGGTGCCAAAATCTGGCAAATCTCCCCAATATTAGGATCATTGGTTTACTCTGAACAGCACCTGCTAACAATACCCTATCTTGTACCAAGATCTGATTTGGCACTATTTACAGGCTTACTGTGATGATGTGTGACTTCAGTCTATTATGAATACCAGTGATCCCAGCTGGGTTAGGTTTATGTCTAAACATTCTGGGTATTGTGGCCACATTGTCTCTATCACAAGCTAAGCAACTGTCTGAGTAGTAACAGACCAGAGACCTTCACTTGACACCAACAACAACATGCCCTACACCCTGGAGGACTCTTCATTGTAGAAACAAATCTTCAGCTCCAAGCCTGGCCTATATCACCTCCCCTGCTGGGAAGTTATGTTTGAGAAGTGCATTTTAATCAACCCCCCTGCTGAAGTGTTCTTGAACTAAACCTCTTGTGTCTATAAAGAAAGCTGACAAAAAAACACCCCCTGCTAAACAAATATATGTATCTGTGCTGCTGACTTCAAATACATGTATATATATGCCATGAATAACTTGTAAGTAACAGTTTGTAAATCAAAAAAATTGTGTAAATTCAAGGTGTATAATTCCTATGATAAATGATTTGATTAACTCCAACAGTTAATTACATGTACATTCTGGCATGTTGCTTACATTTGTTTGGTTAGTATGGTTGGCCCATAGTTGATTTTCTTATTATTATTACTCTATAGATTGAGAAATATATGTTCGTTGAGTGTTCTTACCCTTCAATCAATTTTTGGTGAATGAAACAGGTACATGTATGACAGGACATGAATAAAATTTTTTCGGTTGCTGCTTGTACTGTGTTCATTGAGTCCAGTAATAGTGTACTCAGGACCTCATCTTGTGGATATATACCAGACTACTCTTCCATGAAAAAACGTTTACAGCTATTTAACTTTTGTGAAAAAACCTTGGCCATTTCAACTCTGACTGATACAAGGTCTTTGGTGCAAGAGAAATGACATAAACTGGGAGATTTAAATGGCTGGGCGTTTAGGGAAAGGTGCAGACAGGAGGTAGTCGAAGAACAGGCCATGCTTTCATAGCAATAAAACTGTTATAAGTAGGGGAATTAAATTGGCCAAGGTTTCCAACTGAGCTAAGCCATTATGACTGACTGTGATGAGTTTAAAATGGAATGAATATGTAATGATAGTGAGATGTGTGAAGCAGACTGTGAAGTGATTGTTCCCTGACAGATGATGAATTGAGCCAACCGGAGCTCAATGGGAGTTCAGGTAGCAGAGTCCTTCATTCATAGTCTCACCTGACGAGACTCGAAGAGACAAATTTGTAAGCTTTCAGGTGAACCCATATTGTGAAACAGACACAAGACAGCTGGTGTATACACTTGGCCATGCGCATCACTGTAACGTTTTCTTGTGCATCCATAGTAAAATACCTTATTGTTATTAAAATATAGCATCAACACCATATACTTATAAATGTACAGACATAGCTAGTACATCATTAACGGTCCAGATGGCCAGAACATTAGAAGAAAGATGCTTTCACTTGAAGGGTTTTTCTCTTTCGTTCTTGTATTAAAGTAACTGGGTTTTTTATGTGTAGGTAAACAAGGTATCTTTTGTTACCTGTTGGATGACTCATGTTTTCTAGTTTCCATCAATGCTATGTTGTGGTATTACATTCTGTGTATCTTTAAATGAATATGTATAATTATATATCATGGGATAAGCTGTGTTACTCAAACAGGTGTGACAGGTTAATTATGTGGGGTTTGTGACTGGTTGATTATCTTGGATTCTTCTGTCTGTTCAAGAGATAGAGAGAAACGCCATCATCACTGGTGTGCCTTGTCCTGTTTTAATTGACATAGTGATTTAAATTTACAATGTATCATACTTCATTCCATTTACTTTGTACCTGTACACATACATGCATGGTGCATCTCCCTATTATTTTGCTTTCATCGGAGTTCAGAATTAAATTATGAATACTTTAATATGACCAATGTGCATGTTCAAAGCTTTGCTTGAGAGCTTAACACAGGCGTAGCAGTGTTTGTTGTGTGCCCTGATGCAGCTGAACCTTGTTTCTTACTGAATGTGCACTCTCAGGATTCTTTTCCGTAGGAAACAAGGCTCAGAGATATTGGGTTTCACAACAAACTCCAAGACGAAGGTGTCAAGGCCTATTCTACGCCAAAAACTGAAGAAAATTTGGAAAAACAGGATTTTATGTTGCTGATATCTTTTACTCCCTCCGCAGACGTCATGAATATTAATCCAATCAACGGTAGGTTTAGTCCACTGAAGTTGACTTGGATATTTCAGTGACGTCATGTCCTGTTGTTGCGTGACATAGGAATATAAAAGTTTTACAGTATATACATGTATTATGATGTCATACCTCTGAACTCAGAGCAAAAGTCCTGAAACAAAATGTTTCTTTTTTCAATATCATGACACTTGGGTTTGAAGTAGGAAAAATGTAATCACAAAACTAATATGTATAAATTATGTGAAATTACACTGTCAACACAGAAGAAAATCCTGATAATTTACCTGTATATAAATTATGTAAATGATAAATGCACATTTACCAAGTATACAAGTTCAAATCATTTTATTTATGGAAATAAACAGCATGACTGAACATTATTTGGGTGGTAAATGTACCAGTCACTATGTTGCTTGAACGGTTATCTCTATTTAATATGTATATTTGCATATGGCCTGCAGTTTACAGGTAAAATCATGAACTTTACGTTTCTAGAAAGTCGATCACATTATGGGGCATGGAAAATTATGAATCTCGGGTTGAACAATTGCCCTTTGCCATGTACCTGACAAACCTGAATCCAAGGGATTGGCATGTAAATGCATATATGCCAACTGTCCTTTCTCCCCCCAAAATAAAATAAATTTCACCGTGATGTTCAACATTCATATGCCACTCGACCATAGACCATGGAGGGGCGCTTGAATGGTTCAGTTTTTACGTCTTGTTTACCTTGTAAATCAATGTCTTTCAGAAAAAATCTACATTTCATCAAGCAAGGGGTGTATGGTGAATCATATGGCACATATTTTCCCATTACAACACAATTACATACCTGTGTATGTGCATGAAGTATTTACCTTCTTGTACATGTATTTAAGATTCAGTATGAATGCAATATGTACATGTATATTGTAGCCGATTGCAGCCCTCAAACTTGTTGTTGGCCTACATTTTAGTTACAGGTACCATATTCAGTTATATGAAAGAACAGAATGCCAAAGGCCCATACATGTATATGAATCTTGTGTGGATTCTTTTCCAGTTTGTGCGTTTGTTAATTGTTTCCTGAGATAAACAGGTAGATATAGTGACAAGGAGGATTGTAGGCCTACATGCCATGCTCATATTGCAGCATATATACCATGACCTGTACAAATTTTCAGCCACCACATGGTGATTCACAGATGATATATTGCTGTTATTGACCTGATAAGATCTGTCCTGTTAACCCATAGGTATATTACATAAGCCATACATGCAGGCATGCTTTGTTCGCTCCGTTCCACCTAACAGACATTCATATTTGTTCCTATAGTATCATGCCTAAGTATGGTTGAGCAAGAGATTATAAATTAAGTATACACATGTACATTTAATCAAAATTTCAAAATAATAATTGATGTTCAACTAAGGAGAGGTCAGACAAATGATAGTTTCAGCACCGAAAATAAAATTTTATACCAGTAACCTTTATTCAAGACTACGGACATCCGGGCATTTGCAGTTTCATTTGCACCAACACGCTTTTCTTGCGCAGACTCAGTGGTGAAAACATTGTTAAAATAACATGGAGGTTAATAGGGAACTCTGCTTCACAGCCTCATAAGTCCAAAACTAGGTTTTGTTAACGTTCATAATTTGCATATGCTATGAAGATTGTTCTGCAGTAAAGTGTACTGTAATTTCTTGTTATTATAAGCCGTAGTTCTCAGAATCTTTTCACATGCTATCTCTCACCTTGACGCCTGTTTACTGCTGGCGCAAGTGGGTGAAGTGCCCAGATGTCTGCGGTCTCGAATTTATGTGGTAGAATTTTTAGGTTTACTATAATGTCTTCAAAATATGCTAAAATTACTAGGCCCGTTCATCAACATGAGGTAGAAGTTAAGCTGTTATTGTATTTATGTATTAATTCTGTCTGATTTTAACTTTTTACCCCTTGATGTGAAGAGTTTGTTAATGTGTGTTATGAAGCAGTTTGTAACAGACAGGCCTCCATAACTTTCTCCAGACTCTTCTACACAAACACCTCAACATGGCTAATATGTGAAACGTGACACCTGGGCGCGCACATATCTTCAGAAGACTCTAGAATGATTGGGTGTGAAAAATGACAGCATTATCTAAAATCAACAAAGGGAATTGTATTCGTGCAGAACTGAGCATTCAAGAATCTCAGGAGAAGACAAGCAGTTTAGGTTGGTGTTGACCTCTGTTAGTCAGCTGTCACACCTGTGGTAGCCAATAATACCTGTCTGACCAGACAAGCTATTTATTCACAGGTCTAAATTGACACTATCAAAGATAGTATTATAGTGTTCTAGTCAGTGACACATAGTCAACTAAATGGCCCATTGTAAAAACAGCTGAATTAACTGTGCCAATATGAATGTCCATCCATGGGTTACCATAACCTGTAATTTCAGAAATTAATACAAACATCAAGTGAACATCTAAGCTGCCTGCTTGTCTGAGCCAGCAGGCTTAGACTGACTACCAGTTTGGTCAGCTGTACATGTGTGTTTCTGGGATACCTCCACATAACTATTAAAACAACTCTCCATATTCTCTGTCACATTTTTGTGCCTTGCAGGTGTGTACAACCAGTCTGATTCTTGACAAGATCTTAAAAGAAAAAATTACACTAAACCAAATAAACATACATGTATGTGCATTGATAAAGTATTCCATGTGAAGCTTAAGAAGCTTAATATTTTATTTTTGTTAATTTTCATATGTGAGATGTCTTGAAAATTGCACGCGTGCTGAGAAAGACGAAAAAGCCACCATGTTATCTAATTTTAACCAACCACACATGAGGTATTTCTATTACCAGAGAATGAAGCTGTTTCTGCAGACATCAAGGGAACATTATTTTGCCTTTTATCCTTATTTACATAAGGATACAAGTGGCAGGACATCATGTTTTTGGATTCTCTAATAGGATATATCCTATGCCGTAGTAAGAATTTCAGATTAAAAGTTGATTTATAGAGTTGCCACACACATGAAACAAAAACTGCTGTTGCCCTTTGGGTCAGTTTCTACCCTTTTGACTGAGGTTATATCATTGGTTGTCTTGTTTTTTGAAGCAAAAGGTCAGCCAATTTATTGCAATGGGTTCAGTTCCGTGAAGGTTCAGTTCTGAATTGGATCCCTCATATAGAGTACATAAACTACTAAATCTTTGTTTTGTAAGCAGAAACAGTCAAAGGAAACATTAGTAGGAGTGGAACAATGATGTAACTTTGATCAAAATTAAAATGCTCCTAAATTTATTATTAAAATTATTATAAATTAATTTATTTATTTGATTGGTGTTTTACGCTGTACTCAAGAATATTTCACTTGTACGACGACGGCTAGCATTATGGTGGGAGGAAACCTGGCAGTGCCCGGGGGAAACCCATGACCATCTGCAGGTTGCTGGCAGACCTTCCTAGTATGGCCAGAGAGGAAGCCAGCATGAGCTGGACTTGAACTCACAGCGCCTGCATTGGTGGGAAGCTTCTGGGTCATTGTGCTGCACTGGCGTGCTAACAGACTGAACCATGGAGGCCTCCTGCTCGTAAATACAATGGCTGTTAAAAGTGAAAGGTTCTCTTGATGTAATTACTCAGAAGATTGATCTTTGTGTGAAGAGGAACAAAACATCTTGGTAAAATCTTTGTAAAATTTTTATGCAGGCTTTGGACACATTATCTTCTTTCTTCATTGAATGACATTATGAATATTTTTAAATGCATGATGATGATAACTTGATGTTCATAAAAGTGCAATAAATCGTATTTTTCTCGTAAGCTTATGCATTGCACCATAGCTTGGATGGATTTACATGTACATACTGTAAATTTTCAACCTTTTAAGCAGTAATTTTTGCATACAGTTATTGTAAAATAAAGCCAAGAATGATTTGTTAGTGTCACCATAGGTACAAGCTTCATAAAACTATAAGAATTTTTTCTCTGCACTCTATAGTTCTCTCATAAAATACTGAAATATTGCTTTCAGAAGTGGTTGAAGAATTAGGATAATCATGCTCAAAAAGAACTTGTTTTCAAGGGAGTTGCTCATACCATGTGCATGTGTCTGTGATAGTGTTAAACATTGACATCGTGGTCGCATGTGGAATTTCTCTGTGGACTTTGATTAAGTGAAGGCTTCAAGAGGGGGAAAGTCGCCTTTGTCACCCAGAGGTGTCCCAGTTCATGTAATGAGCCACTGACCCACTGAACTCCAAACCTCAAACAATGTTTTATATCAAGGGTTCCAGCATCATGTCATGAATTCTGTTCCCTTATCTTATCAGTTGTTTTGCAAAGACCAGGCTTGCTATCACAAGCACTTGAAACCTGCAAGCCTTCAGACAGTCTCTGGAAATAAAAGGCTGATATAATCCCTGCTGGTTATAATTAATTGACAGAGGTTTGGAGCTGAATTTCCGTCAAAAGTTGTCACTGTTGAGGAGAGCCAGAGGAAGTTTTAATTTGGTGAAATTATATCCTTAGTATTTCATGTTTATTGGAAAGGAAACAGATGTAATTTGTTATTTCCAGATAAAACCTTCCTGCAACCTCTTGTTAGCTTCATGCTTGTTCTTGTGGCTTTGAACATTTTTTTTGTTACAAACACAACTATTTTTTTTGAAGAAGGCTGAAAGCAGAAATGCAAATTTATAATAGGGAACAACAGATCTTTTCAAAAGTTATACTCCAGGCCAGAACCTCTGGCTGAGTTTGTTGTTCCATTTAAGGATAACCCCTAAAAATTCTTTTCTTAACTTTACCAAGTTTATCATTTAGCACACATTTAGGCTTTTTATCAAGCACTTAATAATGTCTATCAGTTGTGATGGCATAATGTCGTAATGTCAGCTTCTATTCATGAATTTGATCAATTGAATCTTGTTTTTTAAAAAAAATGACAGTTTTTGAGAAAAAGGTCGTAAAGTGAGTGCCATCATGGAAGATCTTTTTGGCTAAAAGAGTGATGGCCGCAAATACGCAAGCCAGATAAACGTGATCAAATATGAAGTCTTGCAAAGTTAAGAGAGGATTAAGCGACAGAGAGTGAACACAAAATGACTTGAAGCCTTTTCTAATTCTTAACGCATGACGGCATTCAGACTTGAGTTATACCTGAACTCATTGTTTGTAGATCTAAGTACATCAGACCAGGTTTTAGCCCATCCCAGTCTTTGTCTCTTATGACAAGATCACATTAAACTCACCATTGTTTGCCACGTAAATATTTACTTAATTGCTCTGTCATAAAAGGCATATGCAGTTGCTTTTGAATGTCACAAGATTTGGGCCAAGTTGACAAATTGCTTAATTATTATGTAGTGCATGTACTGAAAGATGTCTATTCATGGGGTAGGCCAAGAGTCAGCCAGGTCACTGCTTCCCCAGCAGACATAATTATTAACACACACAATGGCTCTGCTTGTATAGCCCTTTTAAAGTTAACTTACAGGCTATTTAAGGCATGCCTGCCTATGTATTCATGTATATGGGGGATGTTGGGGTAATGAGTACCACTAGTGATTGCTTTCTCCATCAGCCTCTCCCTCATTCTTGCCTATGCCCCAAAGGCACTCTTGTCTGCACCCTCGGTCTGGAAGCAGGAATCAGAAACAAAGCTTCTAAATGCACTTATAAAGTGCAATTCAGGTTGCATAATTAAGCATTGTTATATTGGTTTTCACTGCAGCTGTTTGTTTGGCAGTGTCTTCCCAAAGACTAAATGTTGTCCAGATGATATCTCAGTGATGGATGTTGGCATGAATGTTAAACTTGGTTGATAAATTAGAGTAAATTTCAATGAATTGGGTGTCATTTTTGTGTTAATATTGCGCCTGGTTCACACAAATCACATACATACATACATGTAGTGTATTTCTTTAACATTCCAGTGGAAGAGTCTTGGAAGTTTTTCAGTTCTGATTGATTGATTTTGAAATCATGATGTACAAAGTGTGCCAAATGGATATGACAAGGGTCAATGTTAATGAAGAACCTACAAGTTTACATGTAGATCAAGTTAGTGTAGATTTGACCACATCCCCTTCAAACTGAGAATTTTATGGTTCTTTCAGGTGATTTGGTACCTTCAGGTGATACCAAATAGTGAACACCACTTGTGACAGTTAAAAGCTCATGAATTCAACTAAATGGGTGAATGAAAATGGGTTTAATTTCCACAGACAGCTGTATGTATCCATGCCTACCACAGATGGTCTGCTCACTGTCACTATCTTTATTTACCCTGGTACAAGACACCCATCTGATGACATGACTGAAAGCAATTGTTTAAGGAAGCTGTCCCCGAAATACTTTAACGCTAGTTTTGTGTCCCCAGGTAGTGTTTTATGTCACATGTGTCCCATTGATGTATGAGTCTGGTAAGTTGGTAGGTTAACCAGCCCGAGCCATAAACCTTTTGTTGTTGTCTACGTCAGAACATTCCCATCAGCCATCCCATGTGGACTTCACATGGACTGAAAAGGATGGCTTGTCTACCAATTGTAAATTGTAGATGTTTGTTATGTTGCGAAAGCAAGTGGTAACATCTTACCAGTTAGGAAGTAGTGTATTTCACCTGGAGGTTAGCTTTTTTACATTTTTGACACATTCTGATTGATTCATCCATCTTATAGCCCTGCCATCCTAAAGTCTTTTGTGACAGCATATATGTGACAGTGGCATTGTACTGTCTCTTGTACATGTATCTTCATCTTCACTTTATCAAGTCATTCACTTTGCCTATAGCTAAACTTTCTGCCTTGATCAAGTAGGCAGAAATAACCGATCCACCCGACTCAGTAGCTTATGAATATCAGTGTAAATGTATTACCCAATCAAATAGTAATTCCCTTATTGATTGACTGCAAAGACAGAGCAGTGTATGAGCGCACATGGCTGAGGGCAGGTAAAATAAAAAACAAAAGGACTTTCCACACCTGTGAAGATGGAGATTAAACCGACATAAAGAGACAGATGCTGGCCTGCTGTCATATTAAGACGTGATGTCAAAATACTTCTTAGAGCGTTCAGTCATGGAGATAGAATAGAATGAAATCTGTTGATCATTCATAAACGTAAATAGTCATCATGTGACCGAAGATGTACGACCAAAACGAGGCCGGCAGACTTACCCCAGTCTTTTTACTCTGAATGAAACCTCCCATGTACGATACCGTGCTGCAAAACATAACACGAGCTGGACATAGCATGGTCTATTCTGCACTCATGGCTCGGCCAACTGATGTTCACCCAAAACATGCTTAAGAGCTTTCAGCACATTTGATTGACACATTTGAAACTTACTACGTGCATATATTCTTTGCCAACCCAAGCAGGCAAGTATCTGATTGGATAACGAGGACTGCTTTTCTAGTTCGAACTCAAACAGATTTGCCTAGAAAATGGAGTCATAATTGCATAGCGATACACACAGAGTGTCTGGCTTGGTATAACGAAGATGATGTATCTTACACTATCTCTATATAGCTGTTGCAGTTATCAGGGGTAATTTACCATCAGCTGTCTCGGGAGTACAACTATTCTGTGTGACCTCTCACTCAGAAGATCTTCATCATGCCAGTTTGTTTCTCCAGGCTGTCTCAAATTGGAACAAAAGAGAACATAAAAACTTCTTTATCAAGTGGAAAAATTAAATGTGTGGCACATGATCACAAGAGTTACAGTAAGTGCACACTGTAAAATGCTTAGTAAACAGTAAGTTGATATTTTTAGGGGCAGTTTTATTATGTCAACAAGATGGGATATTTGGAAAATATTTGTGTTGTGTTTCAGACGTTCTCTAAGATGGTTAGTATGACTGCTAGTCAACAGGCTGTGTACCTTCAGCAGAACATCACCTCGGAAGGACAGGTTCAACATGGTGGACATAGGCAGCATTCATTTGGATATCCCCAAGGTGATGAATTGGGGATTTTTAGAGCTGACAAAAGTCAAAGGCAGCAAGCGTTTGAAAATAATTCTGCTGACTCGCAAGAGCGGGAAGAAGGTAAGGCTTTTTTGTCACATAACTTAGTATACACATATGTATTTTTTACCATATAAAAAAACGTTTCCTGTGCTCAAATGGGAGTTGTGCATATTAAGGGAGAAATAGCTTTCTGTTTGCAAAATTCTGTTGATGTCTACATGTACATGCAAGTAGAGATTCTGCAAAATTGCCTAAGATTTACACGTATGCCAATATTCCGTACTTAGCATCTGTGTTTATTATTTCGAGTAGTTGGCAACATGTAACTGTTACTTGGCAACTATTACTTAAACTCAATAAATTTTCTAACTGAAGTTTTTTACTACATGTATACATATGCATGTGAAGATTTAGAAAGTTTGTCCACATATATTACTAAAATGGGTGTGTCTGTACAAGTCATGTCATACATGTCACTGCATACTGGGGTAAGCATTTGGGTGGTCCTCCAGAAACATGTGGACAACAAATGTGCGTCCATTGTCTCATTAGTGTGTAAATAATAGCTACATGTACACAACGGTTGGGTGATCATGTAATCACCATCACAGGCTGTAATAAGGAAAAATTAGGACATTAAATGAAAATGGGATTTAATTATGTGAAAGAATGTGCAGTTGTTCTGTATGGACCTATCTTTACCATCTGAATGTACGCTTAAAGGATAGATTTGTGATCTTTTTCTGATGTTCATTGACATAACTGTCATGTGTGAACATCACAGGATTTGTTCTTACGCAGCAATTCACTGCTCTCTGTTCATGATCATGATGATAAGTAAGATAAATTCATTGTTAAGATCTATGTCTGACTGGCTTTTATCTTTCCTTTTTCTAGTCTTTAAGGGAATTAATCCAGAGTACATTCATTCTCGGCTGTATCATAATGTTTTGTTTTGTTATATTTGTAGTGTCATTGTTTTCCACAATGAAAGAAATTTCATGTGAAAGATTTCATGTAATGACTGCTGTATTATTACTTATACACATACACTAAATAGCTTTTATTCTGAATCATATAAAGCAAAAGGTTAGCAGTTAGCTCTTTAGTTAGGTGTTTTTTATTTTCAAAAAAGAAAGCAAGACAATCTATAATATAAACGCAGAGAACAGTATGTAAAAAAGTATGTGTTTATTCAAGCTTATTGGACATACATGTATATAGGAGACATACATGTATATAGGAAAGCATAGCTGCTTTAGGTTACTTGTTGTTATGATAACGAAAGTCCATGATTGATTTAAAGAAGACATGTTGTTGACCACTGCAAGTTGAGTCTGTCATGTGAAAGTTGAGTTTTTCTTTTTGCACTGTGTATACTGTAGAATAGTCGGCCATCTGAGGGTACTGCTGTACAGCCCCACATAAGATGTGCCAGAGTGTCAGAATAACATGCATGCCTTACAAGCTGAGCATAATATCACACATTTAACATAGCTCCTTTGTAATATGATCTGTATTTTTCCAAGTAATTAAGCACATGTTTCGGGGTGATTGTATGTGGTGTATAAGTATTTTTAACTTTGATCTTTAGCTAGGCTAACCTTTCACAGTATACTCTCATTCTTTCACTCAGGTGATACATGTATCTCTGTAGTTCTGGGTGTCAGTCTGTGTGGATAGTGGTATTTACTTTATCATTTTGTTGCTGAACAGTTGGGTATTGTGGGCCTGAAGTATTACCTGTATTTCTCCTGTTTCTTATTTACCAAAGTGCAGGTGGAGCTTTACATGTACTTGACAGTTTTAAATCACTTCCAGGACATGTAGGAAAATTTGTACAGAATCAACAAGAGAACAAAACATGTATGAAAACAATTCAGCTGCAGTATCAAACTTGTGATATTTTGTAAGGTTTTGCCAATATAGTGTGCATGTATACAGTATTTTTTAAATTTATTTATGCAGGAGTTATTAACTTAAATGCAATATAGCAACAGTCAGATTTATAGGTAAAAGAAACCTGGCAAAGCCCAAAGGTAACTGTCAAACCTGTCAGGTACAAGTGCAGTGCGAACCACTAGACAGATTTAAAACAGCAACAAAAACAACCATAGCGTGGAGAGTTGATTTGAAGTGGCGACCTTATTTTTCAAGGTCCGGAATTAGGGAACTTTTGCCTGAAGCCGTGCAGTCTTGTGGGTAGGTTGGTCCATTGAGACATTAAGTCTCATTCTTTTATTGGTGTGGGATAAATGTGGCACACTTTAGTGTCTCAGTGTGTTCTTTGTTGTGCCACTGTGACTTATCCAGCCATCTTAATTTTTGATGACTTAGGTGCAAATATAATGGCGGCATTTGAAATTAACTTTTCTTTCCTTTTTTCTTGTATTCTGTATTTATTCTTGACTGATGTCTTAAACTTCAGTGAACATGTCACTGTTCATGTGCATATATATGAAGACTGCTTCAGTTCATCTCGCTGCTCTAGGATATGCCATGTATTAATAGTGTTCATGACCAGGGTACATGTATATAGTGTAGACATTTGTGTCTTCTCTGGGCGTAACATTTGGCAGTGCGCGTGAGTTCCCCACACGACAAGGCTATTGGATTACTCCAGTGCCCTATATATGATCTATGCGTACATGCACTTCACATCCCAGACAGGTGTAAATGCCATAGGCTACAAGCTGTAGCCACAACACATAAATTATGGTAGGCTGTGGCATACAGGTTATCAGTGAGATGAACGCTATGGTCCTTTACATGTGCCATTGTACAACCTCTGGATGTACCATTGCCAGACAGTTCACCTGTACAGGTGATAACCTAATGACTGTTTGTACCTCATGTAAACAGGTGTGCCAACTATCGTGTCAGCTTATTTAAACATACAACTGCTGAATGAACAGATCAGTGTTTAAACAAAACATACGGTTTACCTAGTGCATGAGTTAACTAGTATTTGGAGTGCTGCACCAAAGCTGTGGGCCTGGAATATTTATTCATTGCATGTATTTAGGTTTTTGTAAGGTACATGTATATTTACATCCATATTGAAACTGGTTTACATGTATTTGACGTTTGGAGATCATATTAAAGTTTTTAAATAACTAAGCTTTTTCAACAAATTGTTGTTTTAAGTATAATAAGTAGTTCAATAGTTGAGACCTGTCTGTACACTTAAGAATATGTGTGTGTCACATGAGCATTGTGGTTGATGTTTGACACCTCAACACAGATCAAGAAGAAGAATAAATGTAGCTGTGAGGGGCAGTGATGCCATGCCTGGGTTCAAACCAGTAGTGCTTGTATGTGCATGTCTGTAACGTTTCTTTCGTTACGTCGGCACATATACAGCAGATGTGTAGCCTCTAGCACTCGGAGATTTTCAAGTTTACATTTGTAACAGTTTTCATTCATGTTACCTGCAAATATGGGGTGAATTGTGCTTTTTCGCAGTTCCATTGCAATTAGCAACATAAGATAACATCACAGGAATGAAATAAGACCAGATTTGTGATCAAGACATCAAACTACGTCTGGTATCATGCTTTTAATATTCATTGAACATTATTGTACATTCATCCTAAACACGGAAGCATGGTAGATGCATTATATATCATATAGACTTCTATGTGCCAAACATACTAAATCGGCCTTTGGTAAATCTTGAAGCCCTGTAGATCCTTTATTTTTTTAAGACAGCTCAAAGAGTTTCAGCAGGCATACAGTACATGTATTGCACTTTTCACAGAGTGATCTTGAGCTTTACTGCTTGAACTGTTTTCTGTCACGTTACATGCAAATATGGAGAATATTGCGCTTTTTTGCACTTTAATCGCAATTTGCAATGAAAATATGCATAGTAGCAAAGAAATAAGATCAGATTCGTGATCAGGACGTTAAAGTACGTCAGGGAGCATGTTTGGAAGACTCAAATTCAAAATTTTTGTTTTCACATGACATCACATCCGGTTCCGGTTATTTGCTCAAGTATTGCATTCTGTTTCTATCAAAATAATTCAGAGGCAACAGTTGTTGCCTGAATGGCTTGAACCCCTATTGACAAAAGTGCTACTGCTTCAGAAGTTGTCCCAGAATTATTCACTCATCGTGTGAAAAGCTGATAAATCATTTAAAGAGAGACTGAAAATGATGAGTGATATTTTGAAAATCAGCACAGTCCAGGAAGTTTTATTTTTTTGTTACTTGATAAATGGTTTATTGACATCCTAGAAAGTCATGACCCACAATTTTTGTCAGTTTAAGTAATCTAACTGGTCATCAGTGTCAGTCACAAAACTACATCAGCCTATCAGGAAAATTTCTATTTTGCTGATGTAGTCAGTTTGCCAGTCAGTCTGTAACATAAGGTGTTAATGTCAGCAACATATGCTGTGAGAGTTTGTTATTGGCCTGGAGATCCCAGACGGGTTGTCATTTTGCCACCTTCCTCTTGGACCATAAAAACGAAAATTTTGCTTTACAGTTAATGTTATATGTAAATAGTCAATATGTTTCAAAATGCAAAGTTAAAGATTTTGTAAGCTTTTAAATCCTTTTGTGCTAAATTTGTAGCCTTCTGAAAAGGGTTGGCATGCATTTACAAACTATTATAAAAGACAGGAATTAGAATTATTTTTTGATCGTGCTTTCCTGAATGTAATTGATATTATCCAAAGTGGTGAACTCTAGACAGTTTTCAGATGTTTAAGATAAATATAGGCGTTTGTCAGCTTGTCATCTACAGTTTATAGACAACTAAAGTGAAGAGACCTTGGTAGTATTTACAGAATTCTGCAATGACTCAAGAAAGTCAGATTTCCAGTCTGCCACAGGCCAAGATAAACCCAACCTTTTCTTACAGCACAGATGTTGAGATGTATTTTTTCTATTCTATATCATGTTCAGCAACATCCAGGCTAATAATGGTGTCACGTTTATTTTTGCTCCTACACAATAACAAACCACCCAGTAAAAAAACCATCAGTTTTATAGACTGGTGTTTTTGTTCACTTTACCCCATGGTTGAGTAATATCAGAGGTGTGGATTTGTGTGAAAAGTTACATGGTTACATGTATGTGTGATAGACCTGCATAGAAATAAATCAACATGCCCCTACGTGACGCACGATACGAAAACAGCTGGTGAACAGACAGAAGTGAATGAGAAAAAGACACAGGCTTGGTGCATGCATTCATCTACACTTGCGTCATGAACTGTCTGGCCAGTGTTCAAGTGAGGTGTGCCTGAAATAAATATAACAGTTCATCTACGTGCTTCAGCTTTCTTCACTGTTTTTTTTGCCAGCTAATTGGTATATAGTGTCATCACCATAGAGCTATGAGAGACTTCCTGCGCCACTGACTTTTTGACATGGTGTGAACAAGCTTTTACAAATGTTATTATGTGGATATTCTTACAGTTCAACTGGATAATATGACAAATAGTTCTTGTAGTACATGTACAACATGTGCATATATACATGTAGATGTATAAAGGATGCTATAAATAAATGGTCAGTTGAATTCAAGTTAAAATTTAAAGTCAAAATGCATGTCTATAATGGACACATTGAGATATATTTTTTTGCTCTTTGAAAAAATGTTGAAACGTTTATTATTACTTGTTTTCATTTATACTTACAAGTTTGCAGCTTGAATTTGAGATTAAAATTGAATTCACTAACCTGTAATGTCAGCCAAATTTAAACATTTATCAGAATTGTTTTGCCGTCTGTTGTTCAAATAACTTTAATTATAGTTGCAATGTTTTTTTTCCTGTGATTTTTTCTTTTAGATTCTGCATACACATCTGTTGACTTGCCTCAGGAATTCCTCTGCTTCTTATTCAGACAAATTCACCAAAATGTTAAGTAACTAGTGACCATTTTTCACACCTGGAAGGTTTCACATTTACTTTGATGTGTCATGTAATGTTATTCATCTGACATTTGTCAGTGTTTGTCCTGGGAAATAACCCCAGAATGAGCTTATAGAAGGCATTAGGCAATTGTTTGGAAGGAGTACCCAACACCTGCCATTTCATCACCCAGCAAAAGGCAGTATGCAATGGCCCTCTGGTCTTCACATTTTCTCAACATGTCTTTGTTTGTACAAGAAAGTAGTCTAGGGAAGGCGTTTGTGTTTGGCTGCTAGGTACTCACTTCGTATTGTAATACAGTAGAGTTGATAACTGACAGGCATATGGTGAGAAATATGGAGAATTCAGTGCTTGCCAGCTTCTGGATTTGGAAACAGCATTTAATAGATCTGCTTAAGCTATTTGACAGCTGCTGAAAGAGAAAAGTTGTAAGCATCTGTCCCAGTGGGCGAAACTATCATGTTCAAACTCATTGTCATTGGACATGCATGCTTCATCTTCCATTGGTCTGATTGTCTTTCGGGGTACATGCACGTACACTTGTATGAACCAAACCTTTCTTGTGTCTTTATTATTCATGACTGTATGAAGTCTTTGCTGACACATCTTGCTGTGCTTTCTGGAAGAAGAAATCAAATGCTATAATAAATATATATGAATTTTGTTTGCTTCAGATTTTCAGATCGTTATCCCATATCAGGTGGATCATCAGGGTTCTTGCATCTCTCATAAACACTCCAGGCGACGTTGGAGACGGGACACAGGTATCATCAACAATATCTCAGGTGCTAACCATCAGAGTATTTACATCAACATCACAGGATTCAAGCAAACATTCCATTTAAAACTGATTCCCAACACACATCTACTGGCTCCGGGCTTCAAAGTATACCGGCGGAATTTCTCAGGTGACTTACCTGGGAGCCTTAACGAGATGGAAGCGGAAAACACAGAAGAAGATACCTGTCTGTATTCAGGCTGGGTTTTATCTCATGGTGGGGAACCAGTGGCTGTCTCTCTGTGCAGGGGAATGGTGAGTACTTGCATTGGTCATAATTTCCTTTATTAACATTTCTCTAAGTTACAGATCACTCAGTGATGACTAGGCGGTCTTCTGTCAGGTCATGCGTAAGTCTTTGAAGCAGCTTCTCTGGCATTCAGTTTGAGACGATATGTGTAGGACAAATATAGTTTTGTTCTGTGTCTCTGCACCAGATATTGAAGGCATTCAGATATGGTATTCCAACAGGAAAGTCTATAAAATAAGCCAACTTGAATCCCATCTCCAACATTGGATAAATTTTTTCTGGAAAGTTAATGTACGTTTACAACACATCTCAGGACCTAACTGAGCTGGACATGGGATACTTGCTACTGCTGTCTGATACTTGCTACTGCTGTAACTGTTTGGATAGGGCCTGCCATAGGGTTAAGATCAACCATTGGACCTTTGATATATGTGTCTAGACAGTCTGAACTTCAAGGCCCGCTTTGCCAGATTCTTGATGAACTGTTAAATTGGGTATGACTGCCCCCTGATCGAGGGCCTGAGTGAGAACATTCCCAGTACCCTTGACAGTGTGTGTACAGATGTGAGGGGAGGTCAGATAACATCAACTACTCCTGAGCCAAAGTGGCTGTGAATGAGGAGGGCCTTTTACAGGCTTGTTATCACTGATCATAATTTAAATACTCTGACCCTCCATTCACCAGCCATTCAGTAATATGTGTGTCAACATACACATTTATGTAAGTTCTTCAAATTAGTCTTGTATGTATAACAGAATGAACCACTGGCAGTGTGTGGCCCCTGTTGTAGAAATGTCATGAAATGCACTCCCCTATGGGAATTAAATGTAGATGTATTTAACTTTACAAATACATCTGTGACCATGTTAGCTATAATTATTTCTAAGAGAAGTGTTGTGTAGGACACATGCTATTTTTTACTCATTTGTTCATTGATCATACTAATAAAGTTGATGTGCTAATCCAGATAGAGAAAACGAAAACACCTTTCATTTGGGCAAAAAATAAACTTGTGTTGGTTTACAGTATACTTTGTAATGCTTCTGTAGGAATTTTTGAAGTGTTTATGCAGATTGACTTAGGTTATAATGCATTGCATATCCTGCAATCCTTATTTACCTGCTGAAATAACTTGGTTGGTTGCAAAGTGCTTGCAGAGTGTTTTGTCCTATGAAATACCTTCTTCATCCAAGTAATATATTAGACACATAATGTGTATGAACACAGCTTGTTAAGTTATGGTAATTCAGTCCTGGATGTTTCAACCACAGCATAATCCCCCCCCCCCCCACGAAAAAAGCCCTTAAAAACATATACATGTATGTATTAAATGATTCTGTTAGTCAGTCAGCAATTGTGCGAGATTATGATATGTCCTTCTCCTAATGATGATAATACTGTAGGATTCTGAGCATGCTATCCATTTTTTTTTTTTTAGGATTCTACTACATATACATGCTCTTTAATATTCCTTTGTTCACGAAGACAAGCAGTCAGTCAGTCATATAATCACTGCAATCACTGTCTGCACGTACATTTACATGTACCTCTAATGCAGGTGATGTGACAGACTGGTGTTAAGCTTGAGAGAAGGAGTAGGCACAGAGTACATGTGTTATCACATGTCCTCGGGTTATCCTGGGTGGTGTTTGACCTTAGTTGGGATCACTCAGCTAAAAGTGGTTGCTATCCAATAGGAATGTTGTCGGGAGATGTCCTCAGATGAGCAGCACAACAAAGCTGAAAACACAAAAGCTGTGTTTACAGGGAGATAGTGTTAGTGCTCTCTGCTGTGAAAAGCCAATGGCCATATCCAATGTCAGGCCACAAGTCGTTACAGACCTATTTAGTGCCCACACACCCAATGGCTGAGGTATTAACTGTTTTTCACCTTTGTTGACAATACTTCTCCAGACAGGCTGTAAAACTGTTGAAGTCAGGTAGAATTTCCAAAATGAAGTTGAAAAGTTCATTCCTTCCTGTGAAAGAGAGCTTGTTTGCACAGTGGCAGTTGTGCTGTAATTTAAGTTGAAATGAAGCTTTAATGGTTGGTATTGACCAGATAGGTATTAAAGGCATTGGAGTAATGAATAGGGCGCCTACCGTACCTCACTAAATTACCTGATACCTGGATTATCTCTGGATGTGGTAACACTATCGCAATAGAAAGTTTTGTTTTTTTGCTCAACCACTATGCAGTTGAAATACCTTCAAGGTTTGAGTTTGCATCATGTTCTTTGCTTGTGCACATGGCACTATCTACGTGTAACAGAGATGTATACCCTTACTGTTAAGTCCATTGACAAGGTGCTGTTGAATTCAGTCAGGTCTTTCATACTTCGCTAATTCATAATCATATTGAGGAAAAAAAATTTTTGTTGCCCAAGTTTGCATTGCATGTAGATGCTTTCTGAAGCTGTGTGAGCCTCAAGAATGGTATTTCTGTTGGGCTAACTTAATTCAGTATCACTGCATTAAAGGTGGAGACTGAGCATGTTAGAGTTCTTCTTGGATCCCTGAATTGCCCAAACTATGTACATGTATGTGCCAGGAAATCAAAATAGCTTATACCATCAGTGTAGTAGAATGGATGTTATGTACACATATAAACGTACACACGTGAGATTTAATCAGTCCTTAAAACTGTGAGCAAACAGTTGTCATGTTTTCATATACTGTATATTTCATATCAGAATCATGGTCAACATGATTGTCAGGTGTGTGTCTACCACATTTGAAATTTAGGTGCAGATGCTTTGACGTCAATAATATAAATTATGTTCTCTCTGCAGAAGAATTTTGCGTATGTATCATTTTGATTGGAAGATCTTTTTGACTCAGTAAGACATGCTGAGCTTTTACACAGTGCTTCTTAAAAATGCATATCATGCATGTTCAGGCATACCAACATTTTTCTTCATATTTGGAGGGAGGGAGAAGATAGCCTTGAATTAAAAATAAGTCTTAATGGACCATTTTTATGAAGTTAACATTTTAAAACTTATACCTGCCATCATTTTAGAAGATTTACTGTAAC
This sequence comes from Acanthopleura granulata, assembly GCA_016165875.1. NCBI lineage: Eukaryota > Metazoa > Mollusca > Polyplacophora > Chitonida > Chitonidae > Acanthopleura > Acanthopleura granulata. Next base: position 24,618,706 of record JABBOT010000080.1, on the reverse strand, counting down.
ATAATAGCATAGCTCTAACTTTCAAGGATAGTCATTTGTTAGGTAAATATTGTGGGGTTCAGCTGCACCAGAAAGCTGTCATAGTGAGAGACCTAATTCATAGGAGTGTCTATTAAAACATCATTCAAACACATTGGGCTGGAGTAAACATGGTCAACCAGTTGTAAGCTTATACATGTATGGTTTTTGTCCAAATATACACTTAGTGCCTGTACAACTAACTATACATGTAGATTTCTCCCTTTGTACTCTTACAATTATAATGTATATAATAACACAATTGTCTAAATACCCATCTGCACTTGTACATTTATTGTTCTTACTGTCATAACACCATAATATATGTAATTGTAAATGCTTTTAACATTTATTCCTGATTTGTTTCAGTGGGCCTGGAGGTAGGAGAGTAAAATAAAGGCAGAAATTTATAATCTCCAAACAAACTCAGACTACTCATTTTGATTTTGTTAAGATTAAGTCAGTTAGCAGGGTGCCTCTTCAGTTTGTTGTGAATTCTTTTCCATGTCTAAACCATAATTTTAAAGAAATCGGACAAGTTGCTTGGTCTAGCTTGGTCTGTTGATATGTAATACTGTTGTGCAAAATACTGCATCTTTGTGCATGGCATTGAGACTTGTAACATTTTTTCTTCGCTGACATGATAGACTTAAACAGACGTTTATGATTCGTGATAGACTAAAACAGGCGTTCTTTAATTCGTTTATCCAAGTACACTCTGACTGATCAGGCAAACACCTTTTAATTTCCATCTTGAGGCTATCAGATGAGAAGTTTATTTCAATTAAATCCAGATGACATGTTTTTTTGTGTGCTGGGGATCAAAAGAGAGGAAAGTCCAGACAGTGGTTTATAACAAGGGGTAAGGTTATCAGGTTACCTGTCTGTGAGAGGTTACCCTGTGTATGGCCTTGGGGCAGTGGAAGGCTAATTATCACAGACTAATTGATATGTGATATGTTTACAGACTGACCAAGGCTATCTCTGCCCACAGGCAGTAAGTCGGAGCCTGCCTCATTCTCACAGCCTCATTGAGCTGGAGCTCAGATGACCACTTGATTCTTTTATCTCTTCTCACAAACTCATTACAGTGGATTTACCTGTACCTTAAACCCTCTACAACTTGTCTCATGCAGTTAAGTCCATAAGGGACCAGCAACTCCTTAAGTATGATTTCAACAATGTAACATTAAGTACTGGTGTGTGTTACATTAAGTTGTTCCTCAAGATTTTCACAAAACAACAATTATATTAGGATGTTTTAATATGAAGTTGAAGAATATTTTTATGACCTGCAGTGGGTTGAACAAAATCTTTTGTATGTTTGCTTAAATGATACTTAAGTAATATTATCGTGGGAAAAAATCAGAAAGAAACATACTTAGTTGGCCCAAATCTGATTTTTAGAGATAATGGCGTTTATGTCCATATGTTAATTAAGGCGTGGATGTTGCCACAGTTGGCTTATTCCCTCAGGCTATTAGCACATGCAGATGTGTGTGTGGCAGGGCAGTCTAACAGATGATTACCTCAACACTACTCTGTGGTGAAACATTCCTGTGGTCAGTGGTATAACAGTGCTACTTTATTCACATGTGGTTTTAAACACATGTTATTGGAACACTTTTGTTTTGTAAAGAACTTGAAACATCAACAGAGAGAAGAAGAATTAGTTTCTTGGAAACAAGATTACCCAAAACAAAAAATGGCATAAGTATATTTAACCACGAACTTTGAATTAACTGTCATCAGTTGAGCATCATAGTGGTAATGATTTTGGTCAAAGTACACTGGTGTACTGTTCAAGTCTGCATGTTCCTGACCGAGTATCTTTTGTAGCTGGCCAGAGCTCAGACAACTTTGATGAAAGGAAGGTCATGTTCATTTCATTCCATTGCATGATTGCCTCCTGTCAGTCTTGTGGTAATGCACACATTTCTGGAGACCATAGTTTGTGATGCATGGGTACCTGGGGAAAGCTGGGAAAAGCCATGGCTCTCAGTAGTTGAAAGCAAGCCGTGCTGTTTCAGATTTTTTCCATGTCGGTGCTGTGTACATTGTGTGGGTGTGGCCATACAGTTTTGGCAAACCAGGGGTTAGGGTGTTTAACTACACAGTGGGTATCATCAGTTAGGCATTAACCTTGGAATGCCCTGCCAATTTAGAAGGTTTCCTGGCTGCCAAAAGCCCCATAGATACAAATAAACATAGGTAAGCTCTCCAGTAATTCAGATCACTTGTTACTCATGCTGAACTTAGACCAAAGAGACATGGAAATAACTCAGGAAGAGTTTACAGGATTGATGGAGATGCCAGGCTTGAAGACAACATCACTTGTCAGTCTATGATGTGTTTGCATTTTGTGTTTCCTAACTGTCTTATTAAGTCAAACTTTACCCTAGGACCACTTCATAAGCTAAACGTGTATACATATGTAAGTAAAAAAACTGCTCAAACCTACATCTGTGTAATCATAACAACAACATAGCTGTGCCTTGTAATTTGAAAAGGAAGAATCAAAGAATAAAGAAACTAACCAATCATAGAGTTTACTTACAGTAAAACATTGGCTAAATGAACATGTAATTATTTGAAAAACTCCTTCTTGCATACTTATTCCTGATAATCTTAAAAAAATCTAAATCTTACCTTTCAAAATTTACATGTACTTCTTAAATGTTGTAGCAGATGTGAACTTTAATTTCTGTATGTTATAAATTATGTCTTGTATAGCTAACATTCACCACCAAAATTTATATTTTTGAAAAGTTTGAATAACAGTTTCTAGTACAGTGTTTGTTAATTTTCATTTACAGTCTTCAGATTAAATTATCCCTTGGCCTGGTAAGTAATTTTAAGGCAAGGCCAGTTCATCTGCGGCATTGTTCTGATTGTAAGACAGCATTGTGTGGATATGAAAGTGAAAAAATGTGCCAGACTCTATGGCAAGGCTTTTGAAGCCCTGTGTTGTGTTGGATTTCTCAGATGTATGTCAAGTCAGATTTATGACTGTTTGATGCTATTATCTTCCCAGTCAAAGTAGAAGTGATTAGACCTGGAGTCAGGAAGTCTGTCTGTTAGATATTTTCCTACTCTGTTGTAAAAATTGTCTCTCACTCATGAAATACAGCACTGAGAGTGACGTTTAATGACTTATTACATCATCGTCCTCTGCTATCTTTTTCTTAAAGCAAACATATTTTAATCCTGGTCTAACTCCGTTGCTTCATCTGTTTATTTTGGATGTAGGTTGTTGATGGTTAAGGTCATGTCGGGTGAGGTCGGAAGATCTAGTGCTGTGAATTCCAGCCTTGTTTGGGTTGAGAGGCCTGCCACTTATCAGCTGCTGTTGTTGGTGTACAAACAGTCTCCATGTAACGGCAGCACACATCAGCAGGTTAAGATTTCCTCCAGGGAATTCCAAACATGTAAATAGGAAATTGACTGCGTAACTTGTGTCTCTCAACACAAGCTTTTTTCACAGTGCTCCAAATTGTGGATAAGAGACAAGTTCGTTTATAGACCCTCTTCAGGGTTATGTATCATACTTGCCCCAGACCTGTAGTAATAGAGGAGACAGACAGATTTGACAGTTATGTTAGATAACAACACCCAGTTTCTTTGGACATACAGGGTTCCCTGCTTATCTCACTTGGCTAATCAAACTCACTTTCGCATTCAGTTTTTCATCATTCAAGAGCGGCAGGTCGAGGGAGTCAGTGGTCTGTACACTAAAGCAGTTTTAACACTGATCAAAAGTTTAATCTGAGACCCTGTGAGGACATCAAGGCCTAGGGCCATGGCATAATATCAGCAAGCTCATTAGCAGTAAATCATCTGACATTTTATTATTCCTTTAAAGACACAGATGATAGTTAAGTGTAAATAAGTTGCCAGTAGTAAAACATATGTCTACATATTCCAGTTATTTTGAATCTAAAAGTTCAGGCACGATGTTATTTAAACAAAAAAAAATTGCTTTCTGAATTCAGGGATTCTTTGATGTAATGGTGATGACTTACTTAAAGCTGAAATATTAAATTAATTTTCTAAATGCTTTTGTTTTTCTCTTACCTTACTTGTCTACTGTGCAAAGCTTTTCAATAGATGTGTTAAAAGATAGGTGACCTAAGATTTAGCCCAAAACAGTGCATTGTTGGGGGCATGTAAGGGTAAATAAACTGTAGCCATGGTGCTTCAAGGAGTATTTTCCCAGTAGGATGACATCCTACATTCCAAACAATTGTGAAAACATCTTTCAGAGATAAATGGAATTACCCTGTGAAAGAGGCAAAATGAGTAAGTCAGACATAGACAAAAGTTAAAGACAGATACACCACTGTTCCTTTTTCTGTTTTAAAAAACCCTCCAGGGTTACAGCTGTATCTACAAGCAGCTTCAAAAATGTTTCAACTTTGTTCAAATGAAGTAAAATTTAACCTCTCACCCAGTGTAAATTTATGTCCATAGTCAAGTGGAGACCTGAGTAGGTACATGTACATATATGTAATAATTAATAATTTGCAACAAATATAGAAACTTTGTTGCTTGATCCCAAATAAAGAGGATTGATAAATAACTGACTTGTCAGGCATTGAGATAATTGTCTGTCTTGGTGGGATGGAATGGGCCTGACTTTAATTACAGGATGCACAATGTATGCTACAGCGTGCAGACCTAATCAGAAAGATAACAGAAAATGAAATGACAAGAGCTCTGTATGTAGTAGTATGATGTTGATTTATATTGGACACAACTGTCTCATTGTTCAGTTGATAACTATGACGCTTGTTCTTATGTATGCAGTGTCAAACAGTGTGTCTTTATTTAGGTTTGTATAGTACACTGGCACTGGAGCCTAATGCTACACAGTAGGCTAGCCCAAAGTCAGTGGTTTCATCAAGACATAATCGTTCCTGTGTGAAAACTCAGGCTGTGTAAATCACTTGGAATTTCCTCTCTCAGAAGAGCCTTCTGCATCTAACAAATATTACTTTCAAAATATTACCACATGTTGTCTTGACTCTCTCTCCTCTATTTTTTTCCCTTGGGCATATAAACTTTAGGGCTAACGTAGAAAATAGTCATTTAATGTTATGTATATATGTGCACTGAGATGTCATTAAGTGTGAAATCTGTTTCACATTGGTAACAACCATGTGTCTAATTGTTACGCCCAAATTAACCAAATGTGTGAAGCTCAGCCTGTTTGTATCAGAGTAATGCAAGAGCCAAGTCACTGGTGAGGCCACTAACTGCAATGATCACCTTATAATGGAAAGTATGCTGGACATTAAGTACAGTATCGAGCTGGGCCTGTGTTATATAAAATGGATTTACCGAGTCTTTGTAGCAAAAGAAACATGTAGTATGGGTAAAATTTGCTCATGTAAAATTCAAAATAAGTCCATGTAGTCTAGGCAAAGTTTCTCTCAGAATTACTGCATTAGTCAGTGTGAAAGACTGTGGAAAATATCTAATACTACAGCATAATGTCAGTTTAATCCATGACATAGAACACCAAATAAATAAGAACAGCAAAAGTGATAACAGATTTGTATGTAAGATTTAAGTCTGCGTGCTGGTTGAACTGAATCATACTGGCATTGGCCTTCAGAATGGTTCAGCATGTCTTATTCCCATGAAAATAAGATTATGCTTTCCTTTGTTTTTTATACTATGTATGTGCATGTTATGTTTGTGGCAGGTAAATTAGGTTATATACATGATATCAGATACGTCAGCAATAAATCAATGGTCTTATCATGTTTGACCTGCTTTCTGGGTTGATTTATGTGAATGGCTTCAGAGCTCATCCAGCCTGTTATGCTGTGTGTTGTATTAAAAATTATCTAAATTCAGAGAAAATTCTAGGCCTCTGATTGGTCCATCTGTCTTTTAATAGGCTTTGATATTTTTCCTGTATCCCCACGGAGTCAAGGATTCCTGTGCTGGTCGATAGCATCGTTTCTTAGCAATGTATGAGTCAATTACTTTTCTTACCTTTATTTTCGAAAGAGTTCGAATGATTCAGCAGTTAACAACAACAACGTGTAGAAAAGTTTTTCGTAGCATGTTTTTGAGACAATTAAATTGCAAACCCTTGCAAAATGAATCGAAAATAACTACCTAGCAGTCACCTTAAGGCAAGTATTTTTTGTCTGCGCTGTCAGTGCCCCAATCTGAGCTGTGCTGTTCTCATCATGTGAGTCGTGATGTTGGTCTCTGTCACTCGGTCTGTGGCAAAGTGTTTGTGAAAACGCGGCATGTTTTGTCCAAACGTCTTCCAAAAAGCTCGTCATTTTGATAAAATCATTGAACCAGTTTGTTGTGTGGGTATACAGCCCGATATTTCATCTCAAAGATCAATATTTCCATGAGTCCTTTGGGCTCATAAAAATATTAATGTTCTCCATGAAATATCAAGCCGTATAACCACGCAACATAATATATTATACCTGTACAGTGGGCTAGAATATGTTCACTAATTTGACCATAGCGCAGTTGATCCTCCCTCAACAAATGAGTGACAGGTTTGAATCCTTCTCCACTTGATTCTGCTATTGCAGCTGTGTTACCTAGTGTTGTCAGGTTGCTGTGATGACTTTCCTTTGGCTTCTGACTGTAAGTGAAAATATTTTAACTGAAGTATGAGACCTCGAAGAAACCAGTAGATAAACTGTGCAATATTCATGTTATGTGCCCTAATTCCTTAACCTTTTGGCATATGAAAGAGCAATTTTCAGTGCAATTTATGCAGTTTCAATTTAATTTTTGAGGGAAAACTACATTGGTAAGGTTGACTAATTTCTGGGCTTGACAAAAAGTATTATTTCATCAGTCTAAACAGAATAAGGCCCATAGAAGGTATGCTTGAATGAACTTCTTGCAAGCATACATGTACAAAAAGTTGGGAGAATTATAGTGTTATATCCTATCATGAAGTTAGTCATTCATTTTTATAACTATACACGTATATGTGTCATAAAAATTTTTCATGTTCTCAGGAAATTATTTTGTTTTCATGGGTATATCTCTCTGATTTCCATTTGTATCAGACGTGAAGCATTATTTAAACTTCTGCAAGCTGTCATTTCCTGACATTATGTCAGTGTTCGATCCTTTTTGGGCTCACTCTTTCAGGACTTTTCTCCTCCCATGAAGGCCTGACCAACATCTTGTGTGTTCAGCACTGTTCATTGCAGAACAAAAAAGTGTACAAATAATAAAGACATGTAAAGAAATAAATATTTGTGTTTGTAATTTAGTATTTCATAATTACTCTGTTTCATCAGGAAGGCTTGTTGAGGACCCCATCAGAGGATTATGTCATAGAGCCTGTGAAGGAGACAGTAGTGGTGGGGGATGAACTATTAATCAGTCATCCCCACAAGATGTACAGAAGAACAGCATTGAGGCACCATGTAGCCGGGTTTGGTGGCGCGGCAGTACAAGACAGTGAGTTCTCAGTGGAGTTAAAATATGCCAGAATGTAGAAAAATACTTGATACTGACATCCATGTAAAATACTGTGCACAAACAGCTGTTTTCTTGTGTGTCACTGCCTCAGACAATCAGATGTGCTGTTACTCTTAAACAAATGTACACAGAATATATAATGCTCTCCTTCCATGATATACCCTTTAATGAGGATGAGGATTATTGATATGCTCAAAGTTGACTAAAAAGTGTGTAATACATGTAGATACACACAAAAGTGATGAAACGTCTTTAAAATGAATTTAACGCCTGGCTTCACAAAAGCTTGATAACTTTGCTAAAACTTATTTGAAATATCTAAAATTTTCAGAACTAGTGACTCGCTCATACGGTGGGCCTGAGAAAGTGACGCGGAATGGAATTACCGTGGACATAACTACCTCAGTGGCTGATCGAGACAAACGCTCACTCTTCAAGTGGCTGTTCTTTGGGAAGCAGCGGGAGAGAGTGGTGGAGCTGTTAGCTGTGGCTGACAAGACAATGGTACAGACACATGGCCAGCATAACGTCACCACATATGTACTCACGATATTTAACATGGTAAGTTGTGCATAAAGATGCACAAGATGTGGGTTTAAAACTGGCCTTGCGGAGGTCATTTGAAGATTCCCCTGCTCTCACTGCCTGTATAGCCATGGTGACAAAAGCAGTGAACGCTGCTTGTATTGCCGTTTGGACAGTCTAACATTCGTTGAAGACCACTTAATGTCTTTTAAACAAGCTCAACATTAAACTTACCATATCATGGTGGATTACCCCCAGGCATTCCGGTTTCCTCCACACCTACAACTGAACACCATATTAGATGAGAAAAATACTGTAAAATAAATTTTAAAAAGTTAAAGATAAAAAGATAAAAGAGTTTTAGATTACTGTTTGTTTGTGTCATGCAGTTGTCTGGAACGAAGAAATGTAGAATGCACTGCAATGTTAGTCATATTGATGTTTTTAAGAAATGTAGATAAAGCCTTGCTAATGAGAACAATTCAGATTTCTTTTGGTATACAATTATCTGCAGAACTCTTAGCTTAACTGTGAACTAAAAGCTAACCACAAGTTGGCTTAAATGTTGACCCCTTGACTTATTAACAGGTATCACAACTTTTCCAAGACAGCAGTATAGGTGTGCCAATCAGGATAGTCTTAGTGGGTCTGGTCATCCTGGAAAACGATCAGGTAAACTTGACCTCAGATAAACTGGACAACATCCAAATGGATGTGCTTGACAACACCCCAGTGCACCTTATATGTATGCTGCATGCTTGTGCAGTTAAAGTAGGTTCATGTAGGTAGGGTTCAAAGAGCACAGTATGTTGAAATTGCTCCAAGTGATGAGGACCGTGAATTCAAGTTTGAGATGAAATCTAGAAAATGAAGCAAGTTCTGTTTCTATGAATGTCCAATTTTCAAAACCACGTGACAACTGCAACAGACCTTTTTAAGAACATTTTTAAGTACTTATATTGCAGGAAGCTGACACTATACATGGAAAGGCCAAGTGAGATAAACATATTGCTGTGGAGAATAGAGCATGTAGCATAAAAGTAATGTGTGAATTAAACTTAGTGTCAGTGAAGAGAAGTTTAGGGAGAGACAACTCTTATAGCCATTTCGATGTAGCCAACAGAACTGTTCATTGCAGAACATCATTTCATGTAAAAGCGAGACTCATTGTAGTATTGTAGTGCCTGACTTCAGTTCCTCATGGTACTGCATGTGTCACCAGATTTTTCTATTGCTTTCACTCACACAAATTTGTGCCTTCTGCACCTTTTCCAGCCAGGCTTGCTAATAAAGCACCATGCAGATAAGACCCTAAACAGTTTTTGTACCTGGCAAGCAGTGTTAGGGGGTAAGCACAGCCGCCAGCATGACCATGCCGTCCTCATTACAGCGATGGACATCTGCTCCAACAAGGAAGCCCCCTGTGACACACTAGGTAGGGACCACAACAGTCCCTGAGACCTTCTAGGTACGAGGGATCACCGCAGCTTACCTGTCAGTTTGCCTGATTTACAGATTCCTCTACTTTCATCAGTAACCCATGAAAAGCTTCTGTTGAGGTCATTTTAAAAATGTCTTGACTAATGAATACCTTGATTCTAGGATGATTTTAATTTGCTCCTCAGTATACTAGTATATTGTCTGAAATGGAAGACAAAACAATGTCAATTTTCCTTTCTCTTAGTTATCATTTTCTGCTACTGGTTACTGTCTGAAACAATAGCCAGTTGAGTATATTCTCTTGCAAGATTTGCTTACTTTGATTACATCTGAAACAGGAGCAATATGAGTGAATCAAAGTGTATTCTGTTGCAGAAATGGCTCCTATTACATATGAAATAAGAGTAAAATGAATGAACGTAGTCTGTTGTACTGTTTGTATTTGTTACATCTGAAACATTACTCGAATGAGTGTATATGTACATGTTGCAGGATATGAAGAAATCCTGCTACAGAATATTTGTATCAAATTTGGAAGCCCTCTCTGAAATAGTTCATAAGAAAGCAATCATTGTCCAAAAGCAATATACACACTGACAAACAAATGTTTTGTTAAAACTATGTTCCATGTGTCTTAATCTGAGTCTAACATATGGCTAGATCCTAGTGGTTCCATTTGACTTAGTAGTAAACTGTGTGCTGGGATTGTGTTTCAGGGTTTGCCCCTATCGGTGGAATGTGTAACAGAATGAGAAGCTGCACAGTGAATGAAGATTCGGGTCTGATCACAGCTTTTACCATCGCCCATGAGATGGGGCATAAGTAAGTAGCACAGAATATAGATGCACAAATATATATGTACATGTGTGTAATTATGCGCAGTTGTATACTCTTGATCATTGTTTAAAACGTTCAGATCTCGGTGGCCAGGTGGTTAGAGCATCCACCTCAAGGTCAGGAGATCTGGGATCAATTCATGAGTGGGTCATACCAAAGACTTAACAATGGTACTTGACTGTTGCTGCCTCACTTGTCATTCAGCACTAAGAGATCTGAGCAACGAAACTTGACTGTTTGGCCTGGTGTCCACTTATTGTGACTGGGTGGGTTGTCCTGTCTGGTGTGTTTGACAGGAAGCTCCAGTCGAAAAATTGTTATGTACCATATTAAAACCTAAGCTTACATACATACATACAAAACATTAATAATGAAAGCCATGCTGTATTAATTGTACCAGTCTATACTGATCAAACTAAACTAGTTAAATTTAATGTGTTTAATTTGTAACACACTTGATTATTAGATTATACTGTTACTTTTCGGTTTATTTCCTCTAGGGTTAGATCTTTCTTTGCACGCACACTTGTAAATAGCTCAGAGTGTTTCTCTTTTAGAACAGATTCTGTGTTTTCTGTTTATTTACTTACAGTTTTGGCATGTACCATGATGGAGATGGTAACTTCTGCAAGATCACCCGGGGCTCAATCATGGCACCAGCGCTCCAGGCCAAAGATGGACGCCTCAAGTGGTCAGTCTGTAGCCGCGCTTATCTTCTTAGGTTCCTCAAGTAAGTGTCAGAGCAGGCATGTTTTTTTTTTTTTTGTCCCTCCAAATTTTTATGTGCAGAAGATCACATTTTATTGGTTAGACCAAAGGAATACAATAGGCAGAAAAAGTAGACCTCAATTGTGTGGTGTATTTTTTGTACATGAAAGTTGTGAAAAAATTGGTTAATATGAAATTTGATTTGCATTTTTCAGTAGCAGTATCTGGTTTGTTTAATTATGTGATTGGTGGTTTATCCTTAGATGTTTCACTCATTGATCAAGTTTATTTGTGGAGAAAACCAGTTTAAAGCCACTTTGTACGCTAAATATTCATTTATTAAATATGATTTTCTGTCAAACACTGCCATGCCTGAACCAACTGTACCTGAATTTGAACTCTCAACCTCACTGCACACCAGTTTCTTGTATGCATTATAAGAATAGCACTTCTAGGCAGCAAATGCTTCAGTAGTGTATGAAGGCAAAAGAACTCTGATTAGTGTTGAAGTTGTGAATGTCTAAAGGTGGTGTGTTTGCATTGAACTGTTGCAGCACCGTCCAAGCTCGATGTCTAGATAACATACCAAAGAAGTTGGCAGAGCTGAAGTTCCCTGACAAACTGCCGGGTGTCCTGTATAATGCTGATGTCCAGTGTAAATGGCAGTTTGACAATGTAGCCAGTTATTGCCCTTATGAGTTTAACAAGGTAGGATATTCTGGATACAATGAAAAAGGTTTATGCTAGTGAAGTGTTTTTAGAAGAGTTCTGAGCGGCTTCTGAGTACAACTTAAATTCAGGCATAGAATGAATGGATAAGAACTTTTATGTGGCAGACACCTATATGTATTGACAGAGATGTAAATTTTAACATTATTGCTTTCATGGCTGTGGTCTGTTTATAAGTATTTTGCGTAAATCTGATTACATGCACCTTATTTATCTCTATTTTTGAATTTGACTCTGCCTGGATGTTTGCATTTCTTAGTCATTACCCTCTCAGACCATGTGCTTCTTTAAAAATAAGGAAAACAATAACATAATAATATATTGTATATAACAAAATATTTTTGGATGAAAGTAATAGTCTTTTACTATAAATTACAGGATATATGCAAAGTTTTGTGGTGTTACCAAGGTAACCAGAGATGTGAAACAAAGTTTCTTCCATCAGCAGAGGGGACATCTTGTGGATCTAGTCGAGTAAGTAGGTCTACTTGTACAACAGTCTTGATTTCTTTGAGTTAATAATCATTGGCTATATGATGAGGTTTAATGCGCAGCACCTCTTACATTTGTTTTGCCATGTTTTCTGTTTTTTAGTTCTCTGGGTGTATATTTTGTGTACGTGTGTGTGACTAATCAGTTTGCATAATCTGACCAATGATATATTTAACCTGCCCGACAAGCAAAAATATACTAGAGGCAAATTTTGATGCCAGTGGCCATTTATCATAAGTACAACCCCATCATCAGATCCTACTCCTACTCCATCCCACTGTGACAGATTAGGGTGCATTACATTAGGTGTGAAACACAATGGCTGTTTGGAGGTGTGTGATCATGGCCTCCCCATGCACAGTCCTGATATACCTCAGTATCTCAGTAACCAAATTAGTATAAACTCAGGCTGCCATTTCAGTTTGATTATAATGATTAAGATATTTGTTAACTTAAAATATAGCTTTTGGTATCCCAAAGTTTAAGAATTTTGAAGTTCAGGGCTTTATATTCCCCTAATTTGGGCTTAGTGTTGAGCACCGATTGCCCAAATCTCCAAAACAGCATGGGTCCAGGGAAATTTGATGATAGTCAAAAAGAGAGGCAAACATTTTTTCAAGTTAACCACCCAAGCATTCAGTGTATTCATGATTTACATAAATAATGGCTCGTGGAAAAAAGATAGAAATTGTTGATGATTATTTTTGCAATTGTATTGTTCTCACACATGGTTTTTCTTTTCGTGCAAGGGGCCACTTGGCCACTAAACTTAAACTGTCAGGAGCCCAACCACAAATCTGGGGGCTATAATTTTTTGACTTCTTTTGTCAGACACATTGAATTATAACTCGCATTTCTTAAGATTTCAAATCAATGAAAAAATATTATTAATTATAATTTTTTAAAGTTTACCAAATGTACACTCAGAGTTAGAGCATATTTAGCCCTTTTAGTTGGCTATTTCCCAAGCGCTGTCAGTGTTTATTGTATAGGGTACAAAGGTCTGTAAAGAAATCACACCACGGCACATGTGCATTGTTGATGTTTTCATGAAGAAATTTGGCGTTCAGAATAAGTGTCCACCAAAAGTCTTCAGTTAAAGGAAGAAATTTGTCAGATCAAGCATAAGGGAATTACTCCTTAAAAGAAATTAAAATTTTGTGAAGACATTCTCAATCATGAGTCTTGGCAATGTCGTGTCATGGCAGGTCATTGGCAACCTGCTGAGATCTGTGCTGTGTGAAGGCAATGCCCAACTTTGAATAAAGAATAAATACCTTCAATACAAGCAATTCTAATTGCAAATAATGGGGGGTGTCAGCCTTCAGTTCCGTGAAAAGCCACAGGTAAAAAACGAAAATATCTCTGACACGCTTCTGTTACAAAGGTTCATGTGATGTAATATTCCATTACATGTCAATTTCAGGTATTTCTGTGCTAACAAAATGTGTCCAGGGCTCAACTACCTTCAGTTCAAATGTGCATGCCACATTAGCATTTCTTACACTATGAACTATCATAGAAAAGTCGCAGAGATTACTGGCCAGCCCTCAATCAGAGCACAAGCAGGAATTGGTCAACTTGATGTCTCCAGTTCACCCTGAGTTTTGTTTTTGATATAATATCTTGTTGATATAACTTCTTCTTTGTGTTTGAACCCCAAGTTTTTTTCTCAGCATGACTTTCATAGAAAAAGAAAAAATGATGATTTTTAGTGATGATTTCTTCTAAATTATGGATTTTTTTTAGTGGAGCTTAATTTGGGTGGATTTATTTTGAGCACAGCGTTTACTGCCATGATTTTGGGAGAATATGAAGGCCTGGAGTTATTCCAATTGTTGTCATTTATATTACATACAGCCTTTTATGTTTATCATGATAGAATAACAATCAAGATGCAACTTTCCTTGAGTTATGTTAACCTATAAATTTGGGGAATCATGTAGTTTCAGTACATACTACACAGGACATTCTTGGAGAGAGTGGCAATGTTCCATGACAATTTGAAACACTAATATGTCAGTGCTTCTGAAATCGAGAAAAGTATTTATGAGAGAGGGAAAGAATGGATGAAAAAAAATTCTTTCAGGAAATGTTCTTAATAAGATTGACAGTTTATTAGACTGTGTCCATGTACTGTAACTAATTGTAAATTAGCGTTAGTGGGTAGGAGAATATTTTTTTTTTATTCTTGGTATTGAAATAGAGAAGGATTTTAAAGAAATTAACACAGAGAGAAAAATACAACAAAAATTCCAACTGAAGCTCAATAAAAATTTTAGAGTATTACCCTTTTTTGGAGAGTCAGTTGGGTTACCTGCAACAAACGTATTTTAAATGACGGCCTGCGCAGGAAGCACATATACATCATACTTGGACTAGCTTCATTTTCCAAGTGTAAATGGTTTCTGGCACCCCTGTAGCTTGATTAATGATTTAGCAGGGTCAGACTGGTGGGAAAAAGGAGTGACTCTGTGATCTAACAGTATTATAGCGAGTGGTCCAAGGACTTCTGTTGTCACAGTGAATATTAAACGTAAAACCTTACAACCAAGACTTCAGCACCTTGATTAGTGTCAGCCCAGCATCCCACCAGCATAACCTTTATATACAGATCCTTATCTTCAGCAAGTTCCCTTCTCTGCCAAAGCCCCATGTGCCAGGTCAGTTATGACTTGATATGTGACATGAGTTTGTTTATCCTGTGGTTACCATGTGCCAAATGTGCCGGTGGAAACTGTGTGATGTAATTGAAGCATGGGCAGCAAGAGATACAAAGGTCTTGAGTTTCATAAGAACTTTCATTTTTAATATAAGTCAAGTTGTAGTTAATTTTCCACATTTAATTCTGTTACAAAAATGATAGATTCGTAATCAGACATGGTTACTCAATTGTGAAAACAGGATTTCACCAGGTTCAGAGTATATGTATTTCAGTTTTTCTTCCATGTTAAGTTTGAAACAAATAATAGTCCTACATGAAATGTTACATTAACTAATGTTATATTAACTAGTTAACTAGTAAGAATAGAGGACGTCTTTAAACAATCTAAAAATTCGAATCTGTGTGTAATTCCTGCTGTGCAGACAAAGCAGCAAGATTTCTACATGCACATACATGTAAATAAATGTAATGGTAAATGTACATATTTTTTTTTAAGGTCAGACAGCTGTTCACGTATATTCTTGTCTTTATTAGATGGCTTCAGTTGTGTTGTGGAGGGAAGTGGGTGAGGTTTGGGCCTGAGGGTCCACACCCAATCCATGGTGTACATAAAGGCAATTCTCTGTTGGTGGTGTCATGGATTGAAGTGTGTGAGGTAGAGCCTGAGGGTCACGGTGCCCAATCCATGATGTACATGAATTAATTTCTCCATTTCAGTGGTGTCGTGGAGGAAAATGCGTGAAGTTTGGGCCTGACGGTCCCCGCCCCATCCATGGTGGCTGGTCCCCCTGGTCACGGTGGACGGAGTGCTCCAGAACCTGTGGGGGAGGGACTCGCTTTAAGGAGAGGCTATGTAACCAACCATTGTGAGTGACACACAGAGGGACAACTTTGACAAAATAACATAGCCACTTTATGGCATCTAAGGCCTACATTGAACTTGGCTATGTTTATAAACATTAGTATTCAAGTTAAGATGAAATAACTGACTGTTTTAATTTTTGCTGTAGTTGATGCCCAAGACCATGCTAGAACATAATATCGACGGGGTTAATCTAATCCTGTTTAATTAATTTTCTGTATTCTATATACCACCCCATGTTAAAATTAGCAGATGGACCCTACTGTGCCGTATAGCGATGATGTCACATCACAAAGGGATGTCACTCATTGGCCCTAAGATCTTATCTCAAAACATGCATATTGTCACAGTTTATTGTAATCGCAGTAATGTTAGCGTTCATTTTAAATGGCCTTTCTCCTCAACAAATACCAGAGTAAATGAATAAACTTAACATTGTCATCTGGGCCATCCTTAGAACACTGTTTGTTGGGCATACCCCAACCCTCTAAGAAAAAATTGAATTGGTTGGTAGGGAATTCTTTTTTTTAAATGTTGTTCTTGAAAGATAGGGATTCTGAAGATTTTAACATGGTGAGAAAAATAAAAAAAAACCATTTTATCAAAATACCAATAAATAAAAAATAAGTAAAAATATCAATAACTGAGTAGAACCCTTTTTTGAAGGATTGGTCGGGTGATGCCCAACAAACATATTTTTAAGGATGGCCCTTTTCTTAACCTTTACCATTATGGATTAATTTAGCACCTAAATTGCCATAGTTCATCGATAACATGAACAATGGGCTCTCAGGTTTCCTTCACTCATAATGCTGACTCATCATACACATGTAAGTGACAAATTGTGGAGCATAGTTATAAGAAACAGTCAGATCAATAAAGTAAATAAATCAAAATGCTGTCCTGCTCCAGATATTACATGTCTGTTTGGTTGCTTCTGTGGGTTGTACATGTAATGAAGTCTATGTTTAATTCTGGTGTGTATTATTGCAGAGCACAGTATGGCGGTCGACGGTGTCAAGGCCCACATAAAATACACAAACTCTGTAACACTGAGGTAAGAGCAGAAACTGGCCGCATAACTGCTTCACTTGGTGCTGGTACTAGCATAAGAAGCTCTAGTGAAGAGTGATATGTACTTGTTATATGTATGTAAATTCTTTCATTATGGAGAATGCCATTTTGAGATATTATTCCTTTGCAAAAAGTAAATTTTTTTCTTTCTGTTATATGCTCCTAGTTACCTTTAGCATTATTGAATCCATGCCTCTGTGAAGTATGTCTTTTTTTGTTTCTGTCATTTGCATCACAAGTGCACGCAGTCTTTTAAAATATATTAATACTGTGCTGTGGCTGATTGTGCTATAGTTATATTTTTCTGGAGGGGAGGGGGACATACTTTTTTGCAATTGCTGGTTGCTTTCTTATTGGTGTTTATTTTGGGTTGAAATAATAAGACCCGGACAACATTTGATTTCCAGGAGTGAAATGTACGGTAGTTATGTTATCATTTAAACATTATGCTCTATTGCATTGCTATTCCCAAGATGGTCCTTTTTCAGGCCTGTGTAGAAGGGGAGACTGATATGTCGGCTCAGCAATGCAGGTCATACAATGCCAAGCCTTTCCAGGGCTGGCTGCTCCACTGGACCCCTAACATTCAGTTGTATAAGTGTAGGTATGAGACTAGGCCCCCAGTCCCCAATAACCACACACACTCACAAGTAGGGCTTGAAGTTCAGGAAGTGCTGGCTATGGTAAGGTACTTGTGCATGTAGTTAAATACTGGCCCGGGTGTTTAAACTGTGGGGAAGGGGATGATATATATGTATCTATAAAAACATCTGCTGTCCAAAACTATGTTGTATGGAAGCTACACCTTCACATATGTACACTGTTCTGAGAAAGTAAGTTTGGTTGATCAGCTGTCCATGTTTGAATATGTGGAGTTTGTAAGTTATTTAATAATTCATCCATGTAAAGGATGTATTGACTGATGTTGTAATTTCACATTATAATATGTGTATAGTATAATATAAAGAAATTGTCACATCCAAGGTTTTTGTGATATAGATTTAAAAATAAGATTCAGATTTTAGTTTTAATAGCAGCACTCTTTGATAAAGTCAAGGGGGTTTTTCAGTAAATATATGTTCCCTTAGCTTCTCAGCGTGTAAAACTGAGGTGTATATATTTGACAGCCGAAGAGCCGTGTAAGATGTACTGTAAAGCTGAGACACGAACATATATCTTCACTCTGAAACTGGCCGCTGTGGATGGCATGAAATGTAGTACTGTCCCAAATGAGATTTGTGTGGAAGGCAAATGTCAGGTGAGCCAAACATGTACTATATCAATTCTGTGTGGTATGTTTGTAAGATCTCATTAAATGGTAACGTGGCTCAGTAAGTAAGTGGGAGTTCAGTTCAGGCCTTGAACAGAGATTTGGTACCCCTACTCTTAGAGCTTGTGGGGCTGTGTTGTCTACAGGTGAGTGTTTGTGGGGCTGTTTGCACTGTGTTGTGTGTGTCGCAAATCACTTGTTATTCAACAGTAGACGTGTTCACCAGTGGCTGATTTCCTCCATTCTTAAAACATAAATGCCATTTTATCAGTTAAAAATTCTCTGCTATGGTATTAAACAACACTGAAGGATGTAAATAAATTAATATATTATATACTTTAGGTTACATCCAAAATTTGTTCTTAACTGGTTGGAGTTAAATCATAATAGTTATCTTACTTTTCTTTCATGCAATACATTGTCAAAAGCTGTTGATTAAGGTTACAGTTTTCTTGTTGCAGAGTGTGGGTTGTGATGGTGTTGTAGGCTCAGACTCCAAGGCAGATGTCTGCGGGGAATGCAGGGGGGACAACTCTACCTGTAAAATGATTCGGGGAGAATTTTCTCAACAACCTCTCAGGAACAGTAAGAGCCACATACATGTATAATATAGACAGCGCTGTCACTTCTGAGTTTTTATCGCCTATGTTTATACTTATACATCTATAACACATACATGTTTCTGACTTACTGCTACAATTAACTTTCACTTTTAAGTGAACTTTTTACTCCTAATCTACTTCATCAGTTTATCTTGGGATGGCTAAGTTAGGCAATGTGATCAGTGTCGCAAAGGAGACACCTCTAGAAAATATCTCAGATGTAAACATTTCCATTGATATTTCTATACATCCTCTTGTTAAACCTTGGAAGACCAAAAACAGGTATAATTCATACAAACATTTGCTGGAAATCGAAGAGGAAGAGCACTTGCCACGTACACCTCTGAACATTGATTTGTTTCTTATGAACAATAAGTACACATTTCAGGATTACACTTCATATACACTTCCATTCTTTATATGTAAGAAACAACAAGGACCCACTGCGGATGTTTTTCCATTCTTTATAGTAAGGAATAACAAGGACACACTTCAGATACATTTCCATTCTTTATATGTAAGGAACAACAAGGACCCACTTCAGATACACCTCCACTCTTTATATGTAGGGAATAACAAGGATACACTTCAGATACACCTCCACTCTTTATATGTAGGGAATAACAAGGACACACTTCAGATACATTTCCATTCTTTATATGTAAGGAACAACAAGGACCCACTTCAGATACACCTCCACTCTTTATATGTAGGGAATAACAAGGATACACTTCAGATACACCTCCACTCTTTATATGTAAGGAACAACAAGGACCCACTTCAGATACACCTCCACTCTTTATATGTAGGGAATAACAAGGATACACTTCAGATACACCTCCACTCTTTATATGTAAGGAACAACAGGGACACACTTCAGATACACTTCCATTCTTTATATGTAAGGAACAACAGGGACACACTTCAGATACTTCTGTAGACATTCCTGAATAACAGGAACACTTATGCATCTAATGTCTGTCATTTTTGAGAAACATCAAGGCCACTCTCCAAATATACCTCTAAACAGTTTTTTAAGGAAAATTAAGGGTATACTTTACCGAATGAATGTTCATGAGCCGTATGATGCACTACATATGGGAATATGCAGTTATTTTTTCTTTTATGCCTGAGTAAAATTCATATAGAGCTACTGAGGTAAGTAAAGGTTCTGAAAGTGACAAGTACACAGGGATTTGCTTGGGGAGGCTAAGCTGCCCTTATACATGTGCCAGGAAGTAGACAGTCTACTGTTCAGTCTATAAATGGCCAACCCAGGAAATTAATTTAGGGTATTCTTTATATATCTACTTCAGAGGAGGGGTCAGACTGTGATCAAAGATTCACACTAAGATAAAAGCTTTCATCTAATCGTGTATGGCCTGTGCTCATGTCTGGCCTGTGCTCACTGCTCTACAGAAAATGTTTTTTACCAAGATGTAATATTTTGGAATGACTCAAAACATATCAAGTTACAGATGGCTCCAACACAGCCCAGATCAGAGGCATAAATCTCCAAACATAGGTAAGCGCTGACCTGAAATGGGAGGTGTAAAAGTTGGGTGTACTAGTTTGTATGTAATGTGCTAATTTGCAAATTTGGCACTACACTTCAGGCACATCTCATTTACATGCTTCATGCCTCTTAACCACATCCAACATGTACATGTACATGTTTCATCTCAAACACTGCTGTAAGAAATTGCACTACTAGTACTCTTGAAGCGATGAAACGTTACATAAAGATTCTTGTAAATAACCCAACCTTAAACATCTATCCATAGGTTACTTCCCCATTGTCGTTTTGCCGAAAGAAGCTCGAAGCATTTCAATCCGTGAGAAGACGTTGTCCATGAATTACCTGGCCATTCGTAACATCTATGGCCAATATTACCTGAACGGCCAGAGGAATGTGGCTTGGCCAGGTGTGTACAGCTTCGGGGGCAGCAAGTTTGTCTACAAGAGGCCGTATGATGATGTGGAGACATTGACATCAGTGGGTCCTCTGGAGGAAGACTTGGTCTTGGAGGTAAGATAACCAAGCAGGTTTTGATCTGAACCTTTGATTAATAGCATGGTTCAGACAGATTGAGAAATCCTTATTTTGCAATAAAAATTTCTTTATTCTTTAATGAGTAGATTTCCACTTCCATGAAGTAAGTTTCTGAGATCCACAAAATAGATTTCTGATTTCCACAAGTAGATTCCTGATTTCCACAAAGTAGATTTCTGATTTCCACAAAGTAGATTTCTGATTTCCACAAAGTAGATTTCAGAACCTAGAGAGAAACCACTTCACCTTGGTGACAAATCCTGTGGCTTACAGCTACAGGTTAACCAGCAGGAACTGGTGCAAACCTGCGCTCATTGAGCATGTCTGTTAGAAGCCATGAGTCTCCTCCGTCAGTAAACCATGCCACAAATTCAAGGAATGCATGTTCAGATATTGTTGTTTTAGGGATTGTAGGGAATGTACAGCAATCTCGCAGTACACACCTGAGATAAAGCAGTGGATGGTGGTGGTGTATCTGTTTGTCCAGGTCCTGGTGCAGGGGGAGAACACAGGTGTGATTTATGAGTACGCCCTGGTGAAGAGTGCAGAGGAGATGCTGAGCAGAAAGACCCACACATACAGGTGGAGCGTGTCCGTGTCAGCCTGCAGCGAACCCTGTGCCTCCGGTAAAGAAACATCTGTCTCACTACAAAGTCCAGTCGGTAGAGGGTTCCATTCTTAATCTTTGGGTGCATTGCCAGGGTTTTTTTTAACCACGTTCTTGTTGTGGTTACCAGAATGTGAAATATAAGAAAATTGAGTTTTAGACAAGTTTTCTATTGAGTTTCGTGAAATGAATTGAGTTTTTGATGCATTGGGGATGAAAAAATGTTGAGTTTTCTGATTTGTTCCAGTTGAGTTTCTAAAAAGAAATTGGCTAGAAAAACTCCTGATTGGTGTCTTGAGACAAAACTTTACAGCTGTGGCTTTTCATAGCTCAATCATGTAGAAGAAGGCCCAAGGTCCACTAATAATCTTAAAAGTGAAAAAATCTTTAGGTTGGTATTAAGCAAACATTTTATTAGTCAGTCTCAGTGGCGCAGGCTATGTGTGATGGCCTGTATTTTTGCCATATTTATATACCTGTATGGCATCCCTTCAGTTATAGCAGTTCAGTACAGGACAAAAGTTAAATGATCATGCCACTAGAAAGATCAACGGACGATCCAAATGCAAAAGGAAAGTACTTTGAGTACTTTGAAAAGGAAGTAAACCCCAATGCCCAGAAATTTGTCACCTTAGAGGTGTATGTTGGGTGTATGGTACATTCTTACATCAGGACTCTGGTGAAGCTATTTTTACTGGCAATTATGGCTAAATGGAATCTCTAGAGTACATGGTGTTGGTGGGTTGCAGTTTGTAATTTAATGACCAGGAATATATTTGCCAGCACTTCATTTGAACAAAATTGTTAGTGCTTTCTAATATTGCAGGTGCAGTAACAATGTCTAAACGCTGTAGGAATGGAAGTCAGAAAATGTTTATGCTGAAGGAACTTAACATGTAAAAGTTACAGACAACATATCTTTTATGGTGTCTATCTGAATTTCATTTACATTCTATGCTTTTGTCAAATGTTACGAAAAAGGAAAAAAAATACTGTACCTGTCAGTTTATTAAGATATGTTGAGTTGAATGTTGGAAGTGGCATCAAGTTTTGTGTCCGCTTGTCAGTAAGGTGTAAATTAATAAATTATGCACTTATGTTCACACTTTCTGATAAAGAGTCTCAAAGAAAAGAAGGAACATAATAGTTGCATCTGTGGGCATACCTTGTTGTGTAATTGATCATTGTGTTGAAAGTACAACTGGTTCACAAGACTTGCTGCTGAAATGGCGAAGGAAATTCAAAAAGGTGAAAAATCGTGTTGTCTCTGAATTATTGATATCATAGGGACGCTGATTGGCCTCTAGAATCACATTCGGACAGTTATTTCTTTTGTGAGAACCGCTGAAATCTCGCAATCACAAAATGGAGATAGCTCTCAGCAGACCTTGTGCAATACCATCTAGCTCTCTATCTTTACTGTAAGGGGATTTAATTTTATTATGCTATTGAAACAGAACATTGTTTAAAATGTTCAAAAGTTTGCCAATATTGAAGATTCGTTTTATGTGTTTGATCGATATCGTATGCTGTGCTCAAAAATATATCAGCTGGAGGAAGACACAGACACAAAGTTAGACCTTCACAAATTTTTTTGGCTGGGGAGGGGAGTGGACTGAATGAAAAGCATTCAGAACAGATATGTGAGCTGTCAGGATGAGTAACTGCTAAGCCATAAATATCTAGAGACTTTATAGAAGACTAAAGAAGGTTAAGAATGTTTTTGAGGAGACGTTTATTTGTTTATTTATTTATTTGATTCATATTTTACGCTGTACTGAGGAATATTTCACTTATACGAGGGCAATCAGCATTATGGTGAGGGAAAACCGAGCAGAGCCCCGGGAAACCCGCAACCATGTGAAGGTTGCTTCCATGTGGAAGCCAACCTTAGTTCGGCCTGAACTCTCAGGCACTGCGTTAGTGTGCTAACCACCTTGGCTACTTGAAGAGATATTGCACTGACAAAGGTAGCAGTATCGTTGTATTTTTAATAAAGTGTGCTTATATACTCCTCAGGTCAGAAAACAGTAAAGGCTGCTTGTCATAGAGACTATCAAGAAGAGGTGGACCCACGATACTGTGATAGAGCCTCTAAACCAGAGACAGGGATTTTCTCCTGTAACCTACATCCCTGCAGACCAAGGTAAAGGGGTGAGAGTTTGCGTGGGGTTGGGTGGGGTTGAGGAAGGGACAGTAGTGTTGGCTGTTTGGTATGGAGACTGTTAGAACCAGGTGAACCCATGATACTATGATAGAGCCTCTAAAGCAGAGACAGGGGTGTTCACCTGAAACCTACTGTCTGAAGACCAAGGT
The DNA here is from genome assembly GCA_016165875.1 of Acanthopleura granulata. Lineage (NCBI taxonomy): Eukaryota > Metazoa > Mollusca > Polyplacophora > Chitonida > Chitonidae > Acanthopleura > Acanthopleura granulata. Next base: position 24,595,029 of record JABBOT010000080.1, on the reverse strand, counting down.
AAAAGGGAGAGGATTCTTGTGGGGGTGTGTAGGGTAGGAGAAGGGGCAGTAGTGTTGGCTGTTTGTCATGGAGACTGTTAGAACCAGGTGGACCCATGATACTATGATAGAGCCTCTAAATCAGAGACAGGGATGTTCTCCTGTAACTTACATCCCTGCACACCAAGGTAAAGATGTGTGGGTGGGGTTGGGGAAAGGACAGTAGCATTGGCTGTTCGTCAGAGAGAATATCAAGGTTAGGCGAACCCATAATACTGTGATACAGCCTCTATCCCAGAGACAGAGGTGTTCTGAAACCTACTCCACATTTGACAATCTCTGTTATTGCTCTTTTAATTGGTGATTCACATGAGGGAATAGGGGCTGTGTCTGCTTGGATTGGTTGTGATGCATCTCTGGTGTCTGTAGCATGACGTTCCGATGAGGCAGTATATGCTGAAATCGGATCAAATTGAGGAGGCATTGTGACTGGGTGAGGTGCCATGTCTGGTGTCCACGGCATAGTGTTTTAGTTATATAGTACTATAAATGTTTGCATTGAGACAAAACTCTTGTGAGCCAGAAGTTCAGTAACATTAACCTTGACAGGATTTGAAAAGCAACAAGTATGTGTGTGAATGATTCAGTAGTAAATAGAAGTCTTTTCCTCACGTGATGAATTTTCTTCTGTAATTGGTGTATAAAGTAGCCTTTGCAGACTCAGTGAGGACAGCTTTTTTCCCCCACTGCTATGGTACTGTGATTGTTTAAGGCAGTACATGGATGTCAGCTGCATCTGTAATCCAAGCCTCCAGATATTATTGTAAAGTATAGGAGTTAGTTATTTGTATTTTGGTCCATTCACCAGACAGTAAATTGAATTTGTGCAAGACCTTGTAAAAGCTGTGTTGTCAGTTGTATTGTAGACTTGGGTAATATTTATATGAGTAATATATGGTGGCCTGATTATGTCACCTCTGGCGTGTTGCAGGTGGGAGCCGAGTGAGTGGGGAGAGTGTAGTCGGAGATGCGGTGGCGGCAAACAGAGGCGGAAGATCAGGTGTCTGCAGAAGGTCCGTCTGAATGAGGATAGGAGGCTGAAGAGGAAGCACTGTCAGCACCAATCCAAACCTGAGAGGAAGAGACGTTGTAACCTGCACGAGTGTCCTCCAGCCTGGCATGCCGGCAAGTGGTCAAAAGTGCGTACTATCTCCTCTCATATCTCACATACCTGGTGTTCAGTCCACACGGCCTAAGGAATGTATGCTTTTGTACCTTTTTATGATAGATTCACATTACACTTGCAAAAATTAGAAATTGTTGGATTAAAATTTTTTTTGTGAGCCAGTTTCGAAGTCTAACATTGTGTATTAATTGGTTCTAAATAGGTTGTTGAATATTACAAGTTGTGCTTTCTTAAAGCCAAGAAACATGCATCATTTAAGTCTGGAGGTTGTTTGTCATGATCATCCTAGCGTTGTTGTTATAGCTATAAGTATCTAAATTCTACTGTGATGTCAACAGCTTTTAACAACTTAAAATGCAAAAATTGCCATGGGCACCATCAATTTCCTCCTTTTTATCACAATATTTGAAGGATTATTTCAACCAGTAACATAACTTTTGACTTTGATGATTACAGCTGATGATTACAGCTGAAGTTTGTGATGGTATTATTGACTTTCTTCTCATTTTAAATATGCTATTGTATTCATACGTAGTCATTATTTATTCATGTATGGGTACACAGGGCCTGTTGGAGGAGAAGATTCTACAATTTGGCACAGTTAACCTCTACACATAAAGGTCAGGTTTCATTCAATCATTCATCATGTTTTAGTGCTCAGTGACATGTGGTAGAGGAGAGAAGAAGAGAAAGCTGTGGTGTCGTAGTCGCAGTGTTTCCGGGTACCACAAGCTGCCTGACAACATGTGCCCGTCCTCAACCAGGCCTTCCAACCATCAGACCTGCTCTGTCCTGCACTGCCCTCTCAGGTTCAAGTGGAAGTACACCCGCTGGGGAAAGGTGTGTACAGGTGTATCACATATAGGGACTGAAAGAAAGAAATGGTCAGATCTTTGTAGGGACCCACCATGTATTGTGTATTACAAGCTGTGAGTGTCCACCTTGTAACAGTTAAATGTGAACGTAACCAGTCTGCAATCATGGTCATTATCACACTGATTGCACGACTTTAAAATATACACAACTTTAAAGTAGTGGAAGATAAAGCCCACATCAGCCCTATACTGTTAGATGTAATGATACTATAAACTGACTAGCTGTGTGTTAATGTCAACAGTTTGCCAAAGCGATCACAAATATTACTAGGGATGAACCATCTTCTTGGGCATTATACTTTTAACCATTTGATAAAGACCTTGTTTGAATTGATTGAAGAACCATCCCAAGACATGTAACTCAGTGCAGTTATAACTTGTTTTGTTTTTTCTCGCAGTGTTCCCGGAGCTGTGGGCGTGGGGTGAGGACCCGGCACCTGACTTGTGTGAAGCAGGCCTCACACTACAACAGGACGGTGGTGGCAGAGCAGTACTGTCAACATCTGGACAAGCCCACTCGCCCCCTCACCTCCCGCTGTCACCAGAAGGTCTGCTCCAGTGCTCTCAGAGTTGTCCCATCTTGGCACACTCACACCTGGTCAGCTGTAAGTCACCATTCGACAGCTCCTGTTCATTTATTCAGGGGAAATTACACTGATAAGCTATGTATGCATGTAGGTCATAATATTTGGGATATCTCTAACTATTACATAATATGACCTGCACGTTTATACATAGTTTAACATGAAACAGAAGGATAAAATCTAAAGGCATACTTAGCCAAGTGTGCGAGGTGAAACCAGCCCTAATTCCTGCTTTCTGGGCTGCTTGGGTTTGTCATGTTCTAGGCCAGTCAGGTGTCATAGATTTGGCCAGACCTCATTTGGTTTCCTCCATCCATAACACCTTCTGCAGTCACAAAATTGAAATATTAATCAGTGTGTTGGAAAACACAAATCAAATAAAATAGCCTCTGTCAGTTTGAATGTCATGTGCTTTATTCAAGATCCTATGAAAAATAATAAAATAACCTCTAATCCACTACGACTTTCATGTGTGTTTATTAAGCTCTACAGGTTGAAGACCAGAATTAATTCATAGTATCGATTTTCCATTTCAGTTATTGGTTGTCCATCTGTCTGTCAGTCTGTTTTCCAGAATATGTTAACATTTTCAAAACGCTACTTCTACAGTATTTGTCTGATTTCAATGAAACATGAAACATCAAGTGTTGACTACATCAAGATACATAATTCATAGTATCAGTTTTCCATTTCTTTGATCATTTGTCTGTCTGTCTGCTTGTGTTAACATTTCCTTTAAAATGCTACTACTCTTACAGTTTTTGTATGATTTAAATGAAACTTGGTTAAAGCTTAGACTACAGCAAGATACATAATTCGCAGTATGGATTTTCCATGTCGATGATTGGTTATTCGTAATTGACCTTTTAAGTTAGGTAAAAATTATGTCACGTCTAAATCCTACTTAAAATGATTAAACAAACACACTATCTTAAATTCTCACATTTAAATAACATGCACCAAAGCCTTTACTATGTTTTTGCTGGCCAGACAGTGTTTTTGCCAGGAGTAGTAGATCAAATTCACAGTATCTCCCTACATGTGGCCCAGTCCAGGTATCTGTTTATTTTCTTTTCACTGGCTTTCACCATAGCCTCAGTTAGCCTGCAGATAGGCTGCTGTTTCTGATTACATTTACTGTAACAGAAAAGTTTCAAAAAAAGTTATTTAACTAGACATACGATAGAGAAAGTTGAGGAGCTGGAAGTTGTTTACTTTGAGAAGCTCCTGATTGAAGGAGAAGTCGTTTGTACCTCCCTAACATGGCAAGACAGATGATCAGTAAATTAAAATCTACAAAATTGCCTGGCATTTTTGACAAGTCACATGACACAATTGAACTCTTTCTACTTTCTATGACAAAAGGGTTCGCACTCGAAACTCCCTTAATAGTGGACAAAGGTCTCTTGGGTCATACCACTTTCACCATAGGGGTATTTTCAATGCAGGCTTGGATTGTACTTACATATAGCTGTCTTTATAGGTTCAAATCCATTTAAATCCTGCTAGCCTTTTCTCTGTCTTCTTTGTCAAATATCCTGAAATTATAAGGCATTGCAGACTGTCCTAGCACTTTTTAAAACCTAGTCTATTTCTTATCATTTTGATATGGAAAATTTTTATCCACAATTTTTATTGTTCAACCTGACCTACTTTGGACACCATATTGCCATGAATTGAATGTGTAGACATGTCGCGAGTGCAGTGTATGGGATTGAGCTGAAATTACAGATAGAACACCTTGGGGAAAGTTAACTATGTAAAAATCATTTTCATATCTTCAAAACTGTGGAAATGCACTGATTACAGAAATTGTCACGTGACAATTGTTTTTGAATTTAAATATTTTGACTATGCTCTGTGGTGTGGTTTGATGTCCTGGTCACAAATCTGATCTTATTTACTTCATCAAAGTTCGAAAAACATGCAGTTTTCCACTTACTTGGAGGTGACAAATGACAGAAAACCTTTACAGTTGTTATGCTGAAAATTGCTAAGTGCAAAAATACAGAAATTCACCCATATTTAGAGGTTATGTGATAGGAGACTGTTGTAGTTGTATAGCTGAAAATTGCTAAGTGCAGTTTACCATGAGAATGGAAATCATCCTTATTACTTTTTGTTCTTTATGTCGTTTGTTATGGGCTATGAGCAAAAGATCAAAGCTGCATTGCTAGTACACTAGTTTTTAGTGGTAATCCCATTGTATATGATACCTGGCAGTCACGGGTTAAAATCCAGTTCTCTCCTTTTTAGTCTTTTCAGTTTTTTTTTCTTTTGTAATACCATGAAGTTATCATGAAACTACCAGATATGGTAAATAGGTAATAGCTTGGACCTGGCAACGTTGTTGGATAACAACTTTAATGACTCCATGATAACTTTGTGAAGACCTGTAGAGCTACTGTCAAATCAGAGACTCTTGTTTCATCCATTGTGAATGAATTTGTAATGATAAACATTATTTTGTGAAGGACTGAAAATTATCAAATAAAAAATGGTCAGGGTTCACCATACCACTTTGTTGTGAAACACGAGTGCAACATTTCCCTGTATGAAAATGAATGATGTCCACTGTTATTGCGAGAATGGTAGACACATTTTCAGGTATATTGAGCCTGAGGTTCTCAGATATCCACAGTTGGGATACATTTGACAACATTTTTTGATTAGAATTTATGTTCCATGACAACTATGGAACACAGTGTCTCGTGCCGGGCAAATACTAGATGCATCAGAATCAGCGGAGAAGCCGCAAATAATGTAAAAGTGTCATCGGCTAGCTTATGAGACCCAGAAAGCCTTCAGATAGGTGAGAAAAAAACTGGGACCACTGATGTATATTTGCGTTGTCTCTGCATTAACATTTTTCTCCACCTAACATAGCCATGTCAGGACAGAATGAAGAAATTGGTATTCATCTACAGTATCATAGTACTTTCTAGGTTGTAATTTCTGAAAGGACTGTGTCGAGGAAGGAGAAGGAAGAAGTTTTCCATTACCCCTTAATTTTCTTATTTAACCAAAGAAAAATGGCTCTTTTGTTAAACGATGTATGTATTTGTCCCTCAGTGTTCAGTTACATGTGGGTCGGGTGTTCTGAGAAGAGTCGTGGAATGTAAAGATCCAATCAGACAAGTGTCCACCACAGGCTGTATCCAATCAACAAAGCCCTCACTGGTCAGGGTTTGCTGGATGGGAGAATGTTCCGCTCAACACAATGGTCAGTAAACAACCTACTATGCCTCACGCCATCTGCCTGCTGTTAAATGTTGTGTGCAGGGATTTGTTCTTGTTTACTGCTGTGTCTAGATGGTGTGTTGAGTGTGGGGAACAATTGACGTTTCTAGTATTGTACTTCTTCATCATTCATTCTTAGGAGAAAAGCGATAGTGCCATAGATAATTTTGCAGATAAAACCATGGTACGTGCAGAAACCCTGGTACAGCTAAATGAATGAAGCATGACTCTTTGTCACCAGCTACATGTAGTACATATGTACATGTACAAACTTGTTACAGGTTAGTGCATTGCTTTGTGACCTTTGATTGATGGATGCTTAATATGTAGAACATGTGTCACATGTATAAATGATGGATATCTCATGCGGATTGTTGATATATCAAACGTCCAAAGAGGAGCAAACAACCTAGCTAAATGAGATAGGGGGGATTTATATTACATATCAGTGTGAATGAACAGAATGAAGGATTCTCTTGGAAATGAGAAAAAAATTTGTGGTATAATGTAATAAAGGCCAATTAATTCATGTAAATCTGATTGTAAGCAGTTAAAGTGTAACGATTTAATTTCTTACATTTTGTCACATTCTTTAAACCCCCCGTTGCCTGGTTACAGATCCCTTCTGTGTTGACAAATACAATTGGTGCAACTTGGTGCTTCATCACAAGATGTGTGCTGACACTAAATATGGTGCCCAGTGCTGTCGGACATGCCGGGGAAGACAACCACAGTGACCTCTATTTGACCTTGTCATCGTCTGTGATCTCAGTCAGAGTTGTGAGATGACCAGTCCATCAATCTCCTGGACAATACCCTGGCCCGGGCTGCTTCCACCAGTCTTAGGTCGACGATAATTCACCCGATAATGGCTTAAAGCAAATGAGATTAGGACTTGAGATGATGCCATCTTATCTCAGAATGAAGTCCTGGATCAGAGGCCAGGTCTCTACTTAAAGTCACAATCATACAACTGTGAAATGGGAAAATTTTAATGGTATCTGACTGTGCTAATTGTTGTTTTGGAATGGACTCATCTGTGCTAAAGGTTTTTTAAATCCCTGCAGCTATAAGCAGAGCATGTATCTGTTTGTTATGCCATGAATATGCATGGACATGAATGATAATTGTTTGGACTGTATGGAATGTGTGCAGTTGTTTCAGACTCCCAGCAGATTTAGGATTCTGTTCATAGTTTGAGGAATTGGTATGTTTCAGAATATTTGGACAGGATTTATTTCCTAACATGACAGAAATGTGAAGTTGTTTTCATGGTATTCGTGTAGTTCTGTTCTTCCAGAGGATAAATTCATTAATAAGCGAGTTTCAAGTTCAACTCTTTTGTCGCAGAAGGTAAAAAAAAGACTACAACTGTGTCATGTGACACATGTCTGGTAATTTTGTGCACTTCAATTTACCGGTCACCTGTCTTGCCATGTTAGGGAGGTACAAATGACCACTCCTTTGTTGAAGAGATTCTTAAATAAAAAAACTTCCAGCTCCTCAATTTTCCCTATTGTACATCTAGTTTAAATAGCTTTTTTGGAAACTTTTCTCAGATTCCCATGTTATAGTAAATGTAATCAGATATAGTTGCCTAGCATTTTTGACAGGTCACATGGTATAATAAGGCTTTTCTTACGTTTAGCAGTTAAAGAGTTTGAGCTCGAAACTCCCCTATTGGTGGGCCATACATGTGTGCATGTATCACTGGAAGATCACAATTACAAACACATTTTAATAACTTTTGTGATTGGGACTGAAAAACTTCATGTAATAAGCAGTGTTTTATGATTGTGTCTCATTGGGACAACTCATTCATGTCAACTACTGGTGTTTATGGAGCTGGAATTCTAAATTCTGCTGTCAGTGCAATGTTAATGTAGTTTCAAGAACTCATTGGCAAAGGTTGTTGATTCATTGATTTTGACTTGGTCTGCTAGAAATTGTAACAAGGCAGGCAGTCGTGTTTTAGGGTACTGAACATATACAGGCTAAACTGTGATATAGATAGCTACATGTAGTTGTGTCCTGTGTATCTCATGCCAGCTAGCCTGGGCTCTTCCAGCTACATCATCCACACTTGTCTTTCATTCAGGAAAACTAATATTTGGCCTTTGGGAGGTGAATTGGCCCTTCTGGGAGAAGTAAATTTCCAGCTGAAAAACTTTAAATTGTTCAGAACGGGAAACTATGTTTCTCTGGAGAACCTCTACTGTTTGTGAAAAACAGTGATGGCTTCTTTTCTGTGGAACATTGAGTTCACAGATAAGGTTCAGACCCACAGAGCTCATGAGAAAGTACACCTCCAAATTGAAATCTTTTTTTCTTTTTTGTACAGCATGTTTTTCTGTGTTATGCATATTGGTAAAGGGCTAACAGGGTGGTATTGGTATGCAGTTGTGCATTGGAAGCCTTTAGACTTGAATGCATGCCAAAGGCAGGTTTTTCTTATTCCATGTCAAACATATAATTCACACATGTAACTGTTTAAATCAAACTGATTTTAGGTTGAACATCAAAACATGGCAAAATTTTACAAATGTAGCTTTACATTTGTTGCCAGCAGCATGGAAAAACTTAACAACTAGATGTTACTTAAAAAGCACTACCATCAAGTCTGAATTGCACATCTACTTGTGAATGACTGAATTGCAGACATCATAAAACTCTCCAGTAAGAATAGTTGGCTTATGAGAAATATGGATGTGCACATAACTGAACATACATGCTTCACACAGATGTCACAGTATGTCAGATTTCTGTTGCAGTGGGCTTCTTAAAATAATAGGACACACATACATTACATATTAAACAAGAAACACCCCATTTGTTTGAACCGCCGAGTACTGGTCAACCAATCTGAATTTGTATTGGAACAAATCGATCTCTGGAATGTTGAAAACTGAAAGTCAACTGAAAGTTGGATGAACCACCTTTCCTATTGTAAATGCTGACCTTTGGAAGTGGTGTGACCCACCTGTACAACTGCAACTACAGACATTTAGATGTTGTGTGGCCCACCTGCATGATTGCAACTGGTGTCACCCAGTACAGTTGCAACTACTGACCTCTGAATGTTGTGTGACTCACCTGTACAACTAACCTCTGGAAGTTGTGTGAACAACCTGTACAACTACAACTATTGACCTTGGAAAGTTGTACGACCCACCTCTCCAATTGCAAATATTGATCTGGAAGTTGGATAACCCACCTGTTGAATTGCAAATAGTGACCTCTGAAAGTTGTATTGCTTACCTGTACGATAACAAATACTGATCTATGAAGGTTGTATTGCCCACCTGTATGACAGCAAATACTGACCTGTGGAAGTTGTATGGCCTATCTTTACAGCTGCCAATACTGACCTCTGGAAGTATATGACCCACCTCCACAACTGATATTATGAACTTTTGGAAGTTGTATGATCCACCTCTAAGTGCAAATACATGTACTCACCTCTGGGATTTGTAAAACCTATAATCTATTTAATATGGATACTCACCACTAAAAGCTGTGTGACCCATCTCTCTACTTTGAATAACTGACCACTGGAAGCTGTATGACACACCTAAAATAAATTCCCCGTACATGGGAAGGTCCGTCAGCAACCTGTGGATGGTCGTGGGTTTCCTCCAACCTTAATGCTGGCCGCTGTCATATAAGTGAAATATTTTTGAGTACAGCATAAAAACCCAATCAAATAAAATAAATTTCCATCTGAAAAATTTTAACATGTTTAGAACTTGAAAACTATATTTCTCTAGAGCACTTCTGCTGTTTGTAAAAAATGGGGTTGGCTTGTTTTCCCTCCAAACCATAGGTGAATAGTTCATGGAGATCTCAGCCGCAGAGCAAGTTCAAACCCACAGAACTCACAGTGAAGTAGACCTCCAAATTGAAGTATTTTTTTTTCTTTTTGGTACAGCGTGTATTTTTGTGTTATACATATTGGTAAAGGGCTAACAGGATAGTATTTCTATCCAATTCTGTTTGATTCCTCTATTGCAAATACTGACCTCTGGAAATTGTATTGCCCACCTGTACAACTGCCAATACTGACCTCTGGAAGGATATATATGACCCACCTCCACCACTGCAATCATGAACTTGCATGACATACCTCTGTAAGTGCAAATACATGTATTGACCTCTGAAATTTGTAAAACCTATAATCTATCTAAAATAGATCTCTGACCTCTGGAAGGATATATATGACCCACCTCCACCACTGCAATTATGAACTTGCATGACATACCTCTGTAAGTGCAAATACATGTATTGACCTCTGAAATTTGTAAAACCTATAATCTATCTAAAATAGATACTCACCATTAGAAGCTGTGTGATCCATTTCTGCACTTAGCATAACTGACCACTGGAAGGTGTATGACCCACCTTAAGATGTTGATTATGCTAACCTTCCATGGTTAGAGGAGTTGCGTGGAACTTGCCCAACCGTACTTATTAGGACCTGAAAATCTTTAGCAGCTGTCCTGTATTGTACTAAATGATGAAAACATAATGAGACACTTTTTTGGCAGGGATTGTGATAAAAGCATTTACCAATGAAAACACTTTTATGAGTATACATGTACGGAATTGACCTGTAATTGTATTTTGCTGTGGTCCACAGTGGATTATACGTACAGAAAAATGTTGCTGTTGTGAAGGATGTATGCATTCACAAAAGTATATTGTTTGTTTTAAAATCCAATCATTTTTCTCAGTCATCTCATGTTTGGCAAGTCAGAGACTTGTTTTCGTTTTCATTGAGCTGTACACACATACAATGCCTGCAACAGTACACTTTGATATGTACATTTTTTTTTATGAAGTTTTGGGTTGGTTGATGAATTTTTTCAAAATTGCTTGCAAAATAATTAGCCTAGCTGTGTGTTAACCAGCCTGATGTGGTGTTTAAAGGATATTTTTGTCATATGCATTTATATGTCACTATATTTTTACCTCGATGGTAGTTTTCTTGACTGTGAACTATGATGTCACATTATACATTTTTAGTGTTTTACACCAGTATGAGTGGCACCTTGTTTTACACACTTATTATTTTCCCAGGCACAGAGATCATGCTGTAGTAAGATTACTTCCTGATTTTTATAACCTCCATCTTGTACATATATGTAACTGCGTCCAGTCCATGTCAGCACCCAGCTGATTGCCCAAGAGATCATGAATGTTTACTTACTATCCATAGCAATATATTCTCAAATGTACAGATACCTCAGATAGCTGTGTGGTTCTTGTTTTTGTGTTCAGATGTTAATAATGTATTGGGATCAATCGTGTTGGACCAATTAAAACTCCTTGATGTACTCCACTTTGTCAACGACTTGTTTCTTATACTCTTGAACCTGTTGACAACCCAAGTAAGTGCACTCTGCAAACAGTGTTACATCATCTGCCTTTAAAATCAGAGTCTTGGCTTGTGTCCATGTATGGTCATATGTACAGACAAGAATTTACAAAGGCAATCTGGTTACTTTCCTAGCCTACAAAAGGGGACTGGGCAAGCCCTGGCCAGCCATGTCAGTATACTCTTACTGGGTCAGACATCATACATGTATCTGGTTTTGTTGACATGGTATTCCATTGAGGCAGCACTACAAATTTGTTACAACAGAGAACATCCTGCTGCCGGGTGACACCATCATGGTATGACACAGAATTATGACAAAGCAAACTCCATCCAACTATCCTCAGTGCAAAATTGTTCAGTAATGTCAGTGCCTGTTGCTGGAAGCATGAGCTCAATTCCAGGCTATGTTATAACTACATCTGAGACTTCAAAATGGTGTTTCTTTGCTGTGGATTTCGCATCATTCTCAACAATATTTTGGTAATCTCACCATGGTGAAATGCTCTGATCCAATGCTGACATATTTCAAATGTTGCTTTACTGAAGGGCTATGTGAAAAACACTTGCCACAACATCCCATCCTTACACATTTAGAGACACTGGGGCTACCAGTATTTGGTCCTCTTACTTCTCATTTATTAGTTACTTGAGGGTCTTAACTTACACCCTGTCGAGAATCGGTTTTCTGGATCTTTTTCCTCATAGAATGAATTGAAACTTGTGTGAAGGCTTCTCCATGACAAGTTTAGATGTTCTACAAAATCAGAGCAATTTGTTGTACTTTGACAGTTACCAATCTTGTTTTTCTTTGCGGTTCATCACAAGAACATTTCAGTTGTACACCTACAACAGCAGTTTGGCTCATCAAGGAAACCCAGAGAAAGTCACGGTCCATTGCTAAGTATTTGCATAAAACCATACCTGTTGTAAATCCGACCAATTCTGTTAATATCTGTTAGGTTTCTAAAGTGTCTCCGCATCTTTCACATACAAAAAAAAAAAAAAAACCCCGGATTTATGTGTTCGTGTGTCAGTAAAGGGTATTGATCAGCAGGTATTGCCATCAGTCCAGACATAAATTCATGCAAAAGCTGTGACCACATTACAGAAAAATATAGCCCAGGTTTTCAATTGAAGCATTGCGTGCAGAGTATGCAGGCATTTCCACATGTACATGTGACTGAGATCAACTCCACAGATTTATGTCTAGTTTGCTGCTGTGTCAATATCTTATTCAGCTATCTGCTTTCATTACCAGCCAGTCACTGAACCTTGATGGCATTCACAGGAATAATAGATGAAAACTGGCATGACATCAAAGGAGAACGGCATCAAAATTTGAATACATGTAAGCATCGCCTTTAGATGTGATTTAGTTTACTCTTTAGTGGAATGATTCATACTGTCCATAATTATTGATGAGGTCTGAACTTGATATCAAACTTTCACACACCTGCATTGGTCATTGGATATTTAATAAAGAGGTCTGTTTTTGTGTAAATTCCATCTGACTAACAAAAGAACTGTTAAAAAGGAAAAATGGCCATTTTCAAAAACCATCAATACATGTACTATACCACCACCATGCATGGAATCCAACATGCAACATGGTTGACTATCTATTGACATGGTGCCTTCATTCAGTACAAGGCCAGTACAGTATAAAGAAGTGCTTTTAGACTCCTGAAACTTGCTGCTACCAATATAACACTGAATGTCTTAAATCATAATACAACAAACAAAACAGCAGAAGCATCTGATGGGATTGTTTAGAATTGAATCTGTTATATTCTTAAATAATATGTACATAAATATTAAAGAGAGACCAATACAAAATCTTAGTCATATGCAAATGGTTAGAATAGGCAAGGTGCAAGCTCGAATTTGCTTATTGCTAAAGGTAAGAAAAGCCCTACTGCACCATGTGACCTGTCAAAAATGCTAGGCAACTATTTCTGATTACATTTACTAAACGTGGGCATCTAAGAAAAGTTTCCAAAAAAAGTTACTTAGACTAGACTTAGATAGGGAAAACTGAGGAGCAGAAAGTTTTTTAATTTAAGAAGGATTTGATGGAAGGAGAGGTCTTTTGTACCTCCTAACATGGCAAAACAGGTGATCGGCAACTTAAAATCAACAAAATTGCCTGACATTTTTGACAAGTCACATGATACAGTTGAACTCTTTTCACCTTCCACGACAAGAGTTAGAACTCGAAACTCCCTATTGGGGATATGTGTAAACTTTGCTTGTACTGCCATACACCATGAGGGGTATATATGTAAACTTTGCTTGTACTGCCATACACGATGAGGGGTATATATGTAAACTTTGCTTGTACTGCCATACACGATGAGGGGTGTATATGTAAACTTTGCTTGTACTGCCATACACCATGAGGGGTGTATATGTAAACTTTGCTTGTACTGCCATACACCATGAGGGGTATATATGTAAACTTTGCTTGTATTGCCATACACCATGAGGGGTATATATGTAAACTTTGCTTGTACTGCCATACACCATGAGGCTTGTAATGCTATAGCACCATGGATAAAAAGAAGTTGGTTTCTGGTGGAAAATTTATATCATGTTTCTTTTAATTAATGATATCCCATATGCTTGAAGGAAATGTGTAAACACCAGAAAACTTTTGATTTACTTGCCAATAATTCATGGCCTTATATCACAGGCTGATTTCTGATTTCTGGATTTCACTATTGTCCTTCACATCACATGTACATGATACATTACCACCATATTTGATTTATGCAGCCTACTTTGTTGATAAATGACACTAGTACTGGTCCCTAGTTACAAGCACATCAGTACATTACGGCTGACTCTGTGCAAGCAAGCCCTGGTCATTGTATGACGCATGCTTATTCCTACATGTAGCTAACAATACACAGTATAAGGACAGAGAACCCCAAACTGATTATATGCACACATGGTCATTTGAACAGTTCATCTGATTTAAGATTAAAACTCTTGATATATTCATGACGATATAGTTTTCACACACAATGCTGGTCTGTCCTCTCTCTGGTTAGTTTTCACACACATTGCTGGTCTGTCCTCTCTCTGGTTAGTTTTGACACACAATGCTGGTCTGTCCTCTCTCTGGTCAGTTTTGACACACAATGCTGGTCTGTCCTCTCCCTGGTCAGTTTTGACACACAGTGCTGGTCTGTCCTCTCTCTGGTTAGTTTTCACACACATTGCTGGTCTGTCCTCTCTCTGGTCAGTTTTGACACACAATGCTGGTCTGTCCTCTCTCTGGTCAGTTTTGACATACGATGCTGGTCTGTCCTCTCTCTGGTCAGTTTTGACACACATTGCTGGTCTGTCCTCTCCCTGGTCAGTTTTGACACACATTGCACATTGCTGGTCTGTCCTCTCTCTGGTTAGTTTTGACACACAATGCTGGTCTGTCCTCTCTCTGGTTAGTTTTCACACACATTGCTGGTCTGTCCTCTCCCCGGTCAGGTTTGACACACAATGCTGGTCTGTCCTCTCTCTCGTTAGTTTTCACACACATTGCTGGTCTGTCCTCTCTCTGGTTAGTTTTGACACACAATGCTGGTCTGTCCTCTCTCTGGTCAGTTTTGACATACAATGCTGGTCTGTCCTCTCTCTGGTCAGTTTTGACACACATTGCTGGTCTGTCCTCTCCCTGGTCAGTTTTGACACACATTGCACATTGCTGGTCTGTCCTCTCTCTGGTTAGTTTTGACACACAATGCTGGTCTGTCCTCTCTCTGGTTAGTTTTGACACACATTGCTGGTCTGTCCTCTCCCCGGTCAGTTTTGACACACAATGCTGGTCTGTCCTCTCTCTGGTTAGTTTTCACACACATTGCTGGTCTGTCCTCTCTCTGGTTAGTTTTGACACACAATGCTGGTCTGTCCTCTGTCTGGTCAGTTTTGACACACAATGCTGGTCTGTCCTCTCCCTGGTCAGTTTTGACACACAATGCTGGTCTGTCCTCTCTCTGGTCAGTTTTGACACACAATGCTGGTCTGTCCTCTCTCTGGTTAGTTTTGACACACAATGTTGGTCTGTCCTCTCTCTGGTTAGTTTTGACACACAATGCTGGTCTGTCCTCTCCCTGGTCAGTTTTGACACACAATGGTGATCTGTCCTCTGATCAGTTCAGTAATTCCTTTCCTTTAGTCTTGAATATATGTCATGTCCTCTTTTAAATTCAGGAAGATTACTTCTTCCATCTGAAAGAAAAATGGTCTGTCCGCTCATGTTCTCATGTTGATCAGAGTGTCTGTCGCCATTTTCATTACGAGATTGAAATCCAGGTGCATATAGGTCCTCCAGAAACGCCTCACTCTGCCCCAGACTTGCGCAGGAAAGCATGGGCTGGGGATCCCGTGGAAGATGCGGGCGATGACGCGGCCATTTAGGGCATGGTCCACACTGTAAGTGTGGATAAAGGAGCGGATATCGGCCTGCAGCTGGTTCAACGTGGTAGAGTCCACCTGGGAAACAAACAAGTGAACGGTTACACATTAGAATCCGCTTATCACTGGTTGCACAGATGTCTGGTAAAGTGAAGAGTTATGCTGGGGTATGCTTCCTACCACTGGTACTGAGATTCCAGCTTACGTGTTTGACTGTAAGAATTATACCTACTTGTATCATACTTTCACATTCTCATATACACATTTTATACCTTTGTGTACATAAGGTAAGTCTGCAAGAAAAACTCAATGCAGTTTTGGTTTTAGGCAACCTACATTACAACAGTAATTTCCATGATATTCAGGCAATATTTTCACCTCTGTAAAGTCTGTAGCTGCACAAGTAAAAAATTGCAGACTCAGGGTATGATACTGAGCACAAATCATTAGTTTTGGAAAACCATGGGAATTTGGACAAACCTTGCTGTTAACTATACTACAGATGTACAGCGGAGGTGAAGATGGCCACTGCCGTATTGATTCTGGAATAATGGGCCTTTTCTCTTCCTTGAAACAACTCATTAACAATGCTTAAGGGTTTTTGAGACAGCAAAAGTTTCATCCTTCATGGTTGAAATATTATAAGCTTTGATATAGGTGATAAGCTTTAAACAAAAGACAGCCTTCCTGAAGAACATGTTCTCAATGGGAAACATGTGCCCACACAATGGCTACCTGAATCAACAGCTGTTATCTTTAAAAAAAAAAAGAAACAATGTAACCAGTTTGCACACAAATCATTAATCAGGAATGAACACTAGCTAGACATGAAGGCTCAGGCCAGCATTACTTTAAGTAGAAAGTCTTTCCCATTAGGTTATTATGATATCCTTGTCCGCAGATCCATTCAGGCCACTGACCCCTGCTGGTCAGACTTCTTAGCCAGAGGACCAATGCAGACTTCTATGAGCTGGACACTCATCTGTTAATCACTCCCACTGACCAAACATAAAACACGCAGTGGATGGTACTGAAATGGGCTTTTAGTGTCAAACTTTTTACAAAAAAACAGGTACCAGAATTTTATTATGACCAGATGAAGCTGTTTCCACAGCCTCTTTAAGCCCCGCGGCTCACTGCAGTAGGAGGCCCCAGTCACCAAGATTGGATGCAGTAATGCCAAGGATGCAGCTTTGCAGGCACTAGAGCTGTAGAACTGAATGTATACTGATAAGCCACATGTCTTGTATCCTGAGCACAATCTAATCAGGTATATACAGTAAAAACCCACCCATCGGTCAAATCCATGAAGAATATTTCATTGCATCTGACTTTGTAGTCTAGAAGATAATAGGGTAACATTAGCCAAATACACACTGTATGAACTACAACCTGTGAAAGTAGGCCAAGGGTTATTTGCTCTGAAAGAAATTCGGTATGGTCTAACAGCAGCAGCAGTGAATCCATCAACAAAATTTCACTGAATTTAACTCTTGAGCAGTTTTGGAGATCTACGTTTTCAATAAAAATAATAACTATATGCCTTCATAATTAGGTACAGCAAGTCAAGGGTAAGTTGTGCCTACCACTAAGTATTTAATACTGTCTAGGGCACCTGCATGTTCAAGTGATCACAATGAAGTTGGTTCAAAAATTCAACACGTATTCAGCTTATCATGAGTCAGTTTTGAATTCTGATCTATCCTTGTAGGTCAAAGCTTGTGTCTGCAATCACACACTACAACATTTTGGCAGACCCGTTGGTGAATCTGTGTGCTGACCTCAATATAGTGGGAAATCAGATATGACTAGATCCAAATCATGTCCAAAACATGTGCTGTGCTTTCTCATGAGAAGGCTGAAATTTGAAATGACAGCCGCTGAAATCTCAAATAAAACATCATGGAATGTTAACAATCAAGAAATATACGTAAATACCGAGCCACTGTTATTCACATTTCCCACTATTCGTAAGTAACCATGGCTCATTTGGTACTTAGGGCTTAAGATGAGTATACTATGTCAGTACTAGCACAAAGAAGAGACTTTCCAACGAATAATGGGAGAGGTTACATGTCCTTGTCCACATACAAGTCTGATTTCAAATGTAGTTAAAAAAAATGTTGTTATTGCAGCACTACTTGCAATACAGAGCGCAAAACGTGATTTATTTGGAGTCACATGAAGGGGTTAGTATCTGTACTCTTTCAGTGAAAGCCTGCAACTTTGATCAGATGATTGAATGCTTATAAAGCAGGGTGTGACACTACAGCAGGCACGATCTGGCTTACAGGGTTAGCAATAGCGTGTAGAGTCTGCCATTTTGAATTTGGGTCATGGAAAGTTTGTGATCTACGTCTGATACTAGCAGACCTGGACGAGGCAGAAAACAAATATGTTGTAGCATTTTCTACTTAAAACGACATAAAATGGCCGCAACGACTTTCCAAGTTTGAAAACATTAAAATGCACCTAGTAGGCTTACAGTAGTTCATCGTTGGCCTGTGAAGAACAGATACTATTATATCTTAGATTTTTTGTGTTCCACCCATAAAGATGTATTTACTCTACAACTTTAGGCTCTAGCAGATCAATCATCAGGTATCGTAAAAATATCTAGCACGTTCACGGTACACTAGCAACCAAAAAATCATTTGGCAGAACATATTTTGCATCCATAAAACTTAACTGAATGTCATAATCATGACTTTTAACATCACCATGCATTGGATCCCCGCGTCATTTTGTGACATACGGTGCGAGGAAACCTATAATGCGCCCCGCAATATGTTATTGTACAGGTGCCTTATAGTTTTCGCTGTTTTAACTTGGGCAAGCCAAATATGCCTTATCATCACAAGCTTTAGTTCCTAATGGATCTGAGTTAAGCAAGTTCAACAAATTGTATAAAACAATATGGGTTCTAAAGATATCTTACGTGATGGACATACGTGTCCTCTCGGAACGGTTAATCAAGACCATGCAGCTGGCCAATCATAATTCATATACATGTAGTTGCATGGAGGTCAACTGAACATCCCTTACACTGGGTGCAAATGGTGAATCTTTCCATGGACTGCTTTCACTGAGGATGTAACAAAGTGTAACCCTCACAGTGGTCAGATTTTGTGAGGGGGGAGGGGGAGGGGATGGATTCATCCATACACTTCCAGCAATAGTGTTGACGCAGGGATGAAACCAAGAGGAAAGTAGTTTCATTATGAAGGAAAAAACCATGAACTCAGACACAAGGAGTGCTTAAAAAACGGGCTAGTTGTAAACCAATACCATGAACTCTGACACAAAAAGGGCTTAAACAATGGGCTAATTGTAAACCAATGCCACCAGGAGCTAACTAATGTTATGCATGTCAGCCGGTTGTGAGGGCTTCAAAAATCACAGCCCTTTCAAATTCACCACAAATGAAATGTTTCACCGGTAGCAGAGACTTTGAGATGTTTCACCGGAAGTAGAGACTTTGATATTTCGCATTTACCTTTTGATGGACATTGTATACCTGCCATGAAAATTTAATCATCATCAACGAAAACAGAGATATTTTTCACTTTTTAACTGTCAGAGGTCATGAACACCAGAATTAGGTACACCAACTCATAAGTTTAAACCATTTCAAATCAGAGCACGTTTAAGCAGGTAATAGCTGGCATTAACGTAATCATCTTAATCACAGGTGATTTTTTTTTTTTTTTTTCGCTCCAACTGTTATGAACAGGGGTTTATAGGAATGGAGTCCTGTTGCTCCCGGGTTAGTCTGTACTGAAAAAGGTAGCTATGAGATAATTTACTGAGAATGTCCACTTTGTTTAGGAATCCATTGACAAAAAACAAGGTGTAAGTCATGACAGCTAGAGTCATCAAAACCTCACCGTATCAAAGAGTATTGATCCAATTTCAGGAGCTGACAACACAGACTGTGTGTATGAAGGGAGAGATAGCACCATTGGTGGTGTCTGCCAGCTACATGATGAAAGGTAACACTGACAAGTTGTGACCTCTATAAGTGTATAGCCACATGGGGAATGAACTCCTTGACAAGCTGATCAATGTCCAGGGACAAAGTCACTTAGTCTCTCTGGCTCCCACTCGAAGGGGTCTTCATATTTATGAAACAGCATTAAAACAACATAGAATTAATTATTTTCCCCAGCAGTGGAACGACCCAGCAATAAAAAGAAAGAAAGTGGCACCCCTGAGACCACGATCCTGGAAGGCCAAAGTTCCTTTGTGTTAATTTTACAGCCGAAAGGCTGCATAAACCTGAACAATAAATCCTATACAATGAAAGTCCGCCAGTAGCACTGCTCGTTAAAGGCTTAGGAAGGCTAAGTGATTTAGGCCGCTGGGTGACCGCTGGGCATGTAGCTATGTCAGACCCCTGCCGCAGGCAGATAGTCAGGGTTTATTTGTAACAAACTCTACTGACCATTAATAGGCAGATAGAGCTGAGTGAACTAGACATTCCATCTGATCACAGCGATCTGACCAACACTGACCAACACACGGTGATGCTGGAAGCATGATAAATGTCAGTTCTCTAGCAATACCAACAAGATCAATATCCCTTCAAGGTCGAATTTAGATACACCGGTAATAAACAAGAAGGACCATTAAACAGACAATTGCTGTGATTGGATGCCTTGCTCCTTTTGGCAGTTTTAAATCTCATTCCTCCCATTCCTCAGGGAATCAACACCCATCACTATTAGTCTAGGAACTTGATCCTCATACTGAGTATATTTATTTATTTATTTGATTGGTGTTTACGCCATACTCAAGAACATTTCATACGACAGCAGCCAGCATTATGGTGGGAGGAAACCACACAGAGTCCGGGGGAATCCCATGACCATATGCAGGCTGCTGGCAGACCTGGCAGAGGAAGCCAGCATGAGCTGGTCTTGAACTTACAGCAACCGCATTGGTGGGAGACTTCAGGTCATTGTGCTGTTATAGCCCGCTAAACGACTAAGCCACGGAGGCTCCCATACTGAGTATATCTGTCTACATCAAAGTGCCACTCCAGTACCACTAAAAACTCGGTAGAAAATTTAAAACAATATGAACAAATTTAAACATAACAAATTTAACTGAAGATTTCTCAAAAAACAACTGTGTGGTTGTATCAGTAAATTTCTCCTGGTGTGATGTGATGAGGTTGAATCAGACATGATGTCCCAATGGCAGCAGCACTTTGGCAGCATGGACTTGCCCTGCCACAAGCATGACAAGAAGACACAGAATGTATAGAGACTAATGACCGCTGGTCATCATATGACTGAAAAATTATTAAATATGATGTAAAACCTAAGCATACATACATACATTTAATCTAATAAACCTACATGCCCAGGGGGAAATAGAATCGACTGGCAAGAAGACAATTAAGTCATCTTCAACGAATTTAAGACTGCACAAATGGCCACACCAGCACCATCAACTATTTGAAACCAAAGCCCTGGAATCTATCAATTGCCTGTCCAAGCTTAGCCCAGCATTAAACCCAGATCTAATGTTTGTTTCTTGGCCTGGACAGGGGCAGATAACAACTCCCTGAAATGTATTATTAGTACCCTGGATAGCCTCAAATTTTGTACAAAGTAGTGCATTTTTAAAGGCAAATAATGTCACATAATATTATTTGTGATGCTGAAATTTACATTTTTCCAGTAGCATATGATCTTGTCTACCCAACAAGTTTCAGAATACCTTTCAAAAATCCACAGATCTCTTGGAATCAGCAAAAATGTGCAACTAAATTATGGTCCAAATTTTAGGGCATTTAGGGTACCTGAACATCAGCTGACCAGTGTGGATCAGTGTCCATCTTGTGAGGTCACTAACTGGTCTATTTCCATCAACTTCATAATGATTAAGGAGCAAAGCTTTCCTCAAGACAATCATGTTTTGATGTGTACCTGTCACGCCTTTCAGATTTCACAGCTAGGATCCTCTTAACAACATTCCCCAACAATAAGTGCTCATAAACTCACACAGGTTATCATTAACTTCTTAGAAATAATACACCCTGCTGGCAATGTTCTCAACAGTGGTGTTTTCTGAACTACAGACATGGAATCCGCAAGTCCTTTTCAATGTGTCGGAATCCAATTTCAGGATATTCCTCAGTGCTGGTGCACTATAGTCTTGAGCTTAGAGAGGAGTTTAATACCACCTGAGACCTGTCAGCTGTATTTAGTACCAGTTTGTTCCAGGGTTCTGTATGTCATCTAAACTCTCTCAGGGTACAAGTCCAGGAGGTTTTGTAGTCACAACGAACTGCCACAGAGGTCTATCCACCATACCACAGCAGGCGTCAGTTTACTATCCATCACTATAGCAGGTTCCTTCAGACATACTTCTAAAGCTGTGACAGCTCATATCAAATAGAATACTGAAGGATTTTTTCAGGGTGTTATAATTTTTTTTGAAGCAGTAATGAGTAGTGGAATGAAAAAATAAAGCTCTGGAAATGGCCACATTATATGTGCAAAATGTAGTAAGCTATTGATGATTTCAAATTATAGACTTGTAATTAATAAAATCTATCCTGAAACCTCTCTGGCAGTATGATTCTGGCAAGTCGTACTAGTGTTCCAATAACTACCATTAACTGCAGCTGAAACCCCTCATCTTTACCCGTATGCACAACGTAATGAACAGATACAAATTCCAAGATATATTATGTATAATACCAGCCATTAAATAAAACTGTGTAGGTGTGGTATAAGTTTGGTGAACTTGGGACTAACTCTTCATGAGATAAAGCGTTTACAAGCCTTTCATAAAATTTAACTTAAATGAACCCAATGCCTTTGAAAAAAAAATGTCAAAGCCACTGAAAATTGATACGTTCTTCCTCATGCCATAGTGTAAGTGTTGTGTAAGTTTGGTGAACACTGGATAGACCGTTCTAAAGACAGAGCGTTTACAAGGATATGGATGGACGCTGCCAGTTAAGACAATACATCTTGACCAAAATGGGCCATGTCAAAAAGTGTAACCGTCTTAAAAAATCATGATATTCAAATAGAATACATGTTACAGATATCAGCTTGCTTCAGGTATTCCAGGGTACCATCTTGTATTAGTACACTGGTATGTGGTGACCAAATTAGACCAACTTTGGTCAGAATGTAAAAGTTTTTTTCTTACACATGCCACAAAAGTCATCATCTTGAGTAATCCACAAAAGTCATCATCTTCAGTAATACACAAGAGTCATCGTCTTCAGTAATCCACAAGTCACCGTCTTGAGTAATCCACAAAAGTCATCGTCTTGAGTAATCCACAAAAGTCATCGTCTTCAGTAATCCACAAGAGTCATCGTCTTGAGTAATCCACAAAAGTCATCGTCCTGAGTAATCCACAAGAGTCATCGTCTTGAGTAATCCACAAAAGTCACCATCCTGAGTAATCCACAAAAGTCACCGTCTTGAGTAATCCACAAAAGTCACCGTCTTGAGTAATCCACAAAAGTCATCATCTTGAGTAATCCACAAGTCACCGTCTTGAATAATCCACAAAGGTCACCATCTTGAGTAATCCACAAAAGTCACCGTCTTGAGTAATCCACAAAAGTCACCGTCTTGAGTAATCCACAAAAGTCACCGTCTTGAGTAATCCACAAGTCATCGTCTTGAGTAATCCACAAAAGTCATCGTCTTGAGTAATCCACAAAAGTCATCGTCCTGAGTAATCCACAAAAGTCACCGTCTTGAGTAATCCACAAAAGTCACCGTCTTGAGTAATCCACAAAAGTCATCGTCTTGAGTAATCCACAAAAGTCATCGTCTTGAGTAATCCACAAAAGCAAACTGGACTTTCAGAAGTACATAACAAACTCTATCACATTCAATGCACATGTTATGATGCAGTTCAATGTGTATGCTTTGCTGTTGGAAGTAAGGCAAGCCTTCTGCAGTAACCTTCACGTAACACCACCTCAACAGGTCATTAAGCGCTTCTGTCCGCTTGATGGCAAGCTGGAGACAGGAGAACCTGTACTAGAATCCACTGTCGAAGGCTCCACATGGCCAACTATATCATGTTCTAGCCGTGAAAAGACAGACATTTTACCCACTCATTCCATGATCCCCCCCTCTTTCACCCAAGCGAAAAGACATGCACTCTACACACTGTACCTCACAAAATGTCTCAACACACTGTACCTCACAAAATGTCTCAACACACTGTGCCTCACAAAATGTCTCAACACACTGTACCTCACAAAATGTCTCAACACACTGTACCTCACAAAATGTCTCAACACACTGTGCCTCACAAAATGTCTCAACACACTGTGCCTCACAAAATGTCTCAACACACTGTACCTCACAAAATGTCTCAACACACTGTACCTCACAAAATGTCTCATTTTAGCCTGTTATAGCATAATCATATTCCTGCAGGGACAATTGAAGAAAACATAACCTGAAATTAGGTAAAGTTGATGGAATATGATATCAAAAGGATTTCACATTGTAATTTGTGGTTCCATACATGTAGGTATATCAGCCATATAGGACACTTGATCTCATCTGAAGCACTGCCAAGAAAAGTCTATTTAAACTTGTCACCATATGGCTGTGATATTGCCGAAGTGTTGTTCCCATAATCACCCATTCCAAGATGTAACCCTTGCAAAAATTTTGTTTACTTCAGATTTGCTAAGAATGACCAAACACCCTAATATGTCACCGTGACATTCTTTGTAACTCCCCTCCCCATCTCAATGCTGAGAGCCACCATGTGAATATCTTCACTGCTCCATCAGCAATCTCAATGCTGTCTCCAATCACATTATCAGCCATCTGCCCAAGGAAGGGAACGGGACAACAATGGCTCGGAAACAAAAAGCTTTGATCCAAACAGCTGGCTGTCAAAGCTTGCTGCTTCCCACTCAATTAGGAATACTACATTAAGATAAGAAATTTGTGACCTTTGTAGTTTAAGTGGTTCTTTCCTGTATTAAATGTGAAAAATTTGTCCCACCTTCAAATCAATTTCAAGCTTGTTTGCTGACAATCAGAGGAGCATATGAGAGAACCTAATTTTCCCTACCTTTACTTTCCATTTGCATCCACCGACACACTGCGCTGTTTCTGAACAATCTCAATAGCTCAGAAAGTCCAAGCAGGAAGGGAACAGATGTGAAGAAGACACACCTCAAGGCCGTCAGTGGCTCACGGTCATTGTAAAGTGAAATTGTTACATGTTTGGATTTCCAGAATTAGGATCTTAATTACAATTTACTTGATTTATTTTATTGGTGATTTACGCAATACTCTGGGATATTTCACTTATATGATGGCTGCAGGCATTGGGAGGAAACCCACGACCATCCACAAATTACTGTCAGACCGTCATAAGCTGAACCTGAACCCGATAGGGGATAAAGCCCTGAGTTAACGTGCTACCTCAGCGAGCTAAACACTCGGCCTGGGAGGCCTCTCTTCATTATAATTAGTTTACATTTATTGAAAGATTACTGTTCAGATTTACTTGCAGGTGCTAATTACAAAGGTCAGAACTTGTTTTAACAATATACTACTAGAAGGGCTGCTGGAAAATGCAATAACTTAAATAAATCAACCAAAAAAGTAGATTTAGTCTTTCTGCACTCAGCAAAGTAACATTTCTTTGCACAAACTGGGCAATCCTGTCAATTCTGAGGTGGATTCCAGCTTTTCAGAAGCCAAACTACTGTTGCATCAGTTCAAACCAACAGTGGACAATGTCTAAGTTTTGATTTATGACTCACAGCTGTAACCAGACAGCTGGTTCCAAGTTTTTAGATGAATTTGATATTTGTTCAGGCATTTCCAGCGACACTAGCAAATTGGACTGGATTATATAATCAGGACAAATCCCTTAATGATGGTTAAACACAGACACATGTATTTTTAATTTCTGATTTCTAGAGAGTCGTGTGTAGGCTATGAGAAAATGTGCAGTACACACTGATGAATGCTTTGTGCAGGCTGTGAGAACATGCAGTACACACTGACGAATGCTATCTGTAGGCTGTGAGAACATGTGCAGCACACACTGATGAATGCTGTGTGTAGGCTGTGAGAACATGTGCAGTACACACTCATGAATACTGTGTGTAGGCTGAGAACATGTGCAGTACACACCGATGAATGCTGTGTTAAGGCTGTGAGAGCGTGCAGTTCACATTGACAAATGCTGTGTGTACCCTATGATAACATGAGAAAACCTCTGTATATACAAATGTGTGTACATGTATGGTGTAAACTGCAGAAGTACTCATGAGCATTGTACCAGAGAATTAGGCTCCAGTCAACATCAGATCTGATGGAAATGGCGCTGATGTTACACGATTATCGTTCACGTTTCAGAGACAATACCTCAAGCTTTAACTAGAAACTGAACCGTCAAAACTGTCATAATTTCCTTTATCCTCCTGTCAGTATTGAACCCCAGTCTAATCTCAGCCTGGAATACAGGTGAAGGGAAGCACTTGTCTGCTACAATGTTTTCTGTTTCTCGCCGAATCAAGTGACAGCCACTCCAGTGAGAAGAAACCATTCATCAAGGCTGCATATTGTCTTTTATATATTTTCACCATACTCAATTTCATTTCTTCTCACAAACATCACACAACAGAACTCTATTTATAAACTTCAGTGAAACGATATATCCTGAGATGCAAACATTTGGCAAAGGTTAGGAGGAGCAGCCTTCCACATCAACCATTTTATGTATTTACTAGGTTCACAGGTGACGATAAATGTAAGGATTGAGTCTGATTGTAACAGGCCGTACAAAGTAGTTTTCCAGCTATATGCATGTAAGTCCTTGTGTCCAATATAACTGAATCTCACAACACTGCCAAAACCAGAAATGTGTTTTTCATAAGTTCAGAGGAAAATTCGCGTTTTCAAGTGTTAAGGCAAAACAATTCGACTCCAGCAAATATTGATTTTGTGAACATCTTCTAAGTAAAATGAAAGTGTCAAATAAAACAAAAATAAAAAATAAAACGAAAGAATAGATAACTGTAGTGGTACAATTTAGTGCCTTACATTTATCAGTCAGAAATATATAATATTCTTGCAGAGCTGAAAAAAAAAATTCCTGAAGAGAGTGACTACATCAATGCAGTAATGCATCGCAACTGTGACTTTTTTCTGCCACTAATGGGCTTGCTTGGCAGCCTTCAGCAGACTTTGTGAACAAACACATCATGCGCGACTAAAGGCCCCAAAGTTTCATATTAGTTCTAAATATTATTTTGGATTTTGCTTGTTAGAAAAGAAAATGTAAAAACCCCCAAGTACACGTATGATTTTCTTCAACACAGACAACTGAAGATTTTCAGTGACAGAATCCCTCAACTGGGCAATTTGGCACCATACAACATCTACTCTATCTCCCCACACCATTGGAATAATCAATAAAGGGCAACATTTTACTGCCATACAGTCATCAACCAGATAATCCCCCGACTGATCGATGCTTATTGGTTCATGTATGTTTCTTCAAGTCCGATATCCTGCCATGTGTCATGGATATGTCCTACACCCACACGGTGCAAAATGAAGGATTTGCACCCAGCAAATATCGCTTGAAACCCTGAAACAGCTGTTCGTACTCCTGGAGGTATTGCTGGCTATGAAACCTACTCCTTTTTCTTGGTGGTGTACCAAGACCGCCCGCCATTTTTCCGTGCACGAAAGACTGGAACAAGTATAAAGTCAACCCATGCTTGGACCAGAAAGCACAGTGAGCTACACCTATCATGAACTAGGTTATCACCCTTGTCAAACGAATCGCCACACAAAGAGGTTTGATGCGAGTTAATAATTTAGAAATCGGAGAACTTCAGTGGCTCAGTCAGAGATCGGAGTTTTACCCATTTAAGCAAAGAGACTCTACCAGATCGGAGTACTTGGAATCTATGTATACCCCCATTATTAAAAATATAGATTACATCTATAGCTCCAGGTACTGAATTTCTATCATTTGTGTGCCCAATTTATCTTGTCAAAGATAATTTTTTGCATATTACAAAAGAGATTATAAAATATCAGCCTGGTAAGTCACACTCAAAGTTCAACAGAGTTGACTCAGACATATAAATAGTGCAATTAGTACAATATTACCATCAAATTGGTATTCACACTTGCGTGATTATGTCAAGCACATGAAGTTAATTTTGTGTACATAGAATATACTCACAACTTTTCCTTATTATGTCTATTTATTTAATTCATGTCTAATGCCATGCTCATGACTGTTTCACTTATATAACAGTGGTAAGCACGTACTTCCACCTTCCACACAGGCTGTGTAATCTATCCTCCACAGAGACAGTGTAATCTATCCTCCACAGAGACAGTGTAATCTATCCTCTACACAGGCTGAGTAATCCATCCTCTACACAGACGATGTAATATATTTTCCACAGACTGTAAATCTATTCCCTACACAAACTGTGAAATCTATCCTCCACAAGAATTATGGACAAATCTATGCACTATGCCTTTTTTTCTTCTCTTCTTTCACACCATAGCTATCTAGGCTGTGGGAGACACCCAGTGGAAGAAAACCACTTTAATAATACACATCACAAGACCAGCTTGTTGTTACGTAACCAAAATGTCACAACTGGTAGACAGACAGACCTTAAAACCACAAGAATAAAACATGCACAAAATGATTAATGGCACAGACTGAAACATGGTCATCAACAAATACACTTCACTTGCAAGGATACATTAACAATAGCTGCAAAGACCTCGTTGCGGCGCCAAACGTCCTCAAACTCGGCTAATTCGTGTACAAAAAAATGCCTGACGACCTCTATGTGGGTGTGTGTGCTATCACCAGGTGGCACACAAACCCCTGCATAACATGGGAGCATCTCTCCTCGGTTTGGAATCCTTTACAGATCAAGACAAACCGTTCGGCTCGGTCCACCGGGCGGTCCAAAGACCGGCTAGGGACCTCTTAAACCAGTCGCCACATCTGGCGAGCGCCCACACACCTATCCTCCTTACCTGTACCACATCCTCTTGATCTTCCTTCAGCAGATCTTCCTCCTCTGGCTTGGTCTGGTTCTCAAAGTACTGGTCAACGACAGACTTGAGCTTCTGGTCTCTCTTTAGGTCTACCTCATCTGCACACATCCAATAGGCCTTGTGAGACACACTGTAAACATAGAATGTCGTCACAGAAATGTGTTTTACCTGAAAGTTTTTAGTCTCCTTTTTTTTTGTTTTGGTTTTTTGACATTGTTATTTCTCTACCTCAACCAACACCTTGCCCTTCCTGAATATCAATAGCAATATGAACAAGTTCAGTGGTTGAAAGTTCCTCTCTCCCTGTTACATATTATGAGAAAAATTGACATTTTTTTCAAGAATGTGATATCCTGTATCAAAAAAATGAAATGTGCAAGGGCCAGGAAAAGAAGGCTGACAACTACATGCCACACTGGCAATGTCTAAGCCATATCGTGGCAATACATGGAATGAAAAAAATCAATCAGTCAGTGACCTCAAGTCACAGACTAAGCATTAACTGATTGAAAACAGGCTATGGTGACAGGCAGAATGACAGCACCCCACCAAATTCACAGCTGGGTATAACAATAACCTCTTCTCTGATATGAATGCTAGCCCTGCCTCCACATTCCACATTACATAATGCTTTTTATACGCAGTGACACACATAAAGCAGACCTGGTGAGGGCAGAATGGAGCTTTTTTAGCTGGCGTAGTTCTGTGCTCTCCTGTTTCTTCACCCTTGCATTCAGCTCATCCAGAATTCTGTCTCTCTCATCATCAGACAGGTCTCCTGGGGCCCTCAGGTGGAATGCCAGGTCTGAGAACTCCACCATGACCCCACTCTTCACTGGGCCCCCTGTGGAAACATCACCACCAATTTACATCAAGTAACATGTTTGTAACAAATCCACTTGACAAGATTACATAATATGTTAATAAGATCCCCTAACACATTAATAAGATATTCTAGCATGTTTATAAGATTACTTTAATATTTTAATGATCATCCAATACGTTGATAATAAAATTATGTTAGAATACACACACAGACACACAGTTTCTTTGACTGCTTATCATCTCAACCATGACCAAGACTGTGCAAACAGTGAGAGTGGAAGAAATTACCTGTACCACTCAAGTCAAACTTCTTGGACGCTGGAAATTCACATTTGACTTTTCCAAAGTTCTACCTGTACCACTGAAGTCCCAAATCACACCCCATCAGCCAACTGTCACATATGCACATTACCTGTACTACTTAAGTCCCACTGCAGTAACTTGAGTTCTAGTTTCACTGGTCCAGAGTTCCAACCCATCAGCCAATTGTCACATCTGTACATTACCTGTACCACGTAAATCCCGCTTTGGTAACTTGAGTTTCTGTTCAACTGGTTCCAAATCCCATCCAATCAGCAAACTGTGACACCTGCACATTACCTGTACTACTGAAGTCCAATTTTGGAAACTTGAGCTCTTGTTTAACTGGTTCCAAATCACACCCCATCAGACTGGTACAGAATCTCAATCCATCAGCCAACTGTCACACCTGTACATTACCTGCACTACTTAAATCCCACTGCAGTAACTTGAGTTCTCGTTTTACTGGTCCAGAGTCCCACCCCATGCTATCAGCAACCTCCGTCACATTGAATTCCAATTCTTTAGCCTTTTTATCAAATTGTCCATCTTTTTTTAATCTGGCTATTGTCACAGCAACAGGGGGACACTGAGGAAACAAAAAATCAATCTAAGAATAAAGATTAAAAATATTTCTTAGAGAAAAGATTAAAAATATTCATCTACATCTTGTGAAACATTATGTTATGTACAGCACTTGATCACTTTACAGTCAAGAAAGACTGTTCTGTCTTAGGCCTTTTCTATGTGTGGCTGCTCCATACCCCGCCCCCTCCCACACCATACTTAAGACATATGGAACAGATAGGGGAAAAAATTAGACATTGGAAAAGGAAAGTTTTACACCAAGACATGGTGATAATTCACAGGCATGGATGATAAGTACAATAAACGAGATGAGAAATACGACAAAAACTAAAAAACTTTTCTTTACAGGCTGCTCTCAGAGATAATAGGCCCTTTCGGCATAAGCTTTGAGACATGCGCAGGGCCTGATGTTGTATGGAAAAAGATGGCAACAATAGCCTGTACTACTTTCTCTACCACTGTCCACGCCATTAACTTTGTGCTGAAATAACGGTTCTGTCCACTGTGACGTTGCCAGTTACACCCGCATCATAGCGTAACGCAACAATAAAAAGACGTCCATGCCTGCCAAAATTGAACAACTTCACACTTCTTGGTTGTTATCCCAAACTGGTTTATTCCGAAAATCTCCCAATACGGTCCACATTACCTTGCTTTCGTCCACTCCTGTAATTTGGTCACCCAGACATATCTGGCTTATATGATAATAAGCCTTAGCTAATCTCTACCGCATTTGACTTATGGCAACTTCCACCTAATATATTCGACTACTATTTCAAGCATAGGATCCTTGAAAACTAGGAGAATATATTGTCCAACATGAACTCCACTGCTGCTCCAATATTTGGATTTAACTATACCTGTCATACAACCATCCATTTCATTTCCTGGGAGTAGTGCCAGAGTTCTGCCGTCTAGCAACTCGTTATGTTTTATGGTTACCCACTACAAACGGAAGTGCCACCATAAATATGGCGTCCTTTTTGTTTTAGCATGGAGCGATGAGCTTCTAGACCTCTCAGGCCCTAAATAAGGAAGGTATATAAATCACATTCCCCTGCAAGGAAATATAATGAATTACCCACTCTACCAATATTCATGGAAAACTCATTCTATTTTTGCTAGTACTGATGTAATATTATAATATCTTATATTATATTATCTTTCATGAAACAGTAGCTCTCCTGGTTGGGACAAAATTTTCATGGAGACAATTCCAAAATTATGTATCTATAACAGGCAATTAATGGACAACGGACTGAATATCAATACTACAAAATACAGGTCTTGATTAACTTTGTTTTAACTAAGTTTGAGTGAGACGGGCTCTCACAAAGCTAATGTCGCTAAAAGACTTGATTTCACGGCAGTTGCACAGTTGCGTCTTTCAGGTCCACCTTGCTGTTAGCAACTACATGCACCGTAAAATCATGTCTCTTAGCTGCGTTACATGGCAAGAGTCCCCATCTAAGCTTGACCCCTAATGCAGAACCCAATCTAAAAAAACTTTGCACGATTGTCTTTTCCAAATATACACTGTCTGTGTTGTAGTTCCATAAGGTGGCCTCATTTACGAAGTAATTTGTGTGTACAAAATTTTATGAAACTGCGCCTTGCCCACAGCACGGAGGCTGGGCTGGTTCTCAGTTTCAAGGCTTTGTCTTTCACGGCCTGGAAATATTACTATCCATTTCTAGCATTTTCTAGGAACCCTGAATTCATTGTGACTCTTGCAACCTTTTCTCTTTGGTCGTTTCCTCTACCCAATCATGAGGGCTGCTCTCATGCCTGGAGTACTAAACATGATGGTAGAAAAAAAGGAAAATATTTGAAATCCATATTATCTGATCAGGATGTGACCATGTGAAGTCAGGCCAACCACAACGTGAAAGGGGAGAACAGAGAGGCAAGCACATACATTCTCAGTAAAGAGATTAAGGGCTCAAAAAAGAAAGTGTTTTATGTTTAGCTGCTTACAGCCAGTCTGTGATAATTTAATGATCTTTTTGCGCTGAGACCTTGCTGTTACAGGTCAGTCCAACTTTTAAAGCCAGCCAACCAGCAATTACAATGATGTGAAACTGAAATATATTGTGACACACATCATTTATTTGTTTACATAATTGGTATATTATGTCAAACTTGATGATTCTTTCCCTCAAGGTTTCGCTCACAAACACAATATCTATTAATAAGGGTCAAATTTTTGATGGATATTTTATTGTCTACTTGGAATAATTTCACTTGAATGTAGAGAGCTGCTGCAGAATCTTGTGATCAATCAGAGAAACCATAATGGTGTCCAGCAACGGTACTTGTGGTGTGATTGTGGAGCTTAATGAACTTTAAACGTCTCATTTGAACTTCATGTTTTTAAATGCATGAAATGGTCAACTATGGGTTACATTATATCCAACATTTTTTTCTTCAACACTTCATTTTTACAAGGTTTTTCCCTTAAAGAGACCATTAAAACCTGTGTCTCAAAATACCTTCAATTTTTTTTTTCAGAGCTTTTTTCCCCATCATTTAAATGCAGTCAAATGTTTTGATTGTATGGTGTGTTTTACAGGCCATATTGATTATGTGTGTCAACCATGAAGTCACAAAACTTTTCATACACATTTGTGTTCTTTTTACTTCGAAGCACATTAGGTGGAAAGATGAGGCTGTTTAATGATATAAGCTGTATAAATCACGATCTAATGTCTTCATAAAGCATATCGATATCATTTATCATCAGGTCTGTGGGCATTAAGAGGAGACAATAATTCAGATAGTCTGTGATACAAGTAATATTAACAACATAAATGAAGTCGTGAGAAAACTGACAGTCTAGTGGTCAAAGCAATCCTAAAGATAAACACCCTCCCTGCCTTGGACACCCACCTCCCCCACCCCCCACCGCCCCAAAGGTTCGAGACAAGGCTAATATTCAGACTAAGACATGTCATGTAGTCTGACATGAAGGGCTATCCAGGGAAAATACACAGAAAACCTGCTCATCACATGCATCAAAGCTCACACGAGAGAAGAATCAGAAATGGGTTAGCTACTTCTGTGTTTCACCTGAAGGTTAGCTTTCCACAAGTGACACAGGAATCAGATTGATTCAGCCACCTTACAGAGGTTTTCGTGACATTCAACTAATTTATTATCAGAAAAAAACATAGGTGCTGCCGTCAAAAGTATCATTTGAAGGCTTCTATGTGCTTCAGTCAGTCCACTTTACAGGCCTAATTGCAGGTGATTTTCAGTATTAACAGGCAGAAGGCAGACAATGTCAGTCTGCTATTGTGGGTGATTTTCAGTATTAACAGGCAGAAGGCAGACAATGTCAGTCTGCTATTGTGGCTGATACACAGTATTTACAGGCAGAGGGCAGACAATGTCAGTCTGCTATTTGTCCTCTTGTTCAATTACTTCATGAATATCTGCCAATTTATCTTAGAATCGCATTCACATAATTGTCAATACAAAGTGCAGATACCTGGTAATTCTTCATTTTTTGGAATTTTCTTTTATTGTTTACTTGGAAAGATGATATCCCATTAGAAAAACATGTTTCATCACCACAGGAAATGTTCCAGGATATACTTTCCAGTATCTGCCTCAAAGCCTTCGTGGGGTAGCGCACTAGTGCAGCGTACTGACCAAAGAGCCTCTCATCAATGCCATCGCTGTGAGCTTAAGTCCAGCACAAGCTGGCTTCCTCTTTGGTTGTATGTTGGAAGGTCTGCCAGCAAGCTGCGGATAGTCGTGGGTTACCCCCGGGCCCTGCTCAGTCCCACCATAAAACTGGCTGCCATCACATAAGTGAAATATTCTTAAGTACAGGGTAAGCACCAATCAAATCCAATTTATCTGTTTCTAAATGTGCACTTTTTACATGAAATTTTATGTCACAGTACCTATACATGCTTTCTTAAAGGATAAATGAAAAGGATCTCTAAAACAAAGATTATACCTAAAACCCATGTAAAGAAATTATGTCAAAAAAATTTTTTTTTCCACTTTCATTTTTGTGGTATATTTTATACCTGTTCATTACACCCATATTTTATGCGTATTTTGAGTCAATTGTCGGAATTTTTCGGAAATGACGTCATCAATGAATTTTTTCGGAGCACTGTGTAAACCCCGCCGAGTGCCCCGAGCCCTAGTAGCTATAGTGATGAACCCAAGCATATATTCAATTGGCGCCATTTTGTTTTTCTGCAAGCAAACAACATATTCATTTCTAAATATTTCTCCACTGAGAGATGGTTTGGTGTGCCATTTTTGGTTGTTCCAAAAAGAGTGGGCAGGATTCGGGCAACAGCTTCTTCTGATTTCCTCGTGATGTGACATTAGGCAGGAATGGATATGGAAAACGAAGCGAACCAACTTTTCCCCAAGTGACCACGGCAGAGTTTGCTCTAATCACTTCACTCCCGCTTGCTTCGCCCGAAATTCGACTGAAATGGCCCAGTTTGGATATCACCGAGCCCTAAGCTGATTGCAACCCGACGCTGTTCCAACAGTTTACCCATGGAGACCCTTGGGGAGAGTACTTGGGTTAAATAACAAGGAAAGTAAACAGCCAACCTGGGAGGTCGACACTGAAGAGGTCGCAGTGCAGGCAAGGTCACTTGCTCATGCTCTGCATGACATCTCTGGGCGAGGATCTTCCTCTAATTGGTCAGTTCCCCCTCCCCCAGAGTGGTTTTAACAGCTTCACTTAACCGCTGACGTCACCACTGCAAGCTACTTAAGTTTCAGACTGACCACTGGGGACATAACAAAACTGTACTTTAAAGCCATTTTTACCCCACAAAAAGAAGGTTGAGAATTTATTTTGTAAACCAAACCTTTTCATGTGTCCTTTAAATTTTTGTTTGATTGAGTTGAACTGTCAATTGTTAAATAGATAACCTTATGTATCAACCTTTTTTATTTTCAAACACCAGTTCAATGCTGAATTACCTAATTTGTAGGTTGCAGTCGACATTCACAGGATTTTTCTAAGCACATGCTGATTCTCACTTACCTTAGCAGTTTCTTTCATTTTCAACCAAGCACAAGTTCACAGATAACCTGCATCATAGTACTCCCTATATAACAGATCCACAGGTCAACCAAGAAAAAAAAAATCTCAGATAAAGGTGCAGAGATAATGTTACTAGATGTAAAACTTTCAGCACTAAGCTAACTCACCTTTTTGGCCACAGACTCCAACTGAAGAGGACCTCCATAGCACTGCAGCTTACAGGTAGCATACACAGGTGGCATG
Organism: Acanthopleura granulata; assembly: GCA_016165875.1. Taxonomy (NCBI): domain Eukaryota; kingdom Metazoa; phylum Mollusca; class Polyplacophora; order Chitonida; family Chitonidae; genus Acanthopleura; species Acanthopleura granulata. The sequence continues at coordinate 24,559,320 of JABBOT010000080.1, read as the reverse complement.
TTCTGTATGATCCTGTCTGCCCTCAACTCCAGGTAACACAGCAGTGTGGCCAGACCTGACAAAACCCACATCACACAGTTATCACCTGAGTTGGTCATTCATGTGACAACCAAGATTACTTGATCTGTGCTATGCTATAGGAGAGTCTGATTTATTGAGGGGAGTGATGGCGGGGGAGGGCAGTCTTCTGGCTGTCGATACCAAAAGTGATTTTCTTCAAGGTAATACTTGAGCCATTAAACTTTTGTATTTTCCTACTCTGACATATCTGATGTACTGTAGTGCATGGTTTCTCTCTCTGCATGAAGAAACATTTTTCTGGTGAAATAATTAATTTATTCATTGGTTTCACTTGTGTTTCTAACTTTCCATAAATGCACTCATGCAATTTACTGCCAGCCTTCTGGCAATTCACTTATGATGCACATTATCATCTGTAAAGGACCACTATAATCACTCAATAATGTGGGGAGACCACTTATTACTATACCACAGGTGAAATGTTGAAACAGACCACAGACAATAATGGATGCTAGCAACACATCTAGCATACCCTTAGACATCATTAAAGTAAAGAAAGCAGAAGAACTGGTTTCCACAATAGAGAGCATGATTCATGTGTAAAAACTTGTACATCAAGAACTGTCTGCTAAACCTTAGGGCTGTTTTGATGTCAAAGATAATCTTTGCAAGGTTCCATAAAACCATACAGACGACTACTTGTTTATATTATTACCAAGCCAACATCATAAAAGTCTTAAACACATGTGTTGAACTGATAAGGTATAATCTTGGAAATCCTGGAAAAGACCACAGATTGGCCTTAATAATATCATGTTAAAAAAGGTCACACTGTTTGCAGAGTTCTAAGAAAATCAAGAAGGCGCTAATGATATGCACCTCTGAAGAATATCAAAGAAGAGCAAATTTATCTGTCTGGTATGAAACTTATAATGACTTATAACTAGGTAATAGAACAAGCAGCCCTGATTACTTTGGCTCTTGGACAGTTTGCAACCCTGTTTACCTGAGCCATCCAGACACTGTCACCACTGGACCTGCAGGATCTGTAGGCAGCCTTGGTCAAGATCAAAGGCATAATAGACACATTTCACCCTTGAAATGATGCACATCTTTGTGCCAAAAAAATGCTACCAACCATAAGGTAACTGTCATAAGCTATATCTTCAGGCAACTTTGAAAACATAACACAGGTACTGTTGAATGATTTCACTCTTAGACTGATGTGAATCTTACTATCTGCGTAACAACTGCTACCACCCAAACAGAAACTGCCACAAGCTGAATTAGCAGGCAGCCCTGGATAATATCACAGGCAGCCCTGGATGATTTCATTCTTAGACTGACGTGAATCTTATCATCTCTGTAAAAACTGTTACCACCCATACAGAAGCCGCCATTAGCTGTATCTTCAGGCAGCCCCGGATAGTATCACAGGCACGGCTGAATGAATAAGACTACTGCATCCTTTGAATGAACAGTAATGAGCCACACAATGATTCTCAGGCGCTACATGTATTTCTGCCAGCAACTCTGGATAATCTAGAATCCCTGGACCAACAGGATATAAAAAGAGCCACAAAAACATGTCAAGAGGTCATATCTGGCAACACTGGATAATACAAACATCTATTACCTTTTTTTCTAAACAAAACAGTGATAGCTAAAGCCTTCACATTAGAACGATGCTATCTTTTTTGTCACAGAACTGCAGAAAAAATTATTTTCAGCATCTGTGCCTTCTCAGCTGAGAAAGGCAAGATGATACCTGCTGGCCTTAATGAGAGATAATTGGGCAGAAGTACTTAGCATCCTCCTACAACACTGACAGCTAAAGGTACAATATACTGCCCATGATGCTACTCAGCGTTCTGCAACAGAACTCTCATTTATCCAAACAGCTCGTGGAATAGGTGATAAAAACGAACGGCATGTCTGTCAGTCTTTAAAGTGAAGCTGAGGTGTAGGATTCTTCAGCCAACGGATAATTGAAAGGTCGTGTTTGAGCCAGAATAAAGTGGTCAGAGACTGGCTCCATTACTGCTTACACAGCACAATTTTGCGAGACAAATAATCCCGTTGGCAGGCGAGGAAAGACATTTTGAGTGACAAGCTGGCACAAATTTTGTAACACCTCATGTAACACAAAAGGTCAAACCAGGAAACACAGATGTTTCTTCCCATAAGCCAATTCACCTCTTCAAGGTCACCTTGATCATTAAGATAAAAAATTAGACAAATGGGTAACATAATGGAAATGTCTGGCCAGCGAGTATAAATTCTGATTTTCTGCCAGTAGAACTGCATTTAATTAAACATCCTGTAACAATTCATACTTTACGCAGAGCAAAAAAAAATAAACCCAAAAAGTAAACCATTCATATTAATTTCATTCAGATTTCTGATGGATATTGAAAAAAAAAAAAAAAAAAACAACCTGTGAAGGTTCAAAAGAAAAAAAACTTGGCACCAAACACCAATCATCCCACAACATATTACAACCTGGGCATCTACAGATATTAATATTTCTCTTGACTGTGCTGGAGTTTGCAGCTTTACAATGCATTCAGAGACCTTTTTTTCTGTGCTATGAGAACTTTAATCAGAGTTAGTACATGTATATTGTGCAGCTGTAGGCTTTAGAAGAAACTGTTATGAAATGGTCTAAAATAAGCTTCATACGATCAAAGTGTTTCACTTTTCCCTTAAAATTCCTCAAAAGAAAAAATCTGAAATTGCATTTCAGATGAAAGATGCAAACATTCTGTTTACACAGGAAGTAGTTGGGCATAACGATAAATGATGAATGTCTCTTCAGCCAAAAGGGATTTGTGTTCAAGTCAAACCCAAGGCTTGACAGTCATCAAAGATTGCCTGAACTGAATTTTGGTGAAACAGCCTTTTGTACAAAATTTTCCTTCAAATGTTACCTGTAATTTCACAATAAATATCTTTCCTAACTACTTGTTTTTTTCTTACATGCAAAGCTTGGGAGTGTTGAAGGAACACCTTCTGTTGACATACTCAGGTTGAAGCTTTATGATGTTGTGAGTTTTGGAAGGAGGGAGATAATTCATCTCTGTTCATTACCAGAGTACGACTGATTAACATAACCTGTGGATACCAAATACCAAACAGACTGACAGTTAGACACAGGTCGGCAAAAACAAACAATCACAAACAAGGTTTCATGACAAGAAGCACAAACACATATAGTTTGAAACCAATCCAAACAGCTTTAGCCAACACATCATACGAAAACTGGACAGATCAGATGAATCTGCTGGTGTGAGTAACACAGCAGTGTGACCAGACAAAATTCCAGACAAAGTTTTACAGGAATGTTATATGATCTGAACAGCCTTTTTATGACCCTACCTGAACAATACATTTCACTCTTCAAAATCTTACCAACTATGTTTCCAACATTCCTTTATCGTTATTTGCTGAGGATTTTCTTCTGACGCTTAAATTTTTGGTACGTCTGCTGAGATGGCTTCAACACTTACCTTCTTCCTTGACATCGAGTGCCATGACGGTCTGCTCTATAGGTATGGCTCTTTCATGGCCAGGACAAATTCGTGCGGATGGTCGGTCAACCTGGACATGTCCACCATCATCACTAAGACAGCGATTTCCAGAATTCTTCACATTGTGGTCAAGCGCTGAACTCTGTCAGAAAGAAAAACATCATGAGAGGTATATGCCATGAAAACTGGGAAGATCCCGAAGGAAAAATCTGAATCAGGAAACATTGCAGCTGCCCATCCTCCAGTCAAACATAAGATCTACTGGGTGAAACACTGCAGCTGCCCATCCTCCAGTCAAACATGGGACCTACTGGGTGAAACATTGTAGCTGCCCATCCTCTAGTCAAACATGGGACCTACTGGGTGAAACATTGCAGCTGCCCATCCTCCAGTAAAACAAGGGATCTACTGGGTGAAACATTGCAGCTGCCCATCCTCCAGTCAAACATGGGATCTACTGGGTGAAACATTGCAGCTGCCCATCCTCCAGTAAAACATGCGACCTACTGGGTGAAACATTGCAGCTGCCCATCCTCCACTTAAACATGGGATCTACTGGGTGAAACATTGCAGCTGCCCATCCTCCACTTAAACATGGGATCTACTGGGTGAAACATTGCAGCTGCCCATCCTCCACTTAAACATGGGACCTACTGGGTGAAACATTGCAGCTGCCCATCCTCCAGTCAAACATGGGATCTACTGGGTGAAACATTGCTCCTGCCCATCCTCCACTTAAACATGGGACCTAATGGGTGAAGCACTGCAGCTGCCCATCCTCCACTTAAACATGGGACCTACTGGGTGAAACATTGTAGCTGCCCATCCTCCAGTTAAACATGGGACGTACTGGGTGAAACATTGCTCCTGCCCATCCTCCAGTCAAACATGGGATCTACTGAGTGAAACATTGCTCCTGCCCATCCTCCAGTCAAACATGGGATCTACTGGGTGAAACATTGCAGCTGCCCATCCTCCAGTCAAACATGGGACCTACTGGGTGAAACATTGCAGCTGCCCATCCTCCAGTCAAACATGGGACCTACTGGGTGAAACATTGCAGCTGCCCATCCTCCAGTCAAACATGGGACCTACTGGGTGAAATGCTGGTAACATGAATAAAGAAAGACTTTTACATTTGTTTGATTGGTGTTTTTTCCCTCTTTGAGCACACAGACACTACTCCATACAGAAAAAAACTTTGACCGCAGAGAGAAATTCCAAATACCTGTCTTCAGGTGTCAGAGTTAGTCAACCCTTTGGGAGAACCAGTTATAGTGTATGACCAGAGTGTACAAATGTTCACATGAAGATGTTTGGTGTTTGCAACACAGATTATGTTGACATCTTATTCCAATCAAAAGTAAATAATTAAATAAAAGATAATATTGATGAATGATGTGTATTGACACACTGCCACAAGCCCATGGGTAAACAGCTCCCTTAAATGACAGAAATCACTCCTTTGAAGTTTATAAAAGTCACTGGCATCTAAAAATACCAATACAATAAAGTATAAAACTAAAATTTCATTCATGATTAAGTCTCTCATCTTGTCTGATCCTGACAGTTCTATTGATTTCTGACAGTTGTTCTAAGGTTCCAACTGGAAAAACATTCATATCAGCAACACAAGTAACATTTTATAAAATTTATTTGCCTCTAAAAATGCACATTTCGGGAGAAATTGTAGGTCATTCATGGTATTTCAAATAAATCTGACAAACTGATTTGTCCCAGAAATTTCGTTTTGCCCATTTAATCAGCTTCCAATTCATACATGGCACTAAAATGGCAGGTCACTACGCGCATGTTTGTTCAAACTTAGCAGATTAGGGCGCTTTCACAATCCCTGCAAACATCAGAAAAAACAGTCGATCGTTTAGAATGTGCACAGCTTTTAACTCTGGCCCGCCCATTTCACAGAACACCACAGAGACAGGGTAGGATTGGCCAATCCTAGTGATATTTCCCAAGACTGACCATCTCCAAGACTGGCTATAGATTAGGAGCAATTTATGAAGGTCATACCGTTTTTTCTTCTCCCAAAATGAAGGGTTTGTTTCTTACCGCCGCAGCAGCCATTGTTGTCACAGCTGATGTTGCATCTTCGGAGATTTGGCTGTAGTCAATGTCATCATCTGGAAACTCACAGGCCTGTGAATGTACATGTAAACAGAGACAAAGACATCTATTTAGATCACAATATACACCTCTCACTCTGTTCTCCAGGCACAACTCTGCTTACTACGTTGAAAGTGGAGTGCACTGTATCAAGATTGTTAACCTTCACCACAGCCTGTGATGTCTAAAAAATAAAACAGCAAAAAATACTAATTATAAGACAAATTGGCATAATTTCAAAGCTCTAATTTATTAACTGAAAGATCAATAAGGATCTGAGTGAAAAAGAATGGGTTTCTTCACCTCTTTAAGAGTGGACACCTAATAAACCCCTGACCCCATTCTCAATTTGATGAGAATGAGGTTTCTCAAGAAGAAAAAAGCCTTTATATCATGAGACTTGACATGGACTCTTGCCAACTGCATTAAATGCTTTTAGAGAACTTTTTCAGGCATGTTTTTATTATTATCATCATTTTTTTTTTTTTTTTTTGGTAATAACACAGGGAGAGTGGAAGCCGTCTTTTCTTCTAAGTGAAAGTGGTATCAAAATCTGATCAGCCTACCAGTGCCTGGTTGTCTATTAACAGACCCATACATTCACCATGAACAGACTGAAAGGCTTTGTATTTGATTTGCTCAACATATCACACTGCTTTTCAGTAGATATATTAATTTCTGCATGGGGGCCTCGATGGTCGAGTTGGTAAACACGCTAGCGCAGTGCAATGGCCCTGAATGCAGTCGCTGTGGGTCCAAGTTCAGCTCCTACTGGTTTCTTCTGCAGCTGTAAGTGGGAAGGTCTGCCAGCAGCCTGTGGATATTTGTGGGTTAACCCGTGCTCTGCCTGGCTTCCTACCACCATAATGCTGGTTGGCATCATATTAGTGCAATATTCTTGAGTAAGGCATAGAACACCAATGAAATAAATAAATTTAATAATTACGGTTAGTAGCCCGGGTGATTGAGAAACAGCAAGTTAAAATTTTATTTATTTTATTTGATAGTTGTGTAAGACCATATACCTGCCTAGTCATTTTTATGTGTGGATAAAACTTGAGAGTCCATGCAGGGCAATTATCACCAACTGACCATTGGCAAATTACTGACGATCTTTACAACACTGTATTGTTGGAAGATATGTTCTCTTCTTCAAACATCGGAAAGGGCAGACTATGCTAAGGGCCACACAATCACTGTCAACCAATTATTGTCACCAAACACCATATGCAATCAGAGCAAAGAAATTTACAAATTCCCAGGCAAAGGCCAGCTTTGAACATGCACTTCATGAGCAGCAGCTTCTGAAAGACTGCTAGCATCTCTCACGAGACCACATAATGCATCTCCTATACTGACAGATCTGTGTTTTACTATGTGCCTTAACTTGTGTTGTACACTGACGCAGTACCTATTGTTTAGCCCAATATATAACTTAAACGTAGTCATAAATTTTACATTTCATCCAGACAATTACTGACTTAATATGTCAAAATATCAATGGAGAATTCAGAGCCCATATACTGTCAAAAATTATGCTCTAAGTTTACACTGTCAGTCTGTGGTCCTCATATACTGCAACTTCAAAAGAAAATAACACTGCACAAGCTATATTTTTATTTCATAGGTGTAAAATACTGGAAGTAATTTTAGATTAAATTCAAGTGTGATAACAGTATTTATTTATCGTCATTAAAGATCAGCTGCCTCTCTGAGCTTATTTTATGGGTTTTCAACCTGGACACCATGTCCAGATGGATGTTTTCAATTGAGAATGTTTCAAGTAAACTTTGTCCTATTTGCATACATCTGAAAATGTGCTGCACCAGTATTCAAACACACATAAACCAAAAACCTTCTTGACAGCTAATTCAAAGAGGGCAATATTTCTCAAAAGTGTACATGCCAAATTTCTCCAGTTAACAGAAAAACACACTGATTGCCAGCACACAGTGGTCTCCCTCATGACGTCACTAAGCATGAAACAAAGCCAGCTTTCAAATCTCAGTATATTGCGAATCATTTAACATTTTTTGCCTGAAGCAATAAGGGAGTTTCAAGATTGAACTCTTTTATCTGTAAAAGTAAAGAAAATCCTACAGTATTACATGACATGTCAAATATGTTAAGCATCTGGATTCGATTACATTTATTATGACATAAAGAATTTTCAGAACAGACAAACAAACGAGAAAATTGAGGAAGTGAACGTTTGTGAACTTAAGAAGTTCCGGACGGAATGAAGGCCTTTTGTGCTTCCAAAATACAGAGAAAGCAGAGACTCATAAACTAATTTCAAGAAACACTGCCTAAATGGGAATTTTTTTTTTCTACCATTAGCAACATTTATTAGCGATTATTTATTTACAAACTGGATGAATATTAATTGCTTTTCACAAGCGATGTTCTTGAAGAAGAACATTAAACATTATGAACCTTTTAAAAGCACTCACAGATAAAGGGTTTATCATACTTCCATCTGAAAACTTGAATCCATTGAGAAAGCTAAGTTTTCTCAATATTTTTCTATTACCATTCCAATGACAGCTTAATGGCTTGATAAACCAATGATGCGAGAGATTTACATCAAAGTTAACCAAAGCTGAGGTTGTCATTTACATGCAGTGTTAAATGATGGATGTAAATATTTCATGAGATTGTTGTCAATTATTGCATGCGTAATAACTGTCCCTCAGATAGAATCTTCTCTTTAGCTTCCCATCATGAAATATTCATGTGCACAAGTTCACCTTAAGTGAATTTGATACCAAGGTTGCATATTTGACATGTTTAAAACAACGTTCAATAAAAATTTTGTTTTACATGCTTTTATGCTTTCTGCGAATCTTAAAGCCCCAGAGTATAAATGTGCTATTATTCCAGACACCTAACAAGATAGAGAGCTTCCAATTTATTGTCCATGTACTGGAAAAATAAAGTATTAAGAGGAAATCTATCATATTAATTAGAATAAGATTTTAAGCCTCTGTGTAACTGATGGGAGAGTTAGGTCAGAGGTTGCTTACGGACTGATCACTGATCACTGATCTTGTCATGCAAAAATGTTGTTTTATAGACTCTCCAAGGCATAGTGCATCTCATCAATACCTGGACAATGTTTAATTCCAAAACCACTGAGATGATGAAATAAATGCCTTTATAAATCTTGACCCGTCTGTCAGAAAGAAACTAATGATAAACTGATTTAAATTAAGGCATCTGTAAATAGTACAAATCTCCTTGACTGCTGTGTTTCAAGGAGCATGGTGCTTGGTTGGCAGGTGGCATGACATGTTACATTATAGCAGACTTTAGCACCGATGGGGACTAAGTGATCCGTTCACTCGCTACATTTATGTCATTCTAAATTAGCTTAATTGCATGTACTTAAGCCACCAATATGCATAATTTTTCTTAAACTGCCTGCTTCTTCAGCTTATTAAAGATGATTTTATTTACAAAACACAGGTATGTTTCTTGGATGTTTTAAACTTTGGAGGTAATGCTGATTACGCAAACCAGAGCACCTTAACTTAGTTTTCTATCACCTTTTTGTGACAACAAGTCATTAAAATATGAGACACATGATTTCTTTTCTCAGAGAAATTATTGACATGGATCTGAAGATGAATTGGTTGCATCTCAATCCTTAACTATCGCACAAGGTCAATGACATGTACTTCAAACACTGCACCAAGTGTCACTGACTGGTCCCATAAAAGTTTAAACATTTCACGGAATCAAATCAGATGACTAGCTAGCAGATCCCCCATAATGGATCATATCTGCAGAATATTCATTACTTCTCTAAGTTCACTAGGCTGGCTGGGTTACCAATGATTCTACGAAATACTGTCTGAAGTCGATTGCACATATATGAACTGTGAGTCATTGTGTTGAGCAACATTTATCACAGTGGCTGTGAAACCCAAAGGAAGCCATCTTCAATTAACGGAGCTAAGCAACCAGTAATCATGCCAATCTTCTCATTAATGGTAAGGTACTATCCATGTTTGAGGATGATCCCTTTATTTGTTTTCAGCATATCTGGTATACAGCACAGGCAAGTCACACAAAGCTGAATGACAATAAAACACAGCCTGACAGCAGCAATCTTGGAATACTGAGCCCAGAGAAAAGAAATCCCAACCGCCCGCTCTTAACGGCAAGGCACTGCCCAAGACCAGAGGTGGTACCTTTACTTGTTTTCAAGGCATTGCTTTCACAGCATGGATAAGTCACAGACAAATGACTGAAATACAAGACGAATGACAGCACTGAGCTCGACAAAAACCAACCCTTATCCATGCACTCAGCAAAAAGAGGTCCTGTACTGCACCAAGTTTGAAAGCAATGTATACGTTTCTGTATAAAAATATGGTTATGCCATAATGCATAAATGCTTTAACACTGCATAGTGAAAATACTGATGGTTTAGTGTGCAAAAGGGGACAACACTTTATCAGAACATTTTCCTAAAATGATTTACCACATAGATACAGAGACATGTAAATGGGGTATGCCAAGAAGAATTGCTTAGTTACAGGTAGACCTGATCTGAGTTTGAAGAACTCCAGAATATTTCACATATATTCTTGTCAGGCTTATTGGTGGAAGCAAATGGAGTGCCCATGGACACTGTTCCCTTAGAATGCCACGGTTACCTGATAATCCTCCTGACTTGGAAGTACAGGGACCAGATTCAATCAAGAGACCTCATTAGTCAAGGGTTGATCGCCCATGGTCAAAGACCATGCACTATGTTAAAGAGCTAGCAGCATTCATGGCCCAAGTAGGTTAAAGATTTCCTTCAGGCAGTTATTATCTGAAGCAAAATGCCAGATATGTAGTTCCTTCTGTACTTTATGGGCACATTTTAAGGGAGCGATTCACAGTCAATACCTTGTTTCTAATCTTGTCAACTCAGCAGTCGGAACGTGTACAGACTAGAGTGGGCATGTCACAGGATCTTAATGTCCATGAGAGTGAAATGACCATCTCCATTCATTTCCTGATCTGGCGTCCAACTGGCCGCTGACACGACAGGAGTATGGAGTAACAGGCTGTAATTGGCCTATGAACGTTCAACTCTATGCCACTGACTAGACGGGCGAAATGGTTGTTTTCCCATGAGCGAGCAATGAATCACTGCTAAGTGGCGCTGGTTAAACCATTCAGACCTCAAATTACTGCGATGAATTACATCAGCTTCCAGCTTTTAGATAAATATAGCAATGAAACAAAAACTATGAGTGTAATATTACTGCTAAGGGCTAACCTCTACCCTTCAGGTAAACACAATGGCCAAGACATGAAAACTAGTGGCCTAAAATTACTACAAAAGGCAGCAATGATTTACCCTGCAACTTAAAATGGCGAAGAAATGAAAATTCTACAGATGTAATATTACTGAATATTTGAGAATCACTTGGGTTTTTAGTCTTCCTTCTCACTTAAAACCAGGAAGGAAAGCTAGCATGAGCCAGACCAGCCATGATCACAGCAACCGATTTGGTGATCACTGTTTTGTGCAACCATGCTAACCACTCTGCCAACTACATGGCATATATACTACAGCAAAGATCTTACCTATAAGATACAAAGTGGACCTGAAGGACAAATTCAATATTCCTAAAATTTAGAAACATGTTTTTCCATCAATTCACTATTATACTTTTGTTGGACAAACAACCGGTTTCAGAGGCACATACAAAGAAAAGCAAAACTACACCAGAGTACAACACCTATATGTATGTATGCCCTTACCTCTGCAAACCTGTTGGCACGCTCTTGTATCTCCTTGCAGCGACACTTCTGGAAGACTCTCTCCAGCAGCTTCTTGATGGTGAACCTGTCGATCGTGTTTCCAAATGTATGTCTTCTCAACTCACACAGATCAGCACCCTGAAATTACCACAAACGGTGTATATGTGTATTCACTTCAAGTGGACTATAATTTGATTTGCTTGGTGTGTGTGTATCGTAACAAGAAAATGATGCATTACCGGTATGCTTGTTTGCTGGTCACTATGGCTTCAGAAACTGTAAGGCATCAGACAGAACTTCTGTCTACAGCCTACTTTCAGTGTTTGTGCAGTATGCAACACTGGTATTCTCGCATCCTGCTGTTAACTCTTTAAATGGTGTCTGTCGAAGACTGTTTTTTTTTCCCTGGGCTCTGTCTTTAATCCTGACAGTTAATGTGTAAGTCAGAGAGAGAACTTAAAAATCATTTAACATTAATCTGAAAAAAAAAAATTTGCATTCTGGCCCCTGACAACTTGAGGAACTATAAATGCACTGCCAAAACTGAAAATTCCCAAACTAAATAGATACTTTTAAAACAATCCTTGTTACTGAAAGAGATCAGGTGATGATAAAACAATATCTCTCCACATTCTACATACCAGCAGGAAAAAGAACTGTCAGAGAGAAACATCTATTAACAGACTGTTTAAAACAAACCCCCGATCCTTCAATGGACATTCATAACAAAGATCGAGTCTGGCCATGCACTCATACTTATTATGTCACACTGCATTGCATTCCTACAAGAAAAATTAGAAAAAAACAAAACAATATAACACATGCTACCAACACACAGGCTTTGGTTGACCCATTTCCAACAGCTTGGCCTATAATTGGTCAAGTAGGTGTTCTGTCGTGGCTGGTTGGAAAAGTCTCTGCCAAAGTAGCATGTTGCCTTAAATTAACACTCCTGTACTTTCACAGCCTGATGGAGCACAAATCCTTTTGCCCATAAATCAGAAAATAGTTCAAAGAATAGAGGGTCTAAGAAGAGTATTTTTCTCGAAAGGCTAATTTGGTAAAAAGAGACCATAATTCTGATATTAGCTAATTATTTTACCACACATAAATCATTCAAACCTATTTGTTGAGGCCATGTTGCTTACTGTATTCGACTGTTCATGCTGGCGTGAACACCTGCATACAATTACCCAGTGTACACCCACTCCACTGTTTCAATAAACTGCTTGCAGGCACATACGCGTAAGTGGTGGTCACGGCTACTTGAAAGTCAGGTACATGTACACTGTAGGTACACTGCGAGAGACCTGCACATTCTTAAAGCTCACCTCCAGAGACACATGGTACTTGCATAATCCTGGACTAATTTGTGAATCTAAACTATTCACCATAAGGCCATCTCATGAGGAATGTTTTATAAATTTAACAATGAGTAGTGTCCTCTTGCTGACCTCAACTTTTACGTTTAAATATGAACAGAGACTACCAATGAATGGTTAATTGAATGTATTCCACTACTGATTTCCCTTAGAGGAATGGATAGCAACAGTACTTATTTGGGAAAGCTGCACAGCTGGTTTGCTGTGACAACTGTGTGACAACTCCATGATCAAGTATCCAGACTAGGAAAAAGTTAGCTTCATTCTCATCACTATGCCATTTAGTCAGCATGTACATGAGGGTGAGCCATTTAAATGATTTTAACCACAGATGTCCACATATCATCACTGCCAGTTCATTCTGTTTTAAACACCTTTAATGTCATTTTCTCTAACAATGGATTAAAACTCCATGCAGCCATCATATGAAGAAGCAAGAACAGCAAAAAAAGAGGCCAAGGTTATATTTATATATGTAGTACTGCCATCAAATTTAGCCCATGACTAAGGCACTCATCTGATCTGACTTAAGAGGTCTATTGATCATGCAAAGGTGTTTTGCGTGATAAAAATGAAATTTTTCGAGGAAGTTGATTACATCAAATACAGTAATTGGAGTATCATACATTAGTGACACTGGTGAAACGTCCATACAGTTTTTTCTCCACTCAACTGGCAGGACAAGCCAAATAGCAAAGTATAGTTTGTATATGTATGATCAACAATGGTTTCCCATAAACCCTTTTCGCACCATCATGACCGAGATTAAAAATTAGCCAATAATTCCCGTTACCCATAATTCATACTGTCACAGACAGTTCTGCTCCCTCTGATTTCTCGGTGATCGCACACCCACGGTATTTAATCAGTCCCGCGAGGCCTTCCTCACAACAAATCCCATGATGAACAGACTGTATGTCATACGCATCACATCATGTCATACTAATAGCTGTTCGGGATATCCTTCCAAACCCGAATGGTAACTGTAATTCACTTTTCCCCTCGCCCCCAGATCCAATGAATCATATTTCTAACACATTTTCAATCTGCCTTGGAAAACAGGATAAAAAAGGATACAGGCCATTAACAATTTCTGATCTGATTCACCTGTTTAACCATAAATCAATTTTCGCTTCTTGTCCACCATCTACATGGATATAGCTTCTGCATAGTGAACCTTCTGGGCTGTGCTAAGTATTAAAGGAAAAAGCAAGCATTTATAACTATGCTTTTTTAAAGTTACAGAAATACAACAGCACTGTTAACTACACTTGGATCATAATGTACGTATCTCTTTATTAAACAAGATGGTACAAAAATGCCTGGAAGTCATGTTTTCACAACAATAAAATTTCTTAATTACAGCCAATACTCAGACATACTCATAATCATTTTTGGAACAATACTGAAGTTTTGCATGCTATATATATATGAAAAAAAAAAACATTATGACAATAGTTGTCCATAGCCAAACATTATTTTGACTACAATAATAGTAAAGACTAAGAATTAGTCAGAAGCCCTTCGTCCCATGAAGTGACAAGAAGTCACAATTACAAAGCGACAGTGTCGCAATTAAGTTACAATGTTACAATTAAGTGATGTAAAGGCATTAGGAGATGTTTGATAACCTAAAAATACATCAGCAGCTTTAGGAGCCTTTTACTGGTTGCAAGGGCAGAAAATTATATCCCATTCCCTCGTGATAATAGCTATTTCTCTCACAACAACAGAAGCAAAGGATTCTTAGCAATTTGATTCAGTATTTCACTTAGCCCTGTTAGCATTATAATTATGTCACCATATGTCATTTATGTGAAGATGTCAGAGGGCCATGTCATTTATGTGAAGACGTCAGAGCGCCATGTCATTTACACAGAGATGCCAAAGCACCATGTCATTTACGCGGAGATGCCAAAGTACAATACATGATCAGGTATACTGAAACTTGACTTGTTGTAAGTACCATATATCATTAAGGCCATCCTTAAAAATATGTTTGTTGGGCGTAACCCATTTGTCCCTCCAAAAAAGGGCCTACTCAAAACTTTCTATTGGCATTTTGATAAAGTCTTTTTTTTCAATTTTTCTTTCCATATTTATTTCTTTAAAATCCCTATCTTCTTCAAGGGCTAAAATAAAAAGAAAGAATTTTCTTTCAACCATTTTTCCTCTTAGGGTCCGGTTATGCCCACCAAACATTTTTTTAAGGATGGCCTTAATGATGTATAGAGCTTTGGTCAAGAAGTCATTTCCATATATAACCATCTATAGATCCCTCAGAAAAATATAAACCTGGAGAATGTGTGGATTATACCAAAGACATGTAAACCATGTCTATGGTGAAAGACTTCATATATACGTTTGGGAGTATGCCGGAATTTAAATTATGCTTTTAATAATGAACAGAAACAAATGATCAGAGTTGACATTATGAAAGAGGAAAACAGGATTTATTCTGATAAATCCAATGATTTTGCAGGCCCTTTTCTGACAGAATTCCATGACTTTTACAAGCCCTTTAATGACAATTAAATGAGTGTCAGCACAATGTAGTGCTTTCTGACTTTGTAGCAGATATTTGAACATTCAGCCATTTTGTCATTTGTCAATTTATTAGTTGTCCAGAGCTTCTAAAAACATTCAATGACCTGCAAGCATATTCCGTGACTTTCAAGTATACTGCAGGGTTCCATGAACCCTGAGAAAACTATTTTAATTTTGGAAAGAGCAGTTATGTTCAGTCTATCAACTAATAGGATCTTGATCTGAAAATGTTTGCATGATTCCAGGTTATTACATGCAATGATTCAGATTGAAGCAAAACTGTGAACATGACCAGTGGATCTCAGGGGAAGAACAAAGCGCAGAAATACACATATTACTGAACAGAAAGTTCCCCCTCATGCCTGTACTGCAAACATGATAATTAAGTCACTCATACATTATTTACAGGCCTCAACAATACTCATGATTAAATCTATATCTTCCAGAATTCATCGTCTGAGCCAAAAATGTGGTTAATCCAAAATAAAGGGAACTGCATTTAAATCAGACAGTCTGAGCATCAAAACATTATATCTGCATCCATAACCAGTTAACTGTGCAACATGCATTCATGTTTATTATAAGCGATGAAGAACGCCATCTGTACATGATATTTTTCCCCCACAACCATTCCACTCGATTGATATCACAGTCATTTGTATTGTCAAAGGACCCAAAAAAGTGCAGTACTGAGTACTGTATATCACCTGATGTTTACCCTTTTTCATTCGACACATTTTGCTTGATTCTGCTTGATTTATCCACCTTATAGGATTCCTTAAGCAGTTTTTTGTGAAGTCTGGTGAATTTCCTAGCACATAAAAATGAAGTATAGGCATCAAAAGTGTCATTCAAGGCCATTACATGCTTGTGAATGAGCATTTATACATGTTAAACTTTAGGTCAAAATCAGTATTCTAAAAAAATATTACCATGTGTAAGCAATATACACAATGGTTATATCCTAGTTCTTTTGCTAGTCTTACATCTGTACACATGTGCTGTACCAAAGAACCACAGGCATGGCATTTGTACAGTGTGGCACACCTGAAATATTGTCAATGGTACTATTATATCATAAATCCACACTTATACCCTGTACTCATCTTATGGCTATTAAGTTATTAAATATCTGTATATACATTTAACCATCTCAGCAGAAATCAGTTGTTTTTCATCAATCGCTAATACATGTACATTTATTTATTTATTTGATAGGTGTTTTATACCGTACTCAAGAATATTTCACTTATATGACTGCGTCTAGCATTATGGTGGAAACCTGGCAGAGCTCAGGGGAATCCCACAACAACATGCATGTGAGCTATGTACAGCCTTCAGCATCCATTATGGTGGGAGGAAATCTGGCAAAGCCCAGGGGAATCCCACAACAACATGCATGTGAGCTATGTACAGCCTTCAGCATCCATCATGGTAGGAGGAAACTGGGCAGAGCCCTGGGGAAACCCACAACAACATGCATGTGAGCTATGTACAGCATTCATCATCCATTCATGTGTTTTTACATAGAGTACATGGCCAGCAAAAGCAATATGACCATTTATTCATTTGATTGGTGTTTTATGATAATCTACCCTTAAGAATATTTCACTAATACGGCTGCCAGTCAGCTTTACGGGAGAAGAAAACTGGCCAGAACCACTTCAGATTGCCAGAATATAACCAATTAAAATGCTCCAGAAGACAATAATGAGACAACAGTCAAGACAGGAACAGCTGAATACAAGGTCATCTAAAGACTACACGTACATGTAGCTCAAATGAAGTAAACACATAAATAAACAAATTATAATTCCCTTTTATTTCCAAGTGACAAATAATAATATGGTATTTACTATCACTACATTTTGGTTAAAACAAAAGGTAAATACATGAAATCTGAGAACACTTGTCTATAAGGTTCAAGATTTGTTTTGGACTGGATTTTCACAGTATTACATTTCCACTGCCAAAAATCATGACCATCTCCGGGATTTGAACTTGATGAAATATACTTTTTCAATTTTCTTTCCAAGTAACAATAAACGGTCCAGAAATAATGATTATCCTGTATTTCATCAAAGTCAGAAAACAAGAGACAAAGAGAACAGTATGATCCCTGAGTATCAAAAGGCCACTGCCTCATGATCACTACACTTACATACACACAGCAAATGTACACTGAAAAGACTGTAAAGAAGTGCGATGATGAAATGTTACTGAGGATGACAATCAGAACATTAAAAGACATCACACAGAAAAAGATGTAAACAATAAATTGAAGCAGCTATGTAACTGCATTGCTTCAGGGTAAAATGAAGACATTGTGAAAACTGTGTGGTTTTCTTGGTGAAATAGTACATGTCATTTGCATGTTAAATGGATTGAGCGAAGTTCAATGAATCGTTCGGATTGTCATGTATTTCTCTGATACAATGATGAAGTTTGTAGGCCATACTCTGATGTTATCTTTACACCTCAACATGCTCTGTTTGGGTTTATATGATGATGACACAATGTTTGTCCGCATAAAGATGGAGTGCAATTTATATTTTACACTTAACTTCCTCTACCAATTATTGTAACATATAATTCATTAAAGCCTTGGTAAATTAGACACAGATATCAATAGCAATATCTAATATGATCTAAATTTAACCCATGAATCAGCTAGACGTTTTCCTTGATTCTGAGGCCTCTATTAACTTAAGAAAGGGAATTTGAGGTTTGTCTAAAAGCTACAACAATGTGATAGTAAAAAAAAAATGAGTACCAAAAGTAATACTTTATAACACATATTTGTCACTAAAAATGCACTTTTGGGGTAAAATATTTATACATTCTGCATTGGACTGGCCAGCATAATTACACTGGTGCTATGTCACTGGCCAGGAAGTGGCTTCCCCTCTACCTAATACAGCAATTGTTATCAGAAAGCAGCTCCGGGTGGTTCTGCATTAATTTTACTTGCTGTAAATGACCTACAATTTTTGCCAAAGAAAGGTCGTTTTAGGGGCAAATTAATGCCTGTAAAATATCAAATTTGGTGCTGAAATATTTTTCCAGTGGGCCTTTTCCTTTCAACGTTTTAAACAAATCCCAAACATGTTTCTACAATAAATAAAACTCGCGGCTTCAAGAGAAATGAGCAACTTTGTCACGGATGAAATTTGAGGTCATTTAGGGTAATTCAAAGAGATTCAGATCCTGGATGAACACCTGCATAAACCGTGAAGAATCACCACGATTATGCAACCTCCTTGTGGGCAGGAAACAAGCCTGTTGAACTGCCAACCACACCTCCATAGCCACAACATGACAACTCAGCACCCATTTGCATAGGCACTAATTTAAAAAAAATGTCTCTGGGTGAATCTTCTACCCAGGCTATCACAATCCACAAGGCACATAAATGAACTCGGTGCACTTTGGATAAGACAAAACACGTCTTTGTGTGCTTATTGTCTACGGTAATCGATATGGGTGAGATCAATACTGTCATGCTTTTCACAGCTAATGTCCTTTGCATAACAATACCGCTTAGTGCAGGAAATCTTTGCAGGAATATAGTGATTTACAGTTACCATAATCAAACAGCTTAATCTGTTTCCTACAGTGAAAGGTCAGCATGACCTAACACTACATAGTGTCTAAGAACCATACTATAATTTATCTTTAAGGAAAAGGAAATTCAGACAAACACAAATAACAAACAAGTGTAGACATGGTCTCATCACATGGGAGCAATTCAAAAGCATATGATATACCTTAGGGTATGCTTTTTTCACCCATGAATCAGCAGTTTGCTTTTTTTTACACAGCATAGAGATATCACCCACACGCAGACATTACATTCATGACTGAAAGCTGGCTGAATATTTTTTTTTCTTTGAAGTTTCAACATCACTGAACTTTACAAATAATCTTGTAATCACATATGGCTGAACTCAAAAAGGTTGAGAAACAATGCAGGACCTTTGCAATATATTCACAGGTATCAGCCACACCAACGGCAGAAAACGTCTGACATTTACTTTTTTTTGTTTTGTGAAATTATGACGGTAACAAATTCGTGAGCACACAACTGCCTTCTGCAAAACAAACTAGAGATCTTTACAATGGCCTATTTGCAATAATACTGAAATATGTAACATTTAAATTATTCATCACTGACATGACTGAAGTATGAAAATACCTGAACCATAAAACCATATCTGGTGGGTGCAGGTCTAGAACACGGAGCTGATAGAGAGAAACTACCATGGATACATGCAAAACAAATCTTCACCATGACCATATAAGAGTTTTAAACCCCAGTCCACTCAATATGTCTGTGTGCACCAAATAAAACGCCAATTTGGATTTCTGCTGTTTTCTTCACCATTTTGCACACTTCTTTAAGGAATCCATAAAGCACTGTACACCTGAGCGTCAGATTTCGAAGAAATAACAAGAACACACACACAAGCTTAAATACAAAAAGAAACATGCGGTGCATGTTATGTACAATTTTGTTCACAAAATACCTACATTTATCATTGTTAAACGATCTATACTGACAGGTTCCTTTGTAAACAAATGTGTTAATATGAATATTGGTTTCATTCATGAAAAAAGCGGTCGTGAAGCAAATTTCTTAAAGATTGATCCATATAAAACACAAATGCTGTGTGAGCCCTTTACTGAACTGAACGGCCCTCATGGGAGACAAGTCTTTGTCAGGCCTATATATTAAGGCCTTATTTCTTGACAGTCACAAACAACTGCTTCCTCTAATGACAGAACTCTTTTTACAATCAAAACAAAACTCCACACTGATATCTTTTCTAATTCGGGCAAATGTTCCTCTTCATGAGGAGCATCATGTAGGTTTTACTGATCACACTACACAACAAAAAAGCAAGCAAGTCTATAAATGTATTTCTTAGGAAAATCCCTGCATTAGCATCATTAAACAAACAGGCTAGAAGCAAAAAAACAAAAAAGACGAGGATTTATGTCCGATCACGACTAATTTGTCCAGATAAAAAACAGAATAAAAACAATCCCATGTGTTTTTCTAACCATCCTGATAAAAATTCAAAGGATTCCATCTTTTGATTTCAACTTATAATTTTGAAATCAATGAGGTGATGGTCTTATTAATAAATCACTGATAATTTCTGATGAAATGATCGAAAATACACAGAAGGAAAAAAAAAAGGAAATATTAATCTGAAAAGATGAAATAATGGCCTTAAACAACCAAGAATGACAGGTTATACTGCCCTTGCATAACAAAGTATGATGTCGGTCTGGGCAGTGTTAAGAGGCATGACAAGCTGACGGCAACTCCACCACTTCTAATTTGTTCAATTTGCAATTCTGAAGCTTCCCAAAATACACTGATTTCATTGATGGAGTTGATGTTGCGACATGAAAATGTCTCCATCAAGGCATAAATTCCAAAATTTATTCCAAAAGTAGAAATCATGACATAATTAATACCTACAGATCTCTTGTAACCCTCCCAAGATGCATCACTATGCACAAAAGTTCTAGTGGTCTTTACATTGAACAGAGAAATCCCTATTCAAGAGGGAGAGGCAAATGATTCTTGGTGTGAACAGATATCACCCTTACCTTATACATGTAGTTGTTGTGGTGGTACATCATCCTGTATTAAAAAAAAATTCTTTGGCAAAAAAATTTTCAGTTCTATCCATGGAGACGAAATTCGGCTCATGGCTTTTAAAAGTGAAAGACGGTTCATGACTGAGGTGCTGTTCATTAAAAAGATAACAAAAGTCTCTTTTGAATGGAAAAACCTGTTGGGAGACATCAGCTGTCTATCAGCTGTGATGTAAATGTTTTCAGTTGACTGTCAATGTAACATGTAATAGCATAGGCACAGGATACTGTTTTAATGTTATTTATTTTAATTATAACAAGTACATGAGTGAACAACACTGTGAAGTATTTCCAGACCAATGTGTTATGGCGGGAATAAGTATCTTGGTCATTTCATGTTGTAAAGTTACATATATACATAAGTTTCAACCACAACCCTGGCAGCTTACTACAGGTGACATCAGGTGACAAGAGCCAACAGAACAAGATCAAATGCCAATTTCCACTGTTGTAGTAGCTGTTAGACACAAATACTTTACCAAAATGAATATAATATTATCCAACCTGTTGGTTGGTAAACATGACTTGGAACATG
Organism: Acanthopleura granulata; assembly: GCA_016165875.1. Lineage (NCBI taxonomy): Eukaryota > Metazoa > Mollusca > Polyplacophora > Chitonida > Chitonidae > Acanthopleura > Acanthopleura granulata. The sequence continues at coordinate 24,537,745 of JABBOT010000080.1, read as the reverse complement.
TGCTGTCTTTCACTTTAACTAGGTGTAAAATAACAGTGTAGAAATTTATAATGTAATAACAGCCCACACTGTCTGTGACGTGGCAGTGTTATCCAATCAGTGTTCCAGCACTCTTCAGTACAGAGGCAAATCTTGTACCCAATTGCTTGAATTGCACATCTTAAACCTTAAGGTCTGATCATGAAATGCTAATTATACAGCACGGTAAATAACCCAAAGTTCCCTCCCCCTCCTCCCCCCACCCACCTAAAAGTACATTTCATAAGCAAAAAAATGTCACGAAATATTACTTCTAGTTCTGAAACATTTTTTTTCGGTTGGGATATTATCCTATATTCGAACAAACCTCTGAAAACCTGTCTAAGATCAATAGAACTCTAAGAATGAGGCAAATTTACTAGGTAAATGTGTAAGTCATTTACCCTATGCTAGGGAGGCCTTCATCCTGGTTGGTACTCTAACCAAAGGGGCTTAAGGAAAATTGGGGACAAAAGTTTTGAATGCATTATTCCAATAATCAAATCAGGAAATGACATTACAGATAATTACATTTTGGAACCCTGGATTTCTCTTGACAACCCAAGTCAAATCAAAAAGTGGAGCTTGTCAATTCAATAAATTAATTGTGGTACAAAACATGAATCACATTAGACCGTTGATTCTCGTCTACGATTCCTTGGCACATAATCAATGAATACATCAACACAATTCTATCAAAGCAATAAAAAACAAACAAACAAATGACTATTTGACCCTAGCAGCCTCGAAATCTAGTGCCCTAGTGTTCCTCAAACAATGCCCTGGCCATCAGCAGAAACAGAATGCTTCCAACTCTTATCTTTGTATCCAGTACCACACAAAGTTGGCTTAGGTGCAGATATAATCAATAGATAAACCAGGATCAATTCTATCAACTGTGGCTAGTTCAAGCTGGAGTTGTCTTTGGCAACATTTCCGAACTCTCTACGTCAATTTTCTCCTGCTTCTAATTTGTTCTCACTGGGAAAAGGATGTAGAGAAAGCTGCCAAAAGACATGGTTCAACTCTTTTTCTCTGTGTGCGGGTGAGTGTGGGAAGTGTTTGTGCCATTCTATCAACTGCAGATCGATTTCACACCCAATGCCAAGTTCTTTCAGAGATAGTACCTTTATACTGACTTCTACCGATGTAGCCAACTCGTAAATTGTTCACCACAGTGCAAACTAGTAGATCTGCTAAACCAATCATCGGTTATAAAATCACCCTATTCATTTCCATGAATCATTTTATATCAGTTTGAGTGCATATTCTGGTTAGGTTATCATTTTGACGGCTGGTTTAGAGATGGGGTAAAAGAGTGGGAGGATTTTCAAGTACCATTTCTACTTGGGTGGGAGGACAAAACAAATTCATTCATTCATATCAAGTGACAGAGAAATAACCAATCTAGACCTGTAGGCAAACTTCAAATTAACTTATCCCACTCAACATAAATGAGTATTCCGGTGTGATACAGCTCTGAACTAATTCAAAACAGTGCTGAAAGGCTAAATTTCAGTACAGCCATATACAATGCAACAACATGGAACAAGAAATGAAGTTGCAAACAATTTATGGTATCACAGGGGATTTGTCATGCCATGTTACATGCAAATCATCGCTCTTCTTCACGACCAAGTTGGTTTCTTTCTATAAAATAACATAAAAATTTGATTGAATATCATAAATGATCTAAAATTTCTGTCCATGTTTAAGTTGGACATTTTGCATGATTCTGAGAGTTCTATTTATCTAAAAAAGGGCATCTGAGAATCTTCAGATGGTGGTGGATTATTCAGATGGTGGTGCATGTAACTCCAACTACCAAAAGTGATATTTTACAGTATTTATTTAAAGTAACTTTTTCTACACCAAATTTTTAGGTCATTTATTGTGTAATGCTATCACGAACCTGGGGACGGCTGGTAGGGGGAACTGATGAGGATGGGTTATTATGGTTCACTGGTTTTATGTGCCTGATAAAACTGGATGTGAACATGAGTACCTGAAAAAAGTGGAGCCATCTAATAATGAAAATAAGTCACCACTGGGCATCTAAAGCATTGCGGGCGCTGAAAGCTGAATACTCCAGACATATAAATTATTCATTTATTTATTTCATTGGTGTTTCACTCCGTCCTCAATAATGCTTCACTTATATGATGGCGATCAGAATTACAGTGATGTATTACGCAAACCATGACCATCCACTGGTTGCTGGTGGACCGCCCCACATACGACCCGAGAGCGTGAACTGGGCTTGAACTCACGGTGATCGCATTGGTGAGAGACAGGTAAATTAAGAACAGCTCGAAAATGTGGACAAATAAATGCATGTCTGTTTCCTCTCCATTTTTTCCCAAGGTTCAATATTCCCTCACACTGAATGTTTTGTAAAGAAGAAAACCAACTGCACATGGCAATTTATGACGGGTAAAGAACTACGTGTATACATCACTATGTCAATCCAAGAGGAGTTAAGGGACCTACATTCCTATACATGATGGATAAGTCACTTCCGGCACTTTGTGCCGGAACAATGAGCAGAATGGGGGCCTGAATCCATACAGCTATGTCTGGATCCCTCAGTCTGACAAACACAGACAGGTTGATTTAACCAATCAGTTTCACAGGCACTCTACTGATCGTCTTACGATTTCATCATTCCCAAATCACTGGGTTCGTGAAGTGCAGTTTCACTTCCAGCCCACAAGTCTGAAAAATATACCTAACACTACATCGATTAATACAGTTTTATGGCTTGACATAAAATGGGATGGTTTATAATTTCCTAAACTGGGTAAGATTGAAACAATTACACTCCAGCATCACCCACCTCAGACGTTGATTCTTCAAACACCACAAAACTCACAACTATGTACTGATGGAATGGATTTGTAAACTGCTGTACGGATATATATATATATATCTCATGGGGAATCACTGTACAAGGGATAAGGCAAAAGAGGGAAATTTCAAGGAATGCATGGGGGAAGGATGTCCAGAGCTTCTCAAATCAGACTGTGAATCACATATATGAAATGCACCAGTCTGTTTGCTTAGAAGTCCACTGCAAGTGGTGAACAGTGCTCATTAAAAAGGAAACGATCACCTAGCACATAAGAACGTTTTGTTCCGAATTTCACACAACGTTTGGGCATTTCCTCGATGAGGGTGTAACTGGAACAGAGATCTCAGGAGTCAGCTTCAGGGGGTGACAGATCAGTGCAACAAGAACCGTTAACTGCTGCTGTATCGGGCAAGGTCTGCATCCATGCTAGCCACAGTGGCTTTCCCCAGAGCCACTGTCCCTTTAACGATCCAGCTATCAGCAGAGAGTTGTCTGCATACACCCGTGCGAAGGACTAACACAGAAGAGTCAGTGACAGACAGCTGCATTACAGTTGCCTATTAGATGGTTCCCAGCACCTTGGACATGGCTGGAAGGTGTCATTAGTTACTGGCCATTTCAGCAGGTTACAGCAGGGCTCCAGTGAAACTGTCTTTCACCACGTTTTGTCCCAAGGGCTAAAAAGCAGTACTTTTCTGCCTGGCCATATTGCACTAACAAGGACTTTCTGGACCAAGTTCACAAAGTGAATTTGGTGTGATAAACAGATCATTTCTCTACCTGAACCGTGTAAGACGAAAGTGCAATGATACGCTGACCAGGTCACACTGATGTACCTCAGCATTATATGGGTTGGAGGAGAGTAACGTATACTAATTAATGTGGTAAAAAATTGTCAACAGGAGAACTCAAGTGAGCCTGAATAAGGTAAGTGTCTTGTTTTTTTTAAAGCTAGACATTTTGAATGTTTTACCTGTCTGATTTGCATATTCATATTCTCTGCATTGTTTATTTTAGCTCAATGTAACCAAGCTTCAAGCCAATAGTGAAAGCTGATATGATGCAAATCCAAATTCAAAACAAAGAAAACACAACTGGTGGCAAGAGTAATTTTCAAACCATACTGTAAAAAAAAATCCTTTCCGAAAAAAAAAACAAGAAAACTTTGGTACCCAGTTTACTAATCCATGCTGTGCATTTTTAAGACATACAGTATACAAGTACTCAAATTAGGTGATGATAAGATTGGGTATTGGCACATATGTGTGCTTAAGTTAGGCCCCTTTAAAGTTTACAAGTACTTTAATGCTTACCATATTTCATTCAGAGAACCATTGAAATAACATGACCTTTTGTGATGTTTCTTTTTCTTTTCAGGTCTAATCATTGTTTGACCTGTAACAAATAAATTTTACAAAACAAAAAGCTAAGCTAATGCACCCATCGTTTACAGCTGGTTTTTTAACTAGATCTGATGGCGCCACAGAATGAATCCTCACAGAAAATTTAATCAAAATCAAACGTTTTGAGCTATTTTTGTGTCCAAACCAATAACTAATCAAAATCACAGAATTCAATCAATACGCAAAACTTCTGTAAGGAAAGGGTTTTCTCCCACTCCCCCTTTTTTTTCCCTCAAAGTGAACCTGTGCGCAAAATTTTATTAAAATCCGGTATTATTTGGAGCAATTGTTGCATGGGAACCAATGTGTGACGTCTTCCCAGCCAGACAGCCAAGCTACCATACACAACCAAATTAATAAATGAAAGTTCTGTGGAAAGGTGGGAGTGGTGGAGAATAGCGGGGAAAATGAACAACTGTCTGACAAATCCAAACTATCATCTTGTGTCTTCATTCACTATTGGTTCATCTCACCCTCTTTGTGTGTTCTGTGTCGAGATGCTAAGTAGTTTTAACACCTGTATAATTTACAACAGCAATCAGCAAGCCAAATCTGCTTGATTAACCATCATGATCAATGTGAATGTTACAAGGTCAAAGTGACATATTGATCATGCTTTTAGGCAAAGCAATCACAGACATGAACATTCATGTGAATGCCTTCCCATTTTGAGCGATCTGTTCATACAACACGGTCTGAAATATATAATGTCCATGTTAATGATCATTATGAGTGTTTATGGACAGTAACAAACACGAAATGGAATAACGGAAACCAAAGAGAATCCAATTCCAAACAAGGCCTACATACCACAGAAATATTCCGCAAATCAGTCTCTTGAGGAGATGGTAACTTTACTGGTTGGGATAAAATTATCACCCAGTTGATTACAAAATTTTATATAACAGACAATGAACAATCAAAACTGAAAATCAACAGTACAAAACTTTTATCTTGATTCACTTGTTGAAAATGGACAAAAACTGTAACAGTAGTAGCATTCTGAAAGAACAGACAGACAGACAGTCCATACTTGAACCATTGAAAGCACATAAAATCTGCAGAAGGAGAAGCAGTTTAAAGGAAAAGTTACCAACCTCTGGATGAACAGACAGACACCTGAGACGACAACTTGCTTGCACAAAGCCACTAAACATTAAGCAATAATGAAAAAAAAGTAATATCCTTGAACAATTTCAATCAAGTAGGATTCAGTGTTCTGCTCGGTCATAATACTATTCATTACCCCTCAAGAAAAATAATACGAAAAAAAAATGATCAGAGATTGAAAATAAATAATGTATAAGATTATTAAAGCCATGGAGTAATAATCATGACTCCCAAATGCAAGGCTTGTACCTTAAAGTTAGGTATAACTAAATTACACCTTAGCAGAGGTCATTGGAGGTCAGAACCTCGGCCATGATCTGTGTGTACAAACAGCCAGGGTAATTTTATTAGGAAACATTTTGCTCAATAATTTAAACTGATCACAATGACCTGTACAGTAAATTTATTAATATGCCCTGGGTCTAAAGTCAACTGTAACTTTTAACAGAATTTACTGAAGCCCAAGATCTTGTGCTAAATCCTGACAAATGATAGATTCATCACTCAGGAAGGAATAAAAAAACAAGGAATCAGCTGCCTCAAGACTTGACTGTTTTCTGTCTGTCGACTGCTTATTTACACAGCTCACAAATAGCAATACACCAGACATTGAAGACAACGTGAAGTACAGCAGACATAAATGCATACAGCTTTCTTCTCTTTTTTCCCTTTATTTCACTGTGAAAGCAACTGGACATTAAACACATTATCCTGCTCTAAGCCTCTATGCAACTTTTTATCCAAAAAGAAAACCTAATTTTCACCACAAAAATTTGCAAATTTGCAGTGCAAATTCAATAGTTTCAATATATACAACACTCAGCTGGATTTGAGTGACCATGTGCAAAATCTAAGACACAAACTTTCAGCAGATTATAAATACAGATATACATACATACAACTTCCTCTGACCAGATACTCATATGTACATTAAGACATGACACTGGCTAGCAGGGTCTCATTAAGGCCCAATAATTCACTTGGGGTAACAGGAGAATCAGGAATCAACTTGAGCTCGTACCAGGTAGGCACAATTACAGGAGGTCAGCCAGACACATTAATTCAATAAAATGGCCCGAAGGAAACATATAAATGTTATGACCGTACCAACAAATCTGTAGAATAAATGAATGAATGATCCCAGTACAATGCCAGCCACACAGGCAGTATTTCTGTTGTCCAAGGGGAGTCTTTGACAGTAAATAGTCTAGTGCATATTGTTTCAGAAGAGCACCCTAATTCCTCAAACTTTTCGCATATCAAAGAACATCCAGCGCAATTTATGTACATTTTAATTTGACCTTAGAGACATGAAAGAGCATTGGTGGAGTTTGCCAATTCTTAGAGCTTCACAAAAAGCATACTTTTGTCAATCTATAAAGAATAATGCCATCAGAATATACTGGAATAAAAATGTTGTGAACACAGGACAGTGAAAAGATTCACGATCATGGATCATTGCGCCGGAACTACCTCACAAGAAACTGGAAACAGAGCTGGTACAAGCTAATAAGCACTAAATATCAACAGGGTACAAAAGCTGGGTTCAAACCAAACTGTCGTTCTTTACAAAACACTGAAAGTACGGTCTCCCTGATGCAATAAACTGGCAGTTTTAGTGAGATGTCATTAAGATTATCAAGAATATTTTTTTTTTGGAAACGATCGACACACATGCTGATAGAATCTAGCTACTCCTAGCAGCACTCCTTTATCTGGGTTGGCCAGAGGGAATCACTCACACAACACTGTATCCAGGTAAACCCCTCTTCACAACTGTCACCAGACATGCCAAAGGGCTACTCAAGATAAACACTGTGGTAACCCTATCAGAACAAAAATCAATTCTCCAGTCAAAGTCATCACACTTTGGAGGTGTTAAATCATAATCATTCATTCATCAGACTTTGGGAATTTCTTCTGACATGGTTTCCTGAAGGTAATTTACCTCGCTCCTGAGGTGAAGCCAGGCTGATTGAACATATGCTAGGCAGCCAGTTTTGACTTGACTGTGTCAAAATTTGCAATCTTATGGCACACTTTCTTTTTCTTGCACACTTTTCATGAGGTGTCCTATTGCATTTCTTGAGCAAGAGATTAATTGTTATACATGTTATATAGATATATTGAGTGCAATTAAGATAACATATAGGATCTCTGGTTTCTCACCTATGCACTACAATTTGCTAACAGGGATTTCTATATAGTAATGCAAAAAAGACTGAATGAATGATAAAGGATTAACTCTCTAATGTGAATGTTTCAGTCATATCGTGCAAACGATCTTCGAAGCAGTGCGATTACAGTTAGGCCTACATTTAAAGATGTTAACTGGATGAAAGTATGAAGAACAGAACAGATTCTTTCTTGGAGCAACAGAGTAGTACAAAAGATGTTTTTTCAGCTCTTTGAATTTCATTTCACTTTTATTTGTAATTTAGTCATTCTGAATGTGTGTTTGTCTATCAGCTTTCGTTTACTTACATACATTTCAGAATGTGTACCCTACATCATTCATATACCACGCGCAACTTATTTTAAACTTGCTAGCTCATTCACATGACATCTTCTCTAGTGTCATTGCATATATCAGTATGCTATGTATACATCACCACTGAAGCTATTAAAAGGTACCCAGCAGGGCATGTGACTCTCACATCCTCAGTAGTTGTCTATCATTTCATTACCCTACATTACCCTTCTTCAATCACTGCAGCAGCCCATGAATACCATAACAATACAATGAAGCAAACTCTACAACTAGCCCATTAAAATTTCAGTGACCCTAGCAATGATTCATTGAGTTTTTCATTAAATTGTGTTGTTATCTGAACTTGCTGTTTTATCACTTTATTAAGGCCTGTGTAAATGTCACCCATATTTCAGGCTTTCACCAAAACAAGATAAAAACAAAAACTGAAAGGAGTGAAAAAAATGAGTAAAACATAATTTGATTCACAAACAAAGCATAAATCACCACCACGTTTGAACTTGCCTTGTGTCACCATCGGCTAAAATTTAAAACCTTTCTGGCAAACGAAAAGTGTGCTGTCAGACATACAGACAGACAAGGTCAAAATTTATTCTCTCCTTGGTTCAACATGGATTGGGGACAAACAACAACGATAACTGTAGTCAAAGTGTCAAGACAGTAGGGGTGTCCAATTCCACGAGTACAAATTCCTCCACAGAGATGCATTTCCAAAAGTGTCCAAGTTACACAGGCATGAAGCGTCAAGAGCACAGTAGCCCATGTTGATGGATTTATCATTCTCAAAATCCTGATATCAGAAACCATCCTAATCCTAATTGACAGGAGCCCATTAAAGACTTAGGCAACATTGCTGATCATGGGGTGAAGGATGCCCGTGGATGTGACATCCACGTAGCTCTACTTGCAACAGTAGAAATAACAACCAACAAGCATAAATCCCCTCTCACCCCCTACCACCATTTCTAACCTCCAAAATGCCTGCCCATCCACCCACACAACCACTTAATGGCTGGTTATCCTAGAGTCCATATCTGGTCTGGTGATTCTGACCACAAGAAGCTTTATATTCAGGTCAGGGTAGGCTGAAAAACACATAACCATGTCTATCCTCTACAAACCCATTTTCTTAATTGTTCAGCCCACATCTATTTGCAAAAAATTTATATAAAAAGTAGCTTGAAATATACTTTGAATGACCTGTAATTTCAACCATGAAATGCAGTTTTGGAGGCAAACACATGTCGGAAAATATTACCTTTGAGGTGAAACTGTTTTTCCAGTAGGATATCACCCTACATTCCAAAAAAAGAAATAACTCAGAAACACCTTTCTGAGATCAACAGAAACAACAGAATCAGCCACATTGAGTATTTTTGTCATGGACCAAAGTTAACTTCACTTAAATACAGCAATCCTACAAGGGCATACATATTGGAAAGAAAATTCAAGGATTGTGCAATGTAATTAACACTTAACAGAAATGAGGCAGTGAGCAAAAATCATGAAGGATTTATAGCAGTCATTTGCAACTACATGCACATAATTACATAAATAAATTATGATATGGCTCATGATCTTGGGTACGAGGTCTGGTGTCAAGAGACGTTATGTCAGGTTGGGCAGCATTATGGTTACAAATGACCTATTGATTTTTGTACAGTGAACACAAAACGGGTTAATTTTCACTGCAAGTTTCTCGTGGGAGTCAGTTCCATGCAGGGAAGCTTGTTATCACTCTTGGTACCTTGTCAACAGTTGAAATTTGATTAAAACAGGACTTGCTGGACACCATAACATTCAAAACCCATATTTCAGATAAGTTTGTCACAATTTAATTGATTTGGTGGGACATAAATCAATGAAGAAACTACAGTTTTAAACTTGGCATATGTCAAGAAATGGGTTTGTGGAATCAGTTCAGGTCCTCTCTCATCAGCACTTGTGAAAGAAAGCAACCAAAACAAATACCCAGTTGCCTTCTCAACGTCTCACTGTATACAGAAGCAAGTGAAAATGTTGTTTCCATTGTACTTTGAATTGGGAAACACAGACTTTAAAAATACAAATAATTGGAGCTGAAGTTGGCCGATTTAACTGATTCCAGGCAGCTTATTCATACAAAGTTTGCATTTAATGAGTACATGTACTTGTAGCTCTTCTATGTAATGTTAAGGAACTGACATTTGTACTAATGCATGGAAACGAATCGAAATTAAGCCATCCTTCAAAAACTGCTCCATGGTGTCGGTAGCGAATTCTGTTTTGTTTTTTTCTTATCCTGGCTCTTGAAAAATTTAGGGATTTTAAAGACATAAACATGGAAAGGAAAATTTTTCAAAAAATTTATCAAAATACCAATACATACTTTGGAGTAGGGTCCTATTGGGGGAGTCGGTCAAGTTATGCTCAATGGACATTTGTTAAAGGTGGCCTTCTACTGTGTATTACAGAACTCTGTCCGATATCCTCTTGATTGTATTCACTGCTAGGTACGTTCACATTTGGTCTTTAATTAACACACCAAGGCATGTCATCTGGTAAACTTAGTTAACATGGGAATCCTAATGATGGCTATCCATCAGAAGGGCAATTACACTGATAAGGCCTGTTTCATTTGCAGATATTGGTACAGAAATTAGATCAAGAGAAGGTATGAATATTCCATCAAGTTGGTTACCTGGTAGTAGAAACTGTGATGCATGTTTTCTGTATGAGACATACAATGTCACAGAGTCTATCATGAATAATGCTAGTGAAGCGCTGTAATGCAGACATGCACTTCTGCGCTACTTCTATTTTGCGGGTTATGTACATGTATAACACGGGACAAGAAATAATTTAGTTGCAAGTGACTCTATGTATATTCTAGGTATATTTAAATCCTGATCACAATGACAATGGTTCCGTTCCCATTAACTTGGGGTGTTTCATCACATCTTTGTCAGAGCTGTTACGATCTATTCAGAGTGGAGCACACAGGCCCAAACTCAGTGAAATTGAAGAGAATAAAGCAAATGTTCTTGGCACATTGGCAAGAGTGGTTATGAAGTGGTTTTTGAGATATCTTGTTCACAAAGTTGTGCGTCACATAAACCCTGTTACTTTATTTCACCATGTACGTACACTCACCCGATGAGAGGTTCAAATCAAGACACCTCTACTGCATTCTCAAGGGGCATCTGCCTGAGCAATTCTGCATGAAGTACTGTATTGGCTACCACCAAATACCCAAGAATTCACTTACAGGGAACAGTGATAATAAAGCTGTCTGTGTTCCAAGGCATGTGGACCATCAGGAACACAAGGGGGGGAGGGGCTAGGAGGAGGTGGGTGGTTGGTCCATCTGCTGAAATGACACTGCACATATGGACATCACTCCTACCTGCCCCTCCCAATCACTCACCACTTTATATACTCCTAGCTATCTTCTTCATCTTCATAAAAAAACAGACACCTGGGACATGTGGCACACCATGCCCTAACTTTAATTCAACTCAACTCAACGATGTAAATGGAGACAAATGTTTCATGGAAAAGACTTGACAACAATAATCAGGATATAATTAAAACTATTCAAAAAACAGATGCTCTGTAAACTATATTCCATCATGATGTGGCACCAGTTCTTTTATTGAAACTGCTATTTAGTAGATCCTGCTGGTGTAAACAATACCCTTAGCCTTACATTAGAAGCCTAATGCAAGTTCAATTTGATTCTCACTACCAGTTCCAAGGTCGCAGATGTTCTTAAGGTCACCAAAAGACTTGAAGTGATTTTGCTTCTATTCGGATATATACTAGATATGGCACATGCTGCTATCTCACACCCTAAGGTAGAAGTTGCCTGATGGCAGCCACAAATGACTGTGAAGGATTAAGATGTCTCTGGTTCCTATGGTTGGGTTGTCAGCCTGGTACTAACTGGAACTTTATACAGACTTGGTCCTGACACCATTCCTTCCAACTGAGCTCTATCCAGGAAGGCAACAGCCGTAAATTGCTTGACCGTAAGCCAGGAAAACTGACATTTATACCACAGTTACTTTTATCAACTTCATTTCACCCCAAAACCAACTAAAACCTACACCAACTAAAACTAGGGCAATCAGTCTAGTGCATCATGGATAATTGATTTCATCGGGCTACGTGAAGACAGATATCTGACAGCTTGTTGGCCAGTGGTAAATGCCCAATGAAGAGTTATTGGAGCTTAAGGCCTATCTCCTAACAGGTGACCAATAAACCATCTGCTGTGGGTTTGTATTAAACAGAGAGCTGGAAAGCTAAGCCTTGACAACAACACCTCTGTACACAGCTTAATCAATCCACTCTGAGGTGACACAGCAACATGTGTCTTGTTTATATATTTCTAAAAAAAAAAATGAATTTAAATTATAGCAAAGAGACATATAAAAGAAAATTTACAGAACCTTCTCTAATCTCTGAAATATAATTATTCAAGGATAAAAGCACTTGAAATTGTAAACAAGCAGCAATGGCACAACCTTTCATCATTTTATATTCACACCAAATCAATTAGACCGCTTGTTCAAAAAAAAGGCATAAAAATCACAATGTACCCATTTATTTAACAATCTATATTCAAACAAATTTGGCATAGTTTCTAATTTCAATTCGTCCACATCTGTGATCTAAATTCTCAACCTATACAGCCTCTTAATCAGCTGGCACAGATATCTCTCAATAAACTAAATTATAGAAAGCTATATCACACCATATATCAATTCACATATTTTGGAGCGAATGTCTTTTCACGTCAGTAATACTCTTTGAATGCAGTAACTAACTAACTAACTAATCCCCACACTGGACCCCGGAGTTAGTCGTTTTTTTTTTTTCAAGTTTCCAGGTGATTTAACCATCAGAAAGGCGTGGATTTACAATACAAGGCTGACAGATTTTAGTAATAATAATAATGTTAATATCTTTATTTTCAGAGAGTGACAAACTCAGTCAATATGACAGTATTGATCTTCCCTGAGGCTCTCAATTCACTCACACAATCACTTGGCAGTCACACGGGTGAAAATAAAAAAAAAATACAAATACACAAAGCATTAATTAGTTCAAAGTTATACATATATATATATATATATATATATATATATACATACATACAAAGATACAAGGCTTTACTATGTGTTTGGCACTTTCTGCAAGTTTTGGCACAAATTTTGAAACGATTTAACTGATTTTGTACGCATCAAAGCAGCTGTATCTGGTTTCGCCATTTTGCAGTAGAAAGCAAGCTACAAGAGAAATACAGCTGAACTCGAAACATTTGGCTATTATACTCACCACAGTCAACTTAAACCTGAAGCAAAAAGCTGTGCAGCTAGAGTCCATCTTGAAAATGATATCGTTTTGATACGAATTCCCAGGTTACATAGCCCAGCCAGCCTGGGGAGGGCCATCTGGACGTCACCAGCTGAGCCGTATCAGGCGGTGGGCTGGAGATCAGCCTGGACAGTAAATCTATTTTCTGGCGGATTATTCTTTATTACATTCTCAGAAGCACTCCTAGTAATATACTATGTACACAGGATATAATCTTATAATTAGGATCAATAGCAAAATCTGGACACTAATCCTTTAACTGTTTAACACTTTAAAAATAATCCAGGTAATTAATGAGATTCTCCTGAATAAGCACAGACTCATGCATTGTACTTAACATTACACACACACACACACTTTACAACTCTTAAAGCTCAATCTTGCAAAAGGGAGTCTTTGACAATTTTCATGACCTCAAGCACCAGTGTCCTTAGGGGCTCATTGGTCAATAATACAATGCCATTTGCTCTATAATGACTTTAAGCCACTTGTCCTGCATTATTACATGTTAAATGGTCATAATCTTCGAACCAGAGGTGGAGCCCAAGAGTTAAATGATTCAATAGTCTTCTGTTATCATAGCTGAGATCATACCATATGCATTGCAGAAAATGAATTAGCTTTAGGCTATGAACAGATCTGGTCATTGTAACACAATCCATGAACTCCAGATCAGCTGTGAGTGCCACATGCAGAAAAAAAACAATTATTTGACGGCAAGGTTGTTCATCTTTAATACAAGGTTGATCTTCTATGCAATAATCATTCGTTTAAACTTAGACCTACTTGCATGAAAAATGTAACTTACTTTTACCATAAAAATATCAACTATAAAATGTCGAGCAAGCACTAAGAAGAGCATGCTCTTGGGTTCTCTATTTATTTCATTCTGGTTTCCTACTGATTTCAGTTTGGTGAAAGATATATCTAAAAACTCATGACATAAATTTGAGACGTAAGCTGCTGAACTACACTGTTATTAATAAAGTTGAATTGAATTAATGGAACTGTGGCTGGTAGTTTGTATGGATGTTGTGTTCATGCAAATTTGTTCTCCAGTAAACAGCATATTATCATAGTACTATTATTAACCCATAAGTTGAAATCTACCTTGTTCACTTCTTGCACTTTGTTTTGCTTTGTTTTTTTTTTGTGTTTTTTTTTGTTTTTTTTTAAGGGAGTCAGAGGTCAGTAAATTAGCAATGGTAAAATAGTTTACAGAGTAGAAATTTAAAAAAATTCAACCAATAACCTGTTATAACATCTTGTATGTGGCATCCCAAAATACATGGGGTGATTGGGATTCGTAAAGTTGAGGTTTGCTGGCCATGTCGCTTTTCAGGCTCTGTGTGACATCATTATTTTCCCACAGTCATGTGCATGTGCTTGGGCTGTTTTTTCAGCGGTTAAGACATGAAACTTTTGATTTTATGGAGAAAAAAAAAAAAAAAGTGTACATAACATGTGTTCTATTCATTACCAGAAGTCTTACATGATATTGTCACGTGTCAGGTGTATGGAAAATCATTGTGCGTGTTACCGAGAAATTTATTGAGATATGTAGGCAGACGTCTATACCACTACACCACTGGGTCTGTTGTATCAAAAGCTGTTTTTTTGACGTGCTTACGACAGATGAATGTTGTAAGGATTCAGCGAGCATGTGTGTATGTCACATGGTTTTGTCACGTGGACAATATCTGCGAAGGGGATCCTCAATGTTACAGTCAGTGTTCAATAAGACTCTTTCAGGGAAGCATGAATGAAGTGACGTCACATTCATCTTGGCAAGCGACACGCCTAGCAACCTCATCTGTACTATAACTGACGTAATTTTCCCCGCAGCCAATTCTTCTCATCACTCCAAGAAAAATCAGTACGTCACAAGAAAAGAGTTGATTACAGCTTGACCCATCGACATTCTGTGTAAAACTGAACTCCAAGGAAAAGGCTGCTCTGAATACTACTCATGCAATCCTGCCTCTAGGCATTAAGCCTGGTGAGTCTCCCAACAGAGCAGACCTAATTTCAAGGGCTGTAGAGAGGTTTAAAGCCACTGCTAACACACATACTTACAGACTGCTTCACCCAGAGACAATAATTACTACTTCACCTTTGGAGTGAGCTTGTTTCTTTACAGCTAATTGGTTCAACAAAAGTTTGGATTAACCATCTTTCCTACAGAAATGCCTGCGGTACACCATGGGATTACTTGGGTGGAGAGTATCATTTGTCACGGGCGGTACGGACTAGTGGTGGATTCTTGACAAGTGCTTACGTTCAGATCAAATAACGTCCTGCTGAACGCAAGTCTTATTTAGGCCAGATGTGATATTTCCTTCAGTCACACTTGCTCAGGGCCCCACAGTAATCAATAAACGCAAATCAGGGGGGATAAATTAGGAACTTGTAATATATGAACAAACATGTCAAGATATGGTCTGGCTTTTCTGGTATAATGACAAGTAGATTTAAAAATCCAGCCAAAGGCAGAAAAATGCTTTTTGATATTTTTTTTCTCTGATAGACCCATCTAATTACGTTAATAAATATCCCATTTTTATAACTCCTTGACAATTCTAAAAACAGTTCACACAAAATCTGATCCATCTCTCCACCCAGCCTCACCAACACAAATGGGACAGCCTCACTTATAGGAAATACCTTACCAGCAGCATCCATCAATATAAATCTAAAAGACTACAACACAGAGAGTAAAACCAGAGCAGCCTCGACAGTGTGATAGTTGGCAAATGGTCAGATGTTACCTGTGAAATCCAATCACTTGTCAGTATAAATGTACCTCAGATAGGGTTTTATTCTCGCTGTTCATGTAAGTATTTGGGAAGTAACAACTTATACACCACCATAGCACCATGGCGTAATTAATCAGAACTAGGTAAAAAGAATCACAGTGATGTTAAATGCAATTTTTTAGACATGACTGGTCTAGAATTATTCAAAGGGCTGTGTTGTCACAACAATCACCAATCTTTGATCTGTAATCACCAATCTTTGATCACGGAATTCCTCCAGCTTTTGTGCTTGGGGAAATTACACCATTAAAGTTAGACAATAGGACTGACACACTTCATTATTCCGGCCTTTCTTTCTGTTCCTCAGCTGGAGACGAAAGCTTGTGGGGCTGAGGGTACAATGTGCCAGTACTACTTCAATACCCATCCACTACAAAGAGCAGAATTAATTCAAGCACTGAGCTGCACCTTACACATGTCTCATGGTTCGATCTGGCAAACATCACCCCTTCAGGCATCACTACCTAAGTACCATATACATTAAAGATAGATCAGACAAAAATATGGGCCGACATGCCTACGGGAATAAAATGTCTGAAAGAGAACTCAACTGTGTTTCGGCTAAAATGACGAGAATTTTCATGCACCCGTCCTAGGTGATATCTGGTTCATGTGGCCTTCAGAGGAAAGCATTGATTCCACAACGACAAAACATGATGATGTAGAAGCCATAGGGGAGAGAAATTTTGGATAAGGTGATATGGGCACGTTACTTTTGAGAACGGACAACACCTCCCCAAGGATTACTGTTACGTAAAGACCAATCACATCTCCAGCCACATAGAATGTAACAAAGACCTAACGGTCTTCTCCTATGTCATGTATTTCTGGCCCACAGCAACAATGAAGCAAACGACACTATCTTTACAATCTCAAAGCTAGTAATCAGATAAAGTTGTTTTGTCCATAATTAAAGGGAAAGAAAACCTAGACATGAACTGATCATTAGTGGAAAGATCACGCATTAAAGTCTACATCCAGGAATACCTTTGCTTATTTTCTTACATGCAGCCAAACGTGTGGATTTTTAATGACGGGCTTCTAGGACCATGCTAAATAAGTAGATTTCCAACGACGTCGTAAATAATTATCACAACATAAAAGTGCAAAAAGTTTAGTGATGTCATTCCAAAACTTTTTGGCACTTTTATGTCATGATAAAATTCTTGTAAACTTTCCCCCGGCAATGTATGAAGAAACTGAATCTGACATTAAACACCTGACAGGAATACGGACTCCACAGGTGGACTGGAGCTCAGCAAATCTGCCTGGAGCTTGACGTCATTTCAAAAAAAATGTTGAGCTAATTTTTCTCTCAAGAACAAAGACAAAGCAGTTCAATGTATGTACCTTTTATTTGGGATAGGTGAAAATGGGCGTGACATTTACAATACCTGAACAGGTCTTGATAATGAGGCTAGGAAAAAACTCAAAAGTTACCATGATGGTTACTCTGTCCATGTTCAGCCTCAACTCAACCCCATTTTTGACAGCGAAGTTCAAGGCGATGACTCGATCAAACAATATGTCACAAGACTGTTACTACTGGCACAGGACTTCAGCTTCTGTGGCTTATGTTAATGCTGTAGACAACAGCAGTCAACCCCCATCGTGATTCTTGTTCCAAGAATGGACATGGACAAGGGGAAATTACAAGCAGAAACAGGATAGTCGAAAACAGAACAGCTCCAAACAGAAGAGTGTATATTTTCGATGTGGATATGAACACGCCACCAGCAACAATTACTGCCCAGCCAAAGGCCGCCAGTGTTATGTCTCCAAAAAAGGGAACCACTTCTCATCAGTCTGCCGTTTAAAAGCAGTGCATGGGATAAACAGTCAGTATGAGGGAAAGAGCCAGGCATCAAATGACACTCTCTTTTCATTGACAGTACTGACAGCTTTAGTTGTCAAAATGGCCAAGCATTTGCTGAAATATTGGTTTGTAACACACCTATCAAGTTTCAACTTGACAAAGGTCCATGGGTTAACATTTTGCCATACCAGATATCAATAAATTAGGCTCCCGCAATAGGGAGTAAAGCCCTCCACACATAAGCTGTCAGCTTGTAATGGTAATGTCCTTAATACAAAGGGCCACAGCTACTTACCATATAGCCGTAAGGGTGTAAAACAGGACACAGAATTCTTTGTTCTGGCCACTGAGTCTCCTCCAATTTTGGGCATTCATGCATTGAATTTAGGTTAAATAAACTGGTGTTTTCAGTAGTTGAGTCAAACTTACCTGTAAAGTCAATGTCTAATAATCATAAACCCTTAGAGAGAAAGTCTGTATTAGAAGAGTAAAGCGATCTCTTCACAGGAATAGGCAATTTATCAGGTGAAGGCAACATTCAGTTATACCCTAATGTAACACCTTTAGTACACCCATCTATTAGGGTACCAGTTGCGCTTCGTGAAAAATGTCAAGGTAAATCAAATGGAAAATGCAGAATTAATCACAAAGGTAGAGCAGCCAACTGAATGGGTAAATTCCTTAGTTACTGTCATAAAGCCAGACAGTGGCTTACTTTGCATGCGCTTAGACCCACAAGGCCTTAATAATGAGCAATAATGAGGCCACATCATCCGATGTGTCCACTTGAAGATGTATTTCCGCAGTTAAAAGGCGCAAAATACTTCACGAAATTAGATGAGAGATCTGGATATTGATCCATCAAATTGTCAGAGGAATCCTCTTACCTGAGAACACTCAATATGCCTTTTGCTAGGCATCCCTTTTGCCTCCTCCTATTTGGTCTAACATACTCACAAGACGTATTTCAGTGTAAAATGGACAAAGAATTTGAAGGCTTAGATGGCGTTGTCGTTCTTGTCGATGATATCCTTGTTTTTTCACATAATTGGCACGACAGATTTAAGGAAGGTGCTCAATCATGCGGCCGAGCACGGAATAAGATTCAATGACAAGAAATTACATGTCAGTCAGACCACAAGTTTCATATTTTGGGCATGCCCTAACCTCCGACGGTATTAACCAGAACCAAGAAAGGCTAATGAATCCGGGACAAGGAGCCACCCAAAACCCGAGCTGAACTCAAAACCATCCTTGGAATGGTAGATTACACGTCAGATTTGCCACTGCAAACCTATTATTGGCTGAACAAATACTCAGCTAACAACAGTCACTGTCTGTGTGGATGGTTTAAACACTGTCGCAGTACAGAAAAGCACATATATCAGCTGGTGTCAGAGGCTCCCAGTATTAATACAGATGTGGAAAGCTTTCCACAGAGGTGTACACCAGAGAATAAAAAAGTCCACAAATTAGGTGAACTTTGACACTCCATAAATCTGGTGAAACAGCTAGCTAGAGAGACAATAAGCTTCTCTAGATGTATCTATGTATGTGTGCTTGGGTTTAACGTCATAGTCAACAGTTTTTCAGTCTTATGATGATGAGGAGTCCTCAGAATGTTTATTTACTGTGTCTTCTTGCGCCAAAGTCCATGCTGCCAAAGTCCTGCTACCACTGGAACATGATGTCGAAGACACCAAGCATGACACTCCACACCTAGAGTCATATTATACTGACACCAGGTCGACCAGTCCTGTCTATTTGTTCTAACCTCTAAGTACTGATCAGCGCCAAGCAAAGCAGCAACAAGTACCATTTTTCAAGTCTTTGATATGGCTCAGCCTGGGACTGATCCCAGATATTCCAACCCAGACGGGAACACTCTACCTACCAAGCATTTGAGGTGGTCAGCTTCTCTAGATAGGTGTTTAAGCCTACATATGAAACTGTAGACCTTCATGAAAGAATTATCGAAATCTGTGTATACAGGAAAACAGAGTGAAATTTCAACTTGAGTTGATTATCACGGAGTCGACAACAAAATTATGTATGTATAATGGACGATCAAAATTAAAAATACTATGAAATATGGATCATGACTCACTTGTACCAAATTTTGTTGAAACTGGACAAAAACTGTAACAGTAGTTAGTAGCATTTTGAAAGAATTGAGCAGACAGACAGATGGACAACTAACCATCGAAATGTAAAATTGACACCACAATCTATGTATCTTGATGCAGTCTACACTTAAACCAATTTTACTTCAAATCAGACAAAATATGTAGGAGGAGTAGTGTTTTGAAACCTGTTAATATATACTGGATGAACAGAAAGGCAGATGGAAAACTGATCATCGAAATGGAAAATCGATACTATGAATTATGTATCTTGATGTCGTCTACACTTCACCTAAGTTTCATTGAAATTGGGCAAAAATTGTGGGAGGAATAGCGTTTTTGAAGGAAATGTTAACATGGCAGATAACCAGACAGACTGACAACCTTTCATTGAAATGGAAAAGAAATTATAAAGAATTATGTATCTTGATGCAGTGTACACTTGAAGATGTACGAGTAGTAGCGTTTTGAAACAAATGTTAACATGGTGAATGAACAGACAACAAATCTCCTAAATGGAAAACTGATGCTATGAATTTTGTATCTTCATGTTGTCTACACTTGAACCAAGTTACACTGACACTGTGCGAAATCTTTGGGAGAGGTAGCATTTTGAAAATGTTAACATATTCTCGATAAATTGACAGACAGATGGACAACAGATCCGAATGGAAAATTAATACTACGAAACTATGTGACTTGATGTCGTGTAAACTTAATCCAAATTTCGTTGAAATCAGACAAACCCTGCAGGAGTAGCATATGAAGGAAAAGCTCAGATGCCTGACAGATGGACACCAGAGAACATGCTAATACATAACCACTTCTGGTCTACAAACAGTAGAGCTAAAAATGATGACAAATCTGGTAAAATTGTCAGAGGAACCTGGTTATCCATACCCTGGTTCTCCTATTTGTATGCCGGTAAGGGCACAAAAATTGTAGCCCTACATGAAGTTTTGTCAAATTTACATGAATCTGGCAAAAAGTCATAAAAACCCTGTGTACAAGAAATTGTAGCCCTGCAAGGAGGCTTTCTAGAGAACATGTGCTTACTACAGAAAACTAGGTTAAGTTTATATAACTGATACCTTTTTGCATTGAAAGTCTATCAATCAAAATGACTAAAAAACCTTAAGAAAGCCAGTAAAACTAAAACCAATAAAAAAATGTCCAACCCATGTACACACTATCCATGACCTCGAAACATGAGTGTTAAAAAACTATATAAAAAAAACAATACAACATCCTATCGCTGTGTGTTGGGGTTAATAAAAAAAAATACAGGACTGTAAATTATACAGGAGCTAAAAAAAGTTTAACCTTCCATCTAAGTATGTACATTTACACAGCATACCTTAGACCAGAGGCATAAAAGAGCTTAACCTTCAATCCATGTATGATTACCCATTAAACTGATGGGCACATGCTGATGCTCATGTGATGTCTACAAATGATCTTGCTATTTTTTCTACTGCATATACATATATATATATATACTAGCTTTTAAACTAGCCCCAAAGAACCTCATAGCAGTATGGATGGCACATTAGGGTAGAAAGTGATAACAAACCTGTCATGTTTATTGCAAAGAAACCAATCTACACCACTCCAGCCAGATTACAGTGCAGTTTCAAAGATACAACATAAATGTCGTACACCTCTCAGGAAAGAAATTCCTGTGGCCAATACACTTTCTGGTAAATTTCTGAAAGAAACTTGGCATGAGCTAACAGCTGGGGTAGAGACATATGTGCAGTCTGTTCTAAGTGCTTTGCGTGTAAGTGATCAGAAGATTGAAGAAATCCGATCGGCATCAAATTCTGATCCACAGTTGGTTGCTTTGAAAACCACAATCCTTGAAGGTTGGCCTGAAAACATTACAGAACATCCGACCGAAGTTCAAGAATTTTGTACAATTCGTCACCAACTACCTGTAGTAGACGGAATCCTAATGAAGGGCAGGGGAGTTGTGATACTGAAATCACTCAGACATAATCTACTCAATGCTCTACACAGTGGGTATACGGGAGTTGAAAAATGTCTGAGTCGCACTCACGATTCTGTGTTTTGGCCTAAACTGTGTTCAGGGTTAACAGAGTTAATCCTCAATTGGTTAACGTGCATGGAATGCCGCAATTCTAACGCAGGAGAACTCATGGTTTCCCATGTGGTTCCCACGTTTCCATGGCAAGTTGTAGGTACTGATTTGTTCTCATGGAATGAGGATGAATACATAGTGGTTGTTGACTATTACAGTTGTTATTTTTAGGTAGACAAGCTAAATATCTCTACAAATTCAACTATTATTGACAAAACTAAAACTATGCTCTCAAGACATGGAATACCATGCAAAGTAGTTTGCGACAATGGCCCACAATATTCCTCACTGAAATTCGCACATTTTGCAATACAGTCTATGTAACTGTGCTGTGTGTGTATGTATAATTCAGGATTATTAATGATACAATTTGATCTCAGGTGTTTGAAGTGATTAACAAATCTTGTAACTGAACCAAGGTGTTGTGTTTTACATCATTATAATAATGATATTTCTTTCCTTAAAGTTACAGGTTACATGTTCAATGCCACTGATGTATTTCAAGTGTCAAGGAGGGAGATGTGTTATTAGAGTTACTTCCCCTTGAGAAATTGTGTCCCTTGTGATGTGCTCTCCGGGCTTAAGAGACATATTGAGTGTTCACTGAGCTGCTAGTCAGAATACACATTCAGACTGTCTTTGTGTCATTCTTTTTGTTAATGTCTCAAAAGACGTGTATGTATAGAAGCCTTGTTACAGCAGTAACCTTACTTAAACCCTCTTCATAAGATGGGCCCCACACATCTGACTGCATTTAACTTCGTATAAAAGAAACATAAACCCACCTCAATTTAGTTTCAATGCGGTGAAACTTCATGTTATAGACTTATGATTTTAGACTTACTTTGCACGAAACTATTTCTTAGGTCCATCGCAAGGTATTTGGCTATATATACATTAAAAACCAAAATTTCAGGATCGGACAGTCTGTCATGACAGCTATGCCTTTCATTAAATCCTTGCAATAAATATCAGAAACACTGACAAAAGAAGGTGACATGGATGCCAATTAAGAGCATAAAAGCCTGAAAATTTCTCAGCCACCTGAATCATTTATGTCATATTATCATACTCAAAACCAGGCCCCTTAGCTATTAATATTGTATGGACATGTTAAGGTTACATTACGATCCTTTACTAAACAGACAAGGAAAGAGGGAGATATGCAAACCATCAACTGGGTTGATACCTTCCACAGAAAGGTAATACTATTACCAGTACAGACTGTAATGTCCATCAGTCATGCCAGGGTCCATTCAATTATCTATCTACTTTGAAAGTGTCCAAGCAAGATGACCGTGACTAATAACTTCTTAAAAGCCCAGCACCTTCTGGCTGGAAAGGCAAAACAAAAGAACCGAGGTATTTCTGGCTGTCTTTGACATCTTACCACAGAGACAATAATAAATATGTTCCAAAGTGGAAAGACAACAGATTTGATATCAGAAGAGCCATATGTCACATCTAACACACATGATGGATGATTCATCTGTACCTGACTGAACCTGTGGTAAATATCAGTAATCTAATGACAAAGAAGGCCTGGCTTAGTGGTCAAACCCACGACGACAACAATGGTATGACAGCTGACAAATGGTCACATGTATATAACTGGTGGATTCTGGCATCTTGTCAAGTTATCTCAGTTAGGGTCTCATGCTCAATTTTCATATACATACTTAAGAAGTAGCAACTTAAACAAGCCCTAGTGGCACCATGGCTTTAGTAAAATTAAGGAAAACAAAATGCATCAATGTTTGTAGCAGTTTATTATGTAGACGTCGCCGGTCTAAAGTTACTCAAAATGCTATGTTGTCTTCACATTTAACGAACATAAAAATAATTCACAGACTTTATGAAGTTCAGCAATCTAGACATTAAATGCTCACATCTTGCCACCTTTTCTCCAGAGAATGACACTATACTATGTTCATTTGGCCCAGAAGTTACTTGCTGTGAAAAGTTGCACATCTTGCTTGATGCGGATTGATTCATCCACCTTTTTGTGAAGTTTGATTGCCATATATGACATAAAGTTTACCCAAAAATCTCACAGACTGTGTCCCACGATTCCTTGCAACCAGTTCTTATCACTGATAATTGATCACAGGTGGGTACAAGTGGGGTGAGATATGTTTGTTGACAAGATTGTGCAAATATACATCACCAATCAACACGCTCACGCTTCATTGAACAACGGTTAGCGTACAGGTATTTTACAACAAGATTAAACGACAGATTTGGTTGTACAAATAAATACTACAGGGTAACCAAAACTAAGGAATTGGCTTTCATCCATTTTCTGCTGTTTCATTTACCTTCGAATTTTACTGTAGACGTATTACCCTTCTGTTTATATAGACCTTCATTTCTGCTCACGGAAGTCGTGCATATAGGGATGAATTTACTGAAATTAGCCAATAAAAATGATGTATATTTGAGAACTTGCTATCAACATGGCGAATGGTTCACTGAAAATTAATGCTTAAAAAGCTTTGTATCAAACCAGTTCATGATGATCGCATGAATTGAACACCTTGTCGGCACAATTTCAGGCCCGATATTGTCTTCAACTGCATCTAAAGTATTTTATGGTAAGCTCACTGGTTTTCGCATTCTTCCTCAGTAATTTCATGTACAGACCCCCAAATCAATACATATGCAATACATTGAGCTAAATGCATTTGTCAAATTGATGAACTTACATCCTATTATCACAGACTGATGGCGGGATACTTTACCTGAATGATCCGGAGCGCAGTCGTAATTTTCTCGACACTAAACCCGGGAACATCAACTGACTTTTCTCCCCTTACAGTTCACATAAAAGTGGCAAGTCAAAAACAGGCACTTACCAACAGATACATGCACATGTACACGGGGTGAAAGTCTGAATTCTTAATCCATTGCCATTTAATAACTAATCCTTCAATATCAGCGTAAAATGCTGCCCATGCTGGTTCATCCACATAGCCGTATTTTGCTTGTTGTAATTGCACAAAAAAAAACCCGTCTGTACTTTAACAACTGGCACATTTTGTTGGCTGACGTGTAATTTTGGCTGCAAGGTTTGCCGACTGGTCGCCTGTGCTGCTGACTACGTCGCTCCCCTTCACGTTACTTGTACATTTACCTTGTTGGTTTGTAACTTCATAAAGTTCATGTACGCCGCGACGGTTCCATTTTTGCACAAATCGAATTCTGATTTAAGATTCCAAAATC
Organism: Acanthopleura granulata; assembly: GCA_016165875.1. Lineage (NCBI taxonomy): Eukaryota > Metazoa > Mollusca > Polyplacophora > Chitonida > Chitonidae > Acanthopleura > Acanthopleura granulata. The sequence continues at coordinate 24,512,433 of JABBOT010000080.1, read as the reverse complement.
CAGTGGTATAGCATACAGTTTAATCTTTATATCTAATACAGTAATTCCCATAAACTGAACTCGCAGGTGTGGATATTTCCCGGGCCACTCCTCGTCGCATTCTTATGTAAATTACCTGTCAAGAAGTGATGGATTGCTGGAAATGCTGCAAGCTTTAAGTTTTTTCTTACTGAGGAGTTGATGGTAAGATTTAGCTGTTACTACCCAGTATTATGAAAGCCCAGAAAATGGGGCCTCTATACCTGTGCTTGGAACTGTTTAGTACTGGTAACATACATCATGACACTTGGCTGATGTGAGATGACCAGCCCTTGAAGAGCCATCTGTAAGAGCTTCAAAACTTCCAAACAGTGGGCCTTTCTACTGAAATTGCCGCTTTGTTGTGGCTACCGGAAGCTCTACATAAAGTTCCCACGATCAGAAGATGCCTGCTTTTCCGTTTTAACTGCCGCCTTTACTGAAGTTTGCCAAAACAAAATTAATTGGTTGCGGCACCGGTCTCAGTCATTTAAACCATTTGTTACATAAAAGACATATTGAGGGCTGTTTATTTTCATTCTGGACATCTTGGGCAACCACGAACAAAATGGATTTAAAATATATTGTCAGGCTAAAGGAGTATCTCGCCCTTAATGCATCATGTTTCTGGTTTCTATAAAAACAGGCATGTCATCAGAATTCCAGACTGAAAGGCAATTTATATAGTTACCAAGCACATCATAAAAAAATGCCTACACCTAAAGTCATTAGATGGTATGAAAGCAACAAATCATCATTTACAACTTTATGACGGCCAATATGATTTCCCGTTCTACACACGGTCATTTCTGCTTAGAGTTGCCAACGAAACCAGTAATTAATCCCTTTGTTCACATTATTCAGTGCAACAGATGCAGTTATCCATCTGTGCTCAAATTAAATAAACATGTTGAAAAAGCACCATCGTGCCAGCACAAAATTAAATTATACAAACATCGAGCAAGGTTACAAATCTGCTGGTTTGGAACATATCATTGTGCAAATTGCAACCAAGCTTGAAGTTGAGAACTTCACTAACAAGTCTCAGAAAAAACGTTTAATGGCTTCCTTACATCCATTCTGTGCACATATAATACCCTATACTACAATTCCCACAATTTCTAAATTGCCTTTATCACGCAAAAATAACACTTTACTCCAGGAAACTCAGGCTGCAGTAAAACTCATTTTCAATCAATCATTTAAAAAATGTTATACAATATCAAGCACAATTAGTTACTTACACATTATTCTTCGTTTAATTTTTGTTTAAACATTATCGCATTAAGTTTTCAGTTGACCAATTTTAACACTTTATTGGGCTGGCAAAGAAGGATCTATGTTTTCGTTACTCCACAACATTAAAGACCACAAAACACCCCAAATAGCCTGAAGCTAGAATTTTTCACTGACTAATCTCCGTGCCGTCCTAAACTGGTGAAAAATCATGTGAACTTTTATGTCATTAACACATAATCACAAACTTATCCTCCTCCTCTATATGTTTATACAGTTACACGATGTAAATTAGGTTATAAAAATTTTCATGAAAACGTAGGTGATTTACTGAGCTTAAAGAAGGCTTTTTTTTTTTCAAACCTAATCCATATTTGTTTTCATTTGCCAAGCCTAACTGAAAGTTACAGCTGATTCAATCTCAAAACATCAGATGAAACATACTGATCAACCTCCAAGTTTTAGCAGTTAAACATGTGTATATTCATTCATTCTGTTCACTATTTCATATAATGGATAGATCAATCACATTCGCTGTCCAACCACCCTTCTCATGACGATGTTACTTTTCATTCCATTCCCGGTGAAAGCTGTGAACTGTCGTGTCAGGACATCACACGTTTTGTGGGACATTTGATTGAACTACTTGCAACAAAAATGATCATGTTAATTGCATGGAATATGGGTTAAAGACCTAATGAAAATCTGTCTAAAAACTGCAGATAAAACTGAAATACGTTTATGTTGATATACAATTTATTGCCAGAAAGGACAGCTTAGCTGGGCATCTAACTACATAGAGATGGTCACGTTTTCAGTCAGAACTGCTTGATTACAAATCAGAGTAGATTCTTGCAAAAGCCCACAAAGTGCAGTCATTAGGGACAGCCTTACATTTATCCCAATAAAATTTATAGCTTTCCTAGAGCTATAATCATGCTTAACATCCGAACAGACAATTGTTCACAGATTCGACAAATTGGAAAAACTCCTTCATGTATCCTGCTCACACTAAATGGCAGTTTTCTTACAGCATCACTGCATGGGGATGGCAAAAGCATATGACCATTTCTTACTGTCCCTTCGCTCGTATAGACATACAGGTGCTGTCCCGCAGGCATTACTGGGGATCAAAGCTTAAATCGTCCTTTCAAATGTTCAGGTGTCTGCTGGGTATTCCTTTATCAGAGCACCAGCCCTTCGCCAGTATACAGGAGGGTCGAATGTGAATGTTCTTTAGTACAAGGTAAAGCACCAATTAAACAATTCTTAAGACCTTCTAATCATATAAAAAAGAAGTTGAAGACCTTAGAAGACAAAAAAAAATATTTACAACCCTTGAGAAAGAAGAGAAAAACTGAAGATCTTCCATATACATCCACAAAGAGAAAACTTGATGAACTTGCAGTCATAGACAGAGCATCTCATGACCTTCCAGATAAAAACAGAGAAGTTTAGGACTTTCCAGACACTGAGAGAAGCACTCATGAAATTTCAGACATACGTTAGAGGTTTGTTTCTTTCTTTCTTTGAGGTTAAAGTCCCTTTCCATGTTGTTTCAGTCATATCACGAGGGTGTCTCTTTGTAGAAGGCTGGACCCAATGCCAATATTTACCTATAGTGCTGCCTCACTAGAACACCATACTCAGGACACCAGACACCATGCCTCAATCATTCACATTATACTGACACTGGACCAACCTGTACTTGGCATATTTCTCTTCTGCTGAGTGTCAAGCAAGGCAATGCCTGTTATTGATGTTAATGTATTGGGTATGGCTTGATTTGGGGTTGAACCCAAGATCTACCAGATTTTCACCACCATTTCATCACAGCCAGTATCAATATTTCTCAGACACTGGAAGAGCGTCGATGAGTTTACAGACACTCTTAAAGATATTGAGATATGACCTTCCAGTCATGGAAAGAAAAGTCGATGGCATTCCAAATAGATGTAGATGAGTTGAACAGACAAAAATATGTAGGAAAGCTGATCACTTATGCCAGACTGAGAGGAGGATGAGAGGAGGATGAGAGGAGGATGAGAGGAGGATGACCACCTTCCAATCATGGAATAAACAGATTATGGCATAGTTTCGAGATGCGCAAAGAAAAGCTGACGACCTTTTGGAAATCAAAAAGCTGGATGTCCTACAAGTACATGTACAGACGAAGACATCCACTGTAATCTACTGATAACAATATATTTGATTCCAAGCTGTAGTTGGAAGTATCAGAGCATGAAACAGTAATCAGGTTTTTGAGGGTAAAGAAAACTGGGAGAGCGCTGGAGCCTAACAGCCCATCATAGTAGAAACAGGAAGGCCTGGATTTGGTGACTCAATGAGCCCTTATAATGAATAAAGTATAGAAGCATTATTTATTTTACTTATTTATTTGATTGTTATTTTATGCTGTACTCGAGAATATGTCACTTATACCATGGCAGCCAGCATTATAGTGGAAGGAAACCCACGACCATCTGCAGGTTGCTGACACCTTCGCACGTACAACAAATGAGGAAGACAGCGTGGACTCAAGTATTAATGCACTCTACAAAGAACAGGGAGCTTACCCGTAAACACTTTGGGCTGGGCAAACACACGACTGCATGTAGATGTACATGTCTTGTTCTACGATTAACTCTTGAAGGGGGTCCGTTGAGAGAGGAGGGAGGTGTGGGGGGGAGAGAAATGTCAGAATTGTGTAAATAATGAATATTCAAAGGATGGGTATATATATACACATAATATGGAAATACATGTGGATGAGCACTGATTAGAAACACTGCAATTAATGTTAAGAAGAAAAACGTGAATGGCAATATGTATGGGTATCACAAATGGAATGAAATCAATGTCCATTTATAATTCATCCTATCAGGCCCTCCCATCTCAGCATACAGAGATGAGGACTTCTTGTTTTGGGGACAGTTCAGTCAGTGCCCTTAGGAGTTATTATGCAGATTGCTGTAATGTACACTGTTTCCCCATTATAGAGCATGTATGTCTTTGTGTTGCTGTCATTCTGAAACTGATCCAGGTGATAACTTCCCTAGGTCAGATATGTACTGAGTCAGATCAGTTTATTCTGTGTCCATAGAGAATCATACATGTTCGCACTATATATCAACAAATGGCACTATCAGCCTTAGGTTCTAATCTGTGACTCCTTTTCTTCATTGTCTTTTTTTTTGGAGGGGGGGAGGGTAGAAATTCTTTTCTCTTCACCTTCACAAAAGCATCTATATTTCCAGTTGACAACAGGTCAGTCCACATTGTACAGGAATGTAATACTCTCGATTGTCTGGACTGGAGATGATCACTAACCAATGACCAGTAACACTTGTCAGTTCTGGTGTTACTTCAGCCTAGGAATAGCTCACAAGTGCCCTCCTAGTTTAACAAACTCTCACATAAGATAACTCTCAGCCCAAAAAATCAAAGTGACTGTAGTTGTCGTAGTAACGCATGCATTTTGTGCCTCCTAACATGAGACCTTGTAAAGAAGGGTATACACTTTACAAGACAGCCTGGACATTTGGACTGCCAGAATGTCATACATGATATGCATATTAATAGCCACCTGACAGACTTCCATGCATGTTACATGAAGGAAGAGTCATGAATTTCTACAGTGAAGTACCTGTCTAGGAAGCTGCAAGTCTGTAGAACACATCGCACATATTTATCAATCAGCAGGATTTTTATTTTGATTTATTAGCTTCACTATTTTCATACACAGGCTAAAAACAAGCACAGTTTTGGGGTAACCTTCAGCAGACATTTTGACGCTGGAAAAAAGAAACAGATCAACTGACTGACAACAGAGGTGGTTGTTCAAAAGAGCTGATTCTCCCATACACTAAGGGCAAAATTGCTGATAGATAATTCAGACTTTTTGCCACTAACAGTGATGCTCATCCAGCTGACATCAATTTCAGGGGGGAAAGCAGCAGGCAATATGGCCCAAAAAATATGACAAGCCAAATCCTGCATTTCATAATGCTTTCATTAGATGCAAACTTGATCTTGCAAAGATGTGTACCCCACAGCACTGTACACTGAGTGAAAAAGGAAAGCTGTCATCAGACCTCAGCTGAATGCAAAAAAAAATGTCTGGGTAAGCCTCACAGCAATGACCAAAAGAAATCTCTATGACAGGACACCACAGTATTATTATAGGCTGTCTTTGAAAAGTCTCTTTATTTACTCATGATCTGTTAAAACACACACAAAACCAAAAACTTCATCTGGAGTGTGCTCTATCCCCCTGTGGGCATGCTAGGACATTTCCCATAACAGATATCACGCATATGATTTACATATACATGTAATCATGCAGGAAATGAACACTATTTTTTCCTTTTCATGTGATGAAGTTTATTGAAGTTAGTCACTGTATACCACACATGATGTTTGCTGCATGAAAATATGAAATTCATGGCAGTTTGGCAGAACAACTTCATGTCCAACATGTGAATACTGTACCTCTCATGCAGTGGTGGGAAACTGTGTACTGTCTGTAATCTAAGATGAAGGCAGACACTATTTCGACGCTGAAGCAAGTTCCTTTTTAATCTGTTAGCCTCATGTGGAGTGGTCGAACTCAAGAAAATTAATACTTCACGTAATTACAGCAGAATTTTTATAACAAAGTAGAGGCAACACCTAACAATTTGAAGATACAATTACATGTACTATGTGAAATAATAAACAATAAATATACTACAATAACACTCTATCTTTAATCAAAAAACCTGGTTACACATGCATGTATATTATGGGAAATGTTCACACGGGAAAATGTTCAAAGAAGAGATGTCCTGGATCCGTTCAATTCTACACAAACTGTGATTGAGAAAATGAAGTTCACAACAAGCCAAATGATATTCTAATACCTATTATTTTCTAAGGAGTGTAATGTCAGCTACACGTTACAGGGTGTGCATGTACATGGATGTGAGTCCAGTCCAAATTCACAACCGGCCATTCCCCTAGAGACTTCTACAAAGGCCTCAGTCCCACAGTTGACCTTGCTTCATGTTTGATACATACAAAAGGTGCTGGTTGAATTATCATGAATTATCATTTCTCATAAAATGTTGCATACAAGAATTTTGCACAAGAACTCATGCTGTCAAGTGGCCAGAACAAACTCAGCTGTTTTTCTTGTTCAAGAACTGAAACAGTCTAAAATATTCCACAGTTTTCAAGGCATTGAATTGTTCAAATTGTGTTTAAGAACTTTCAATAACCTGTGCAAACCCTGCCACTAAGATCGTGTGTTCAAATCCAGCACCTAATGATTCTCAGTGAGTAAAACTAGCTGTTGATCAACCAATCAATGACTGCTGTCACACACTGCACGTGAGTCACAACTTCTAATCATCAATAAGGTTTATTTATTTATTTAATTCGTGTTTTTAGGTGTTATGACCCTGTGCCTCTCATCAGTGCGGTCCCTGTTCCTCTCATCAGTGCAGTCCCTGTGAGTTAAGTCCAGCTCTTGCTGGCTTCCTCTCCTTCCATACATGGGAAGGTCCGCCAGCAACCAGCAGATGGTCGACCATCTGTTAGTTGCTGACAGACCTTCTCACATACATGTAAACTGTACAACCAGAGGAAGCCAGTTTAATCAGGACTTGAACTCACAAGGCCCCTTAAACAGTTTCATGTTCAAATGTTAAATGTATGATAGCAGATTTATCAGCAATTAATTTATAAATTACATGTATGCCTTAAGAATATCCAAGAAAGATTTCATCAAACTCTTAAATATTAATGTCCATAAGAACTCCTAAATATTAATGAGAAGCCTATCCAACATATTTATCGGTAAACAGGAGTGTCTGAAATATTCACAATTAAAACTGTGCATGCCATCCCAGAACTGCGAACCTATAAAATCCTCGCCAGAAAGACCTGAGGACGCCTCACCCAATCATGATGGTCGTCTAGGGAGCTTATCCACTGTAAAACCAAAAGGCCCTGGTAATAAAGATAGCAATGCCTTTCCCTAATAACTCCACCCAATGTTACAGAGAGAAATGTATATATTGCTGCCTGGGGAAACGCAACGGGGGTTGAAAGACATCAAATAACACTTCACCCTCACCAATTATTTGAGTACTTATTTGATGCCATTTCAAGAGAGTAGCTACAAGCTCTCCAGTGCACGGGTACTATTCCCAGGATGACTCTCGGATCCACACAGATCCTTTCTCCAATAGGTTCATTACCCACATCTTGGACATCAAGGTTAGTTAGAGCATCATCAATTGTATATCATGTCCCTGGTGAGACCAATGACACAAGCTATCAACACCAATCCCATCCTCTGATACAGCGGCTGATATCAACCTATTGAAAACATTCATACTTGATCAGTCAAATGTGACCATCCAAAGCTTATCATCTGTGGTCAAATATGGCTTAAACACACAACATAATCATGTAGATCAGTCCATGCATTTGCAATTTATGAATCCAATGCATTCTCTGTCATAGGTCTATTGAATAAAAACATTCGTCTCCACGATTTATTTGTCTATTTCAGAGATTTTGCAAACCAATATTAGACTCATCTACATGTACTTAGGTACACGGGTACTGTAACTATGGAGTACCTCTTGCACTCTGAAAGGAATTCCAACAGTATATATATCCCTGAAAACAAGATCAGATGGACTTTTTCTCTGAAGTTTTCTTGAAATTATCATTGAAATGGAATTTTTTTTCATTTTTTGTTGTGTTCTCTGTAATACTTAAGAATATTTTAAACATTACATGACAGCAGTTAGGCTTATCGGTACATCAAACTTGGTGGAAGTCAGTGCATTTTGTCAATTTCCTAACTGGTATTTATTGAGCACCAGACTCAAATACATGATCTTATATAGGTAAATGATAATAATCACTGTATATTAAATATTTTAATACTGAATATATTAACTAATTTGCAGAAGAACTGTTCTTCCTCACTCAACCTCAAACAAAATGAACTTAAGGCCATCCTTAATAAACAGCTTGTTGGGCGTCACTCGACCCAACGAGAAATATTAGGGTCAGTAGGTAGGGAATTTTTTTCTTTAAATCTGGCTCTTGAAAACCATAGGCATTTTAATGAATTTAACAAGGAGATAAAATAAGAACAAAAACTTTTTATCAAAAGTCCAGTGAAAAATTCTTGATAGAGCCCTTTTTGGATGGTTGGTCAGAACACACTCACAAATATATTTTTTGGATGGCCTAACCAATCTCTATGTGTTCTGACATAGCACTGACAGCACAAACAACAACCCAAATTGTATCAATATACATGTACAGTCATTTCTACTTGGACAAGGGCCAAAATGCCTCTCAAATCACTCGTCTGAGAGGTCAGTTTGTAACAACGCAAATTATATACACTTGAGACGAAAAACTTCTCTGCCCTCTCTCTGGCTCCTAATCAAATTTGCTGCTACCAATGATACGTGATGTTGGTTGTTCCCATGTCAAATGCACACAATGAACATCATTTGGCCACTGGCACTCCCTTTTATCTTCCAGCGCACAGAATCTCAATTAAATCTTCTTCAGGTCAAATCAAATATGTAAGAAATAGTCTTAAAAAATACATTTCTTCCCGAGGCACCCACCAGTGAAACGAAGAACTTTCCGAGGCCTTCGCCAGTGAAAAGAAAAGCCAACCCTAAGTACCAATTAACACGTACACTTGCACACTGGCACTCACAAAATCGTCACGTAGTTCTGCATGAGCAGGACAAACATGCTCCGATCAGCGTTACATGTTTTTAGTGAACATAACTGCATGTTTACTCATCCAGGTCACTCATCTACCCTAGATTTATGTGTATCGGATGCCCTCTTACATGTCCTCACTCAGGCTCATTCTGTTGAAAGCATAGAATTGGTCCTCGGGCGATGATGATGCAAATCTTAGCACTTCAGTTTAATTCTCACACGTAAAACTCGTAATCAGTAATCGTGTAAGTGTGACATTAAAACCCGATGAAATAAATAAATTGCTAAAAGAAATAGTATGCAGGCTTACTGGAAAAGAAAAGAGCTACATCTTACTCCATGTTACTCGACAAAACAATAAAATTCAGCTGGTCATTAAAACACATGGGTCACATTTCAGCTGATTTTGTAAAACATTCTGATTTAAGTCCACATTGGATAAATAGCAAGTTAGACATCTTTATAACTGTCCAGAACTGTGTCCTGAGGTTTGAAAACATTAAAGCCTCTTTGTCAATTGAAACCACAGAACCATTTTTACAAAAAAACCTAGCCAAAAGGAATCCTGAATAAAAGGATGAATGTGCACCGATTTGGTAATTGCGTTCTTCTGAAAGCAAGACTATGCTACCGCTCGTAATTAGATCACTGACAGAAAAGCTGGATAACACAACAAAATGATGGAGCGTCTCTAGAGGAACATATATACCCTTTGAGGCACACAGAGAAACTCTTCCATTTTATCTTGTCTTGACAAATAAAAACTGCTCTTACTTCTCCAGAACAAGGTAGATTTAATTATCTCAGGCCAAATCACAGGCCACCTTTAAAGAACGAGACATAAATAGTCACTTCAAAGACACAACAAACTTTTGAGAAATTTTCTTAAAACTGGTGAATATTCTTTGCCATATTGAATGGAATTTAATGTCGTAGATCTGAATCCATGAACACAGCGATGGATCAATTTACGTAATGCTTATACCTTAAATTTGATAAATGTGATCAGCATGAGCTCCAAGATTTCAACACAGATAACCATAATCTTTCCATATTTAGAGCACGCTGGATTAAGCAAGCTAGCCAATTCAGTTGTGTATGCTGTACATCTCACAATGCTTTATTATGTTTGCAATCCTGGAAAGAAAAGCACCGATTTCATCAACGTACACAGTTACAAATTGGGGAGGTCCTAAGCAAAAATTCCAAAACTGTTTATTGAAAATTAGATTTATACAACCACTGACAAGATATAGCAGTTCAAAGAATCCAGATAACAATTAAGGTACATGTAAAAGACACACAGAAAATCAAACTTGTTTTTCATTGCCCAAGGTTTCTGGTTTAAGTGATGTAAACATATATATATGCCAGCCTGATACCGTTGGCCTGTACTTGTATTAAAAGCTATTCAAAATTTATTTTCCTTTGAGATCATAACATGTTATATCTAAACTGTGAAAGAAAAGACACATCTCAACACAGTACTAATCAAAATTCAACACCTTTATGTTAAGTTGGTAAGCATCTAAAAACAGGGTTTGCTTCAAAACATAAATCAGCCACAGACAATTTTTTATCAAGGTTTTTAAATACTTGGAGCATGAACTCATACAATGAAATGATATGGTGATGGCAAAGTCTGATTCAGTGTCAGGCAGAGGACATTAGTGAACTACATCTTACTGTGTCAGTTAAGGCAACTGTAATTTAAACTTTTCTTTTACCAGCAGAATGAATCTTTTTTTCAATGTTAGACAAGGGTATAAAGACAGAAATAAAACTGATATATTAGACAATTTATGGAAAAGTGGACTTTCCCAGCAATTTATCCTCTTGAAGCCATGTTTACTTGATCAGAAAACGTTGAACCTTGTCAGACAAAATTTAAAGATGGATTTTTAATTTAATTCAGTTTTGGACATTTTAGTGTCGGCTCGCCATACAACACAGAAAGTAACTGGTGTCATCTAAAAGATCTCAACTGTGCACGCTTTCCCTGACACAGAGAGTTCTAATTTTATTTTCAGGTCTGTCTGAAAGGTAGCATGATCTCCTACCAGAAAAATGTACGTTTATGCATCATTTAATTGACAAAAAAAGATACTTTTGGGCCATATTTCAGGTCATTCACCATATTTTTTACATTACAAATATTAAATGAAATACTTCACTTTCAATGTCATGTGGCCTGATGGCCTGGAAAAACATGAAGAGCAACAAAGATATCTTTCAGTAAAATGCTCAAAGATCGATCAGCCCGGGGGAAACCAATGAGAATTGAACTCAAATGTTTTACCTTAACTTACAATGAGTCAGGGTTTACAATCATGATTAACATAATACAACAATGACACTGCAGCCATGTTTATGATTTGAAAGTATGAACCTCATGGTTAATAATTACAATAACAATTGATAATTAATCCTCTCTTGCTCTGGACTTACCCAGATAAACCTGATATCAAGAACAGCCATTACGGCTAAGACCATGAGGACATATCAGCATTACCAACATACGATTAGTGACTTCTGTAATTTGTCCGCACTGCACGGGAAGATAACCCACAAAGCACCCCCGATAAACAACACAATTTCCTTGTCAGTCGGATAGAAAAAGGATGGTCCCCATCTTGTATGTTTCGGCACACTACAGGGGCTTGGCAGATAGGTCACTGGGGTGAAACACAGCATCATTCTGCTGTCACTGATAGGCTGTTAATTGCAGAGAATGATGGAAACAACTGCCTGGTCGACCGCTCCCTATTTCCAGAGAGTCAGGAAAGCACCCATACTCTAGTGAACTCTATGGCCATACCCAGTCATATAGCGTGGTCAGATGAATGTGCTGATATATGCCAGGCTGACAAATCAAATTACTGATTGCTGTACAAGACAAGGTTTTTATACTGGCCCTTAATACCATTTTGCAGCATGCATCAAGTGCAAAAGGAACCGTCTTGTCAGTGTAGCCAAACTCATAATGGAGAAACTATACTTATTATGATTTTCTTAAATTGACTTTATCAACTACAAGAGAAGAAAATTCAGGAGCAAAGTAAATATTTCATTCACACAGATTTGATTAAAGTCCAAATGCAATTATCAAACAACATTATAACTTGATAGACAGTCACGTGGCAGGATTTCTGTTTTTTTTTCTTTCCCAGTTGACACACAGTTAGGGACCAGCCGCTCACAAAGCATTGTAAGTTAATATCGGCATAAACCTTACAATACCAGTCTCATATGAACTACAGGCCAATTTTAATACTCTGGAGATACCTTAACATTTGGCTTCAACCTTGTTATAGTTTTGATAAATCAGCCTCTGACCTTAGAAAACAAACAACGATGAAGGGATTAACGCGCTAGGGCAGCAAAATGACACAGGAGCCTCTCACCAATGACGGCACTGTAGAGTTCCAAAATATGTCAGCCAAGTAGATGAGCTGAAATGAACTGTGTTGTCGTCATCATTGTCTTTCTGGTTTTAAAAGCACAGGGCCCCCAACCTTTAACTTTAAGGGTAAGTTTAATTTTAAAAATTAGCTCCAAACAGATACATGTAGCTAACAATTTTTATTTATTTATTTTTTGATTGGAGCTTTATGACATACTTAAGAATATTTCACTTGCACGACAGTGGTTAGCATTATGGTGGGAGGAAACCAGGCACAGCCTGGGGGAAACCCACAACGATCCGGTGAGGCAGCCAGCCTGACTTGAAGTCATAGCTCATCGACTTGGCTGACATTTATTTCGGAACTCTACAGAGTATAATGGTTTAGAAAGTCATTGTGAAACACGCATTGGTCATATTGAAGTACCTGAATTGACAGTGATTCATTTCAAAATTCCAGAGAGTTCCTTCATTAGGAAAATCAAGGTCATCTCAACAATGGCCATATCACTTTATCTAAAATGACAAAACAAAGACTATCGATTTCACAGAAGTTAATTTCTTAAGTTACTTGCCATATTGCCCATTTGTGGACAAAAAATCCACTTTAATCATCCAATTGTCTTTGCAAGTCCGTATTTGAATAAACCCATATACCATAAATCAAGAAAGTTTCCTTTCTGAAGCAATCAAATAATACATATATAAGAATCCTAGTTCATAAAAACCTATGGGATAATGTGTCTTCTTTGGCTTCTTAGCTGGTTAAAGACTTACTTTGTTTACAAGGACATATTCATCAGGTATGTAGCAAGTTGCAAAGATTAACAAGACTGGAAAATTACTAAATACAGAGGCTGTCTGTGATTGCGGACAGAACTGATCAGGCTCTATATGTAGGCACCAAACAGTGAGTGGACCTGGAGAATCAACCTCAAATCATAGCAGTTTAACACTATGTAGTCTAGATGGAAAGAACCACTTAAAAGATCACACAGAAGCATAACAGCTTAACAGGGGATAGATTTGAGGTGAAGTAACACAGCAGTGACTAGTGGAAAATAATAGACCTTCATGGATACACTATACAGTTAGTTTCTGTTTAAGGTGCAGCTTCCCTGGGGTGTGTTCAATCATGCAGAAGTACAAAAAAAGATTTTCAGTTTTCAACATAGGGCATAAAAATGACTTTAAACTACATTACTAAGGTCTCAGCAGTCAGTCCAGAAATTAAGTAGCTTGTACTGAGCTTTCTTCATTTCCCTCTCATGGACCCTTTGAAATATTTTTTGTGTATTATAATTTGAAGTTTATAGACTTTGTAGTTATTTTATAGGCCTAGATATATTTAGGTAAACACTACAATACAAACGTTCCAACAATTACAACTTATATGAGATGGAAAAGAAATTTATGACATATTACAGCCACTAAAACAAATATGGTTCACACAGCTCAACGCAGAATTCATACATTTTGTCTACATTTATATAATCCCACAGGAAAAAGATATTATATACACATAGTTTTCATTAACTTTTCCTGTGATACAAAAACCCCTTAATTTCATGGTTTTGTTCTCTTTACCAAAACAGTACTGTTTAGGTCAGAATTTACCGCAGACATTAACAGTAGTTTAACAGTTGATCAATTACAATTTCAGAAGACAGAACACTGTACTTATATTTCCGCTAAAGTTCAGCTTTTCCCGAAGTGTTACATTTTGCTTGATTCAGATTGCTTCATCCACTGCATAATGCCACTGAAGAGCTTTTTCTATGAAGTTTAGTTACTTATCAGAAAAGTGTTCTTCTTCAAAATTATCATTTTAAGACCTTTTGTGCTTATGAAATTGCATTTTACAGGCTATCACATCACAGTTTTACCAGTACACGGACATTCCCATGCTCCCACCCTCATGGGAGACATCCTGAAGACACCTAAATTCTAAAAATATAAAGGCAACTAATTCTATAATCTTTTAGGCCCTCATTTTCATATACCTATTTGATAACCAGACGTCATTAAATTCATGCTCAAGGGAAATAACTGAGCTCTCTGCTAACTTTCCAGAAGTACAAGAATGCAAGTTGACTTAACAGTGCACAATGAATTCATATCTAGATTCAACTTTTGGACATGTCACGCAAGCATCCCACTGCCCCTTTCTTCTGTTTAGACTACACACCTGAATTACGTACTACCCATATACAAGTGCTTTCATCCATAAATAACTGAACCAATTACCTCTTCCTTACAAGAATTGTCTCAAAATTGAATGACAATTAAAAATTATCCATAAAAAAAATGCTAACATTATTATTATAGCAACGTCACAAATGTCTAGTAAGCGAAAGAAATTTTTATGCATTTTAATAATACTATTTTTGGTTTAAAAAAAAATTAACTTTTACCAAGCATGCTACCGTGAAGACCAATGACATTCGTGAAAGTTTTTCTTCATTAACTCACATAGCACATCAAAACAAAGGCATGATATACAGATAGGCGTCATTACAATCAACATGAGGCAAATGGCTCTGAAACGACTAAGGCTAAATATACCCTAGGGTTAACCTAGCCCAAAGCTGACAACGTATTCCCTAATACACCTATAGTCAGTTCTATTAGAAAACTGGTTTGAAGATTTGAAAGAATCCATTTAACAGAGGAAGAAGGAGCTGGGACACATGGACGGATGAAAGAAGTGAGAGTCTAAATTCCTGAGTCTAGACTCTTCTGATGACATTCCAACAGTTATAACTGAGGAGTGGAATTTATGGTTTGGGTTAACTTAATTTCCGTATCTTTTTATCCCATGGTCACACAGCAAGTTTTTGTCACACAAAATTGAGAAAAAAATAATTCAGTGTTTTCAAACAGAACAGCATAATTTATTTTCCCACCTAAAAATTCCTGCGAAGTACCTAGATGATTTTCTTGTCAAACTTGGATGTACAGTTGCAATACATGCAGGATTTGTGACTTGAAAACAAAGCACCTGCTATAATTTGTTTTAAAACCACACTCACACATGGCTTTTTCTTATGAACAACAAAACTGAAATTCATTACAAAACACATATAATCTGCCCGTGTCAGAATCCAAGGTAAAAAAACTGGGCTTTTAATCCTGTTAGGGCCCATGCTTTTTTTCGCTAAGTCTCAGCTGACAGTACAGATCGGATGGTGCTTGTTCAGGGTATCATCAAGTAAATCTCCCAAAAACAAAGACAGAACTAAGTCACTCCATCCAATGTGTTTGGCACTGGCTACAGGAAAGAAGAATCTGGAGAAACACCTCTGAAAATTGAAAACCGAATTGCAAAAATGGATGTAAATGCTGACAGAATATAAACGAGCAGAGATCGATCATCACAATATTGGTTCTATCACGCACACAGTGGCATGAGAACCAGTACAAAGGGAGTGCCCATCGCGCCCACCAGCCGAGCGAACATGAAGTATCAAACCTCCCAGTAGACGCGCAGACTTCCTTCAGTTCTGATGATGAAAACGTACAACTAATCCAATTCGCCTCTGGCCTCTGTGTTACATGTATCTACAATAATCATTCAAGTAAAATTTCGATGTTCTCACTCGTACATGATGGTTTCGTTTCATGATTATTTTTGTGACTGTCATTTTCTCAAAGTAAATTATGTTCTAACTGCTAGCATTCAAGACCATGTGAGGAGCTGTATATCCACTTTAGTAGCGAGACAATATGCATCACCTGCATTTAAAGCATAAGTTAATGCTCTGCTTTTATCCTACTAAACTCTTCCAAACTATCACAGTAAATATTTTTTTAATGAATGTGTAAACAATGCACTTATACCTTGTTGCCTTCCTTCTCTCCTGTTTCTGGACTTTTCAATTATATATTTATTTTCTTTAACAGTCTCAAGTATATCTCACATGTACATAACAGTACTACTGAGATTGCAGACGAGAATGTATTGCACCTTGTCTGCTAGGTTATCGTTCAACCCTCACAAAGTAATTTTAGCAACAGCCCAGCTTTCAAAACATAACTATCTAGCTCATCTATATTCGAAAAGAAATATGCACAGTTTTTTTTAACAATCCAACAATAAGAATTATATTCTAAGAACAGATTTTTTGATCTCAACAAGAGTATGTCTGCAGATTAAGATTTTTATCCGATATCTCTATATCACCATTAATCACAGTTTATCTGACATCAACTTCACAGTTCTAAATCAGATTCATTTTACACCACACAATCCTGTATTGATCCTCAGCAAATAAACCAAAACATCCTGTAACTTCAAAGGAAATGATACCCTCACAAGACTGTTCCTCTGGTGGAACTGATTTCAGCTGCTGTACCTGGCTGCAACAGCCTTTATTAAAGTCTTTGATGAATTGTCATACATAGTACCGTAAAATGTCCACTTCAGATAAAATTAGTCCTGAAGCTCACAAATGCCAAATTCCAAGCGAAGGAGAACACATTACTGACCCCAAAAGACAAG
This sequence comes from Acanthopleura granulata, assembly GCA_016165875.1. NCBI lineage: Eukaryota > Metazoa > Mollusca > Polyplacophora > Chitonida > Chitonidae > Acanthopleura > Acanthopleura granulata. The sequence goes on along the minus strand of JABBOT010000080.1, from coordinate 24,495,526 downwards.
AGCCATATGGAATTCGCTCAACCACAGAGTACATGAAACCCCTTAAAATATGTCATTCCCTTCATAAGTCAATGTGACAATCTTAATTACGGCAAGAGGCAGCATTTGAGAGCAGTCCTTCATTTGGCCCCTTCAAATCTGAAGACATTCATAAGAAAAGCCTGCAAAGAGCTATGGCAAGATGAAGTTGACATCCCTTAAAGAACATCTGCTCTTATACTAAACTACTGGCAGTATGTCAATTAAGTCAACTCCTGGTCAATTACGCCCAAAGGCACAATGTCAAAGTAATGTTAGCACAAGTTTTTGGGTGGGCTAGCTGATCTTAACCATGAAAATATACCCAAATCCTTCTACTGTTTTGGACAGGCATAATTGGTACTGCTCAAAGCAAAGACTTATAGGTTGTTTCTGGGCCAGCCCTTCCACAGGTGCCCAAACTGATGCCATCTTAGACTCGCATTCATGTTTGTAAGCTACTGAGAGAGTGAATTGTAATCCATCAGATTTGCTTGTGGCATCTGAAAGAACAGAATTTGAGAACTAATCTTTGCAAATATTGTTAAATAACATCAACCAAAACTCATAGTGAATTAAGATAAATACTGTGTGCCCAGAGGCACGATAATAAAGCCTTAAAACTAAGAGATGAAAATCAGATGGTCTCAAAATTGAAGTAATTTAGAAGCCTTTTATATTTTTCGAACTAACCACACATGGTCACACTAGATCCAGCTATGGTATATCATCAACACTGCCACTGCAATTAATTTTCAATCAATTTATAGAATTGTCAGTGAGTTTCTTTGCAGCCTGAACACAAGATCACAAGTTTTTCCTTTTAGAGTAAGCAAACAGTTCCATGAAGTTAACAGCATTGTTAAGTCAACTGATCCGGCTTTCTGTTAAATACAGGCTAGCAACCTATTTATTGTGGCTTTGCGACTGTCTGGCTGTGGGCAAGCGGATATCAAATGACTGGAAATATAGCACCAGAAACACTGCTCCAGTCAAGAAAAGTCTCTGACCAATGAAAGCTTTGTCTGGACAGTACTGCAGTAATGGCTTATGGACAGCCAAGCCATTCAACCATATACAAACTCTGTTTCACCTCATTACCTCCAAGTTAATCTAATTCAAGAATGCTAATGAGTTTCCAAAGGTCTCTTGTCAGACATGAACCAGCAACCCTAAATGAGGGCATGTTTTCAAAACTGTTTCGATCCACTTTGTCCTTTTAGGTTTATAAAAGAGACTGGCCTCATGTGAAAAAAATAACCAAAAACTAAAACAAAACATTAGAAACTTTTTAGCAGTGAGCCTTGTTTTGTACTGCCTAATCAGCGCAAATTTTGTGGCTTTGATCAAACTGAAATGTAAGCCAGATTTATGGAATAAAGTCTTCAATTACAACTACATGGATACCATATGCTCATGTGGCACCAATTAAATTTAAGAGTGCATAGTCTTTTTAATGGAACCTGCATAATCACTACAGCAATAAAGCTTCTATTCATTTGAAGACATTTACAAACGAGTGGCCATACCAGCTCATGAAACAACATACTACCAAGTTTCAACAGTATATGAAGTTTTCGATTCAACCTCTCTAAATCATCTCTTAATTCTGTCTCTCTCGGGTATGAGTTGAGACCATATTAATTAAAGTGTCCACTTCTACTATCATGCATTTATTTATTTTTTGATTATTTGGTACACAGTGTTTGGTTTACATAATTACATTTCACTCAATCCATGCTGTTTACATATTAGGGCACACAGAGATCAAAAGCTGGTGGCAACTAATAATACGTATCAGAAAATACAAAACAGTTTCCACTGTGAAGGACTTACCCATGCAGTAACATGTAGATAGCCTGAGACCTTTGACTAGCATTCCAAAAATCTTCACCTGCTTTGAGTGTAGTGGAAACTGAGATCATAGCACAGTAGCATACTGCCCATAACCATTATAAACAAGCCACATGCAAACCACGGGCTGGCTAGAGGTACACTACAACCTGGAAATCCTTACACATTTGGATAACTTTTTTACTCTTCCTGTCAACAGATGAAATACTGAAAACTTGTGCCAAGTGGCAGGTTGGATTAATACGAAGAGAAAGAATGAATGATTAGAGTCGGAGGACACAAAAGGAGAATTTCAGCCATTTCATAGTCAAAAAAAGAAAGAAAAAAAATTTGCCAAAAGCTGTTCAGTACTCTTGTTTATAAATCACTGCCCTCAATGAACTTTGATGCACAAAATCGTGGTGTATCTCTTTGGACATAAATGCTCTCTGGTCTATTCGTATCAATTTAAAAGACCATTATCACATGGCTCTACTAGACACTAAATATAGTGGTTAATTCAGCCATAGTCCTCACAATGAATAAAACATCTGTCTCCTGAAAGAGACAAGCGTCTTACTCGTACAAAGCTCCCAGCGGCAGAAACTCAAACCCATTCTTACCATACACTTATGCACGTCAATTTGTCTCGAAAAGTCCGTACAATTCTTTAAAGTGAATTAATGTTTTTGTCATGAATAACATGAACAAAGATTAAAGAATAAATAAAAGAATGCTTATGCCCCAATTTATACTAATAAATGGTAATATATAAACTTCATTAAAAGACAATGTCAATGACAGGCTTAAGGAATGGAATTTTGACATTTTACTTTCAGAGTGATCCTCTTTGAGGCCTTTACATAGAATTGTAAACTTTTCCTAGGTATGAACAGGACAAATTTCTCACCAAGAATAACACAGTGTTACGCCACACTGCCGAGAGGCAATGAAATATATTCTATGATGAATGCTCAGGTTTCTTGCATGTAGATAATTCTATTGCCTGGCCTTTGTTTATTATCAAGACACTAAAATAGAATCTTTCATAATTTCACACTTTTATCCATCAACTGTTTGTTGTGCAAGCTAGGTTTGAGATTCACGTTATGAAAGAATGCAAATACTAATTAGTGATAGACATTCACAATGTTGCCTGTAGGCTGGGGATTTCACCCATACTGGCCTAAGCGACAACAACTCTTCGGTTCTGTGTTTCACGTTCATGGGAATTACTAATGTGACCATCAAGAAACACAAATTTGGTTCCATCAAAGAAAGTGATGAAAAGCATTTTTTTTTCCACTAAGATAAGGTCTGTAAATAAATAACTGATATACCATAATTTATATAGTCTAACAAGGTGATATACAAATATGTAAACATGAAATCCAAAAAATAAGATCTTTGTGTAAAATTAGATGTTGACAGTTTAATTGCAAAAGCATAGAAACTCCAAATAAAGAAATGTAACGCATGGTTGAAGTTCTCGATATTTCTCGAGACCTCTTCTCCTGAAGATGACAAGTAAAACTTAGTTTCTATGAGTTAGAGTTTCTATGCTTTTGCACTTTGCTAAGCTAGTTGGTGGATCAACAAGATTTTGAGAGTTTAATTTCGAACAAAAATTCTGAAATATCAAGACATTATGACTCATGGATGCTGAGTTAACTTCAAACTGACTTCTCTGAATATGCATAAAATGGAAATATTTCTCACATTATCTGTTTTAAAGGAAACCAGTTTCCTCAACACAGAATTTGGAGTATGAACTTCAGGCTACAACACTTTTCTCAGTGATTTGCTTTTTTTTTTTTTTGGCTCTTTTGTGTTTTTTTTAATCAAAGTGCACATCTAGCATTCCAAATGGTTAACCATCATCAGCCAGGGTGGCATTGTGGACTGAGTTCTATGATCTGTCTCTATTGAGACAACTATAGTCAAGTATAGATATTCCTCCATGCAACTTCACTACAGGCAACCTCTTTCAGACTAATGGTGCACTAATGGGATCATCACCCTTGAGAACTTTTTTTGTCCTGCTAGTAGTACACTCACAACCATATAGTGAAAACAGATCACTCAAGATCACCCAATGCTGGTTTCTCTAAATAGTTAGCATGGTCAGAAATGGCTGCGCTTGGTAGGCTTGGTGGCTTTCAGCCCTTCGGGTCACAGGAAGCCACAATGGTAGGCTACCAGGAAAAGGCAGAGCTAAGTACATCCCTTGTCCCTCCAGGACAAACTGGCAGTGGTAGATTACCAGAGAAAAGGAGAGTTACAAGTACACCCCTTTGCTTCAGGACAATGTCATAAACAACATCATTAACACCAGCGACCTACTCTTTGCCGCACACTGAATCAAAATCACACTCAGTCAAAACTTAATTGCTTATAACTACATCAAATAGATGTTTGCACTACTACAAAGGAATTCACAAAACAGATATGACACCCCAACCCCCTCTGCATCCCCCATTTTGTGCTGATAGGAAATATTGAGAATCACACCTACATATACACTGAGTAGTTTAAGCCCTGCTCAAAGGTAGCATGATGGAAATTGCTGAAGTCATAAAATCAGTAAACTCTCCTAAAAACGCAACACGTAAAACAATGTTCTTCACAAATTCATCTTATCATGACACCGGTGGTAAGAACGAGTCTTTCTTACCCTTATGTACAAATTTTTCTGAGATATCCTGCCCACCAGAACAGACACTTCCTGACACATGTAAATCAAGAGGGTCCTATTGCATTTACAATGAATGAATCCTATATAAGTATGATGTGAAGGAGAACAAAATGTGGGAAACAGCTAATTTTGTTGGGTTTTGCAGAGGAGTGGGTTGTTTGATTTTTTTTTTTTTTTACAATACATTTTTTTACATGATTTTAAACTCATGTATATAAGTGTATTTAATGACTTTGAAAAAACTGAAATAGTGAACACATCTAAGAAATGTGGCAAATTTTGAAGTTCAACAGGTTTCAAGAGTTGTGCAACAAAGTAACCCAATCCTATGTATTAGTGGAAAGGGACTATAAACAGGAAAGAAGAGTCAAAGAGGTCAATTAGTAATCCTAGAGGAAGATAATGGCAGAAACTCTATTTTTTCCATTTTGGAGATATCGCCTTTGTATTAAACTGGGTTAATACGTTTCATTCAATAATCAATTTCAATACTTAGAAGGATGCAAGCATATGATAATGGTAAAGAAGCTATAGAAAGCACCAGTAAATATGACTGCAGGGGAGGTCAGTTGTGATCTTATCTAGTTTAGAGACAGACAGATCCTTTCAAGATAAGCACACATAAGCAGATGGATGAGGTACTGGGTAATGAATCAAGGGAATAATGGTAAACTGAACTGTCCTAACTCTGTCATCGTGCCATGTTACAGATCTCGTCAAACTGTCAGTCAGAACTCTAATACCTACAAGCCACATGTGCCCTGTACACAGTAAAAGCTATTGCGTTGTTGGAATTAGCTGTATAGATAGCAAAGAGCCAACTTCTACCATTTGGCACATTATTTCCTCTTCAGAATGTTGTAATGTGACAAATCAGGCAGTGGAGGTCTAACAAAGCCAGGTTAGTAAATGTTATGTGCCAAGTCCGTTGACGAAAGAGAATTAAAAGAGCTGCCAAATATAAAACCAGTCTGACCAACTTCATTCCTCTTCTAATGCAACCTTCCTGCCTGATCCGCAACATTTGCCAGATAACATCTTTGTTTAGGAGCCTCTGATGTTGCTACAAACAATACAACTATAACGGCTCATGAAAAAGCTTACTTTTTGACACCTCTGATTTCGATTTAACATCAGAACTCGAGCATTTCAAATAGCATTTGTATGATACAACCAAAATTTCCTGGCAAAAATGATTTTTCTCTCGAAAGTTGGGAGGGAAAAGAGAAATTATCCTCAACATTAGAATGATTAAAGAACAGCATCTATCACATAAATACATGTATGACATGAACCAGATATCACATTCAGATTTAGAATTATACGGCAGTTGTAACATGATGCTACGCTTTTATATGGAAACTTCTGTAAGACTGATGTGCGCAGAATCAGTTAGCCTGGTTATTTTGCTGACGATTTAAATGATTTTATGTCTCATGGCATACCATTAAGATATCCAGGTATCTTAATGGTGAAATATAACTTTTGCATTTTCAAAGAATGATTATAAGAGGATTATTAGAAGATCAACTGTTCTGATGACTTTTAAGTTGATAAACGTTGTGTGGGACACCATAAACAGAGCAGCATACCAATCATGTTCCCAAGGGCATTTCGCACCTTCATGATCAATACACTGCTCCACTGAACCCAAACTTCACACTGAAATGGTCCAGTACCTATGATATATTGCCAATTATTAAAGTGTCATTCTAACAGTGCTATTCCCATTGGCGTCGTGGGAGATTTCTCAGCTACAGTCTTCCATTTCCATCTTTATGGTACATAATTTTTCTTCAAAATTTCTGTATGTCTGACATAAAAAAAAAACAATTTACCATAAAACACATTTTACGATGACGATGTTTACAAGTACTAGCTCATACACAGATTAGAGATATGGTTTTGAAATGATGTTTCCATTATCTCTGTTGCTTTTCTTATATCTTCAAAAGAGCACATGTGTATTCACATTTCAAAACAAGAACTGGCTTCAAATACTATACAACCAGACTGCTATGTCTAAGAGTTATCTATACATGTGCTAATACATTCAGAATCAGCTTTTCACCCATTATCCTGCAAGATAAGTCTAAATTTTCGAACATGCGCAATATGAACAAGAATTTCTTTGTCACTAGCTCTATCTGGGTAAGGAAACCCATCGGTGCACCACAGTGCATTCTCAGCGGGCCACAATCATCCCTAATCCCCATCATCAAGCAATGCATTTATAGTCTGTATAATTACACGAATTCAATGGGATATGGGCTGTAAGTGATTATAAAGCATTTTCATTTTGTCCAAGACAGAAATCAAACAATCCAATGGAAAAAGCCTATTAATACAGCTGTAAGTTCGTTCATCTGAGCGTTACAGATGTATTTAGAGGTTGAAAATTCCACCATATTAGATGTTGTTACAAAGAATCACCGAACACTCATGAAGTATGTGTCTGCTGATTTTTAATGCTACAATGCACATGACGAGTTATGTGACTTCATGATCTTGAGGATGGTAAAGAACACCCAGGCAGCAAGAGAACATGAATTCAGTCAGAGATTCTTGTGAAATTGACATTTGCTCCACTTATCAGACTGAGATTTCAAACTCCCTTAAAAAAAAAAAAAAACAAAGAAAGAAAAAGAACAGTTCAACAGATATAAAAATCAGTCTTAAGAGAAACTTAAACCAAATCACGTGTGAATTCATAAGTGTCTACATGCCTAAAATAAGCCAGAATTTAGGACCTTGAATTCTTTAGTGCATGTCAAAGAGCTATATCAAAGTACAAAGCTGACAAGTGCTATTCTATTGGTAGTCATGTTTAAGGCTCCCATGACTTGAAGACACCCCCAACACAATTTCAACCTGGCAAAGAAAATATAACACTGTATCAAGCTAGAGTTCTCATGAAGCACATGTACCTAGAAAAATTAATACCCTTCTTTACTAATCTTGCCAGCAGAGTGACCAAACCCATTCCTCACATGGGACCATTTTTTCACATGAAGTCATATTCCTTTCCACACACATTGAGAAATCATCAGAACAAATGGTAATCTGGAGATTACTATTTTTCTTGAGGGGATTAGGAATAGACATATTGCCATTAAAAAGCCCAAAGATTGAATGTATAGTAGGTTTATTATAGGACTAACAAATCAATTGTATCTTAAAATATGATGCAAAATAATCTGGGCAGCCGAGTTTTTATAAATCAACCTTATAACAACATCCATATAAAAGTATAACAGTATCTATTATATGTGTCACAACAATCTAAATCCAATTCAATTTCTGGTTACAGTTTTACTTTTTGCTATTTATAATTCTTTCATCGCCATGCATATTTTTCAACCTTTTTATGGCTTTCGATTTCTTCATTTTGTATGAAATAAAGTATATTTCAGTACCAAAATAGTATCCACCTAATCATCCTGAATCCCTAATCTTCACCTGAAGGCTTGTACTCTAATTTGTACATGAACAAAACACAACACTTTGTGTAAAAGACATGAAACAGTAAAAACTTTCTGGTCAACATGGAAGTAACAACCAATTACATCTACGATGTTTTCTGATAATTAATGGTGCCATAATTGTGAATGCCAAACACGTCTTCATTATCCTGGTAAAGCCCTTAAAAAAATTGGAGGAATAACAATTGGATAGGTGGGAATTGTTCCATGAAGTTAACCTGGGAGGCAATTAAGTGGCAGAGATGTGCGCCAAGCAGTTTTGTATATATGTACTTGATGACAATGGCTGAACAATAGGCCCACCTGGGAAGAGTCTGGTAGAGTCACTTAAGGTGGTCAATAGTGACAAGAAGTCCAGAAACTCACGAGTTGTTCTGATCAATTATTCAACAGTGCTGTGCAAAAATCAATTGAAAGTTTTTGTTCGATCGACAATCACAGAAATGCTTCAGTGTAAAATATGAATCTAAAAGAACAAAAACAAAAGAGGGCGATGTTTTCAGGGGGTTTGACCAAACCAAAGCTACTTATCTTTTGACAGATTAAGAGAGAACCTAACTTGATAATGGTGGATTAAGTTTTACTGCTTTCTTTTTTCATAGGTGTGCTTCTACTATGTACAATAAAAAATGCCATTCGCGAGACAGTAAAACGAAAGAATGCGCACAGAACCTTTTAACTGGAGAGCCATGATCGAACCCAGTAAATCTGTCTCTAAGCTCCTAAATCTATCAATAATAAAGAACGCCAGTGAACGCCAACTACAACCAGACACACTCATGATTTATTGATGTTTTTTTCTCATTGACAAAGAGCTGCACTGAGCTTATGATGATGTGAAACATGGACACAGAGGTTTTATTTGTCAACTATTTCCAGCAACATGTGTTATGCCAACTGATAAGCAAAACCAATTATTATTATCATGAATTACACTTCTTCATCCTAATCATATATCACATATATCATGTGATTGTTTTTCAAGATTTCAGCATAGTGGTCAGGAAGACTAAACAATTAAGCGTAATGTGATTTGATAACTTTGATAGCAGTGTACAGAATCCTTGTCTTTTAATCAAATAATATTGCAGAGTAAAACAGCCAACAATGTAAACAATATATGTGAAACATGTTCTGAAGACGAACACAAAACAATTTGTTCATTTTGAGGTAGTTCACTCAGATGAAAGTTGAGGTTAGACCATGACTGACAAGGACTACACATTACATCAAGGCCCAAAAAAGGAGATATATAATGTGGTGTTATCCGAGTCAATCTTGGGCTAACCTATTTAGCACATACCATCGTTTTTTAGCAATAAACTAACAAAATCAACAAGTGATATAAAAATACACAATGCAGATCTTGGGTACTACAGGGAAATCCAGTGATATATTGGCTGAGCGTAGCGAGAAAAAAAATAGTGTAGGGTACATGTTGAAAACACAAGTGCACTTCATTCACGGACAAGTGAATTGAGCTTGGATATTTCGTGTAATGCCCTAGTGTGACATGTTCAGATCTGCATGTAGCTTATCACTTTAATGCTTTTAAACTTAAAAATATTGTGGAATTTTAATACTTTCAGCTGTTGTCATACTGAAGTATCCTCAAATGCAAAGAAATGCAATAACTCCTAAGTTTATGTAGTTTTAAGTATTTGTGTCTCTTCTTCATAAAGAAACATTAAAAAACCGACAGAGATTAGGTCTCTAACATATACTTTTCTTTTCAAGTTCATCATAATTTGAATGACACAACTACCCTCCCAAAAACTAAATGGTCCTACTCTATAGTTTTTATTGGGCTTTGGATTGAATTTCTTTTTTCTGTGTTATTCTGCATATTAATTTCTTCAAAATCCTTACCTATTTCATTACCTCATGGATTTCCACCAAGCTCTGCCTGGTTTCCTACCACCATAATGCTGGCTGACATAATATAAGTGAACAGTTCTTCAGAACAGCATAAAACACCAATCAGACAAAAAACGCTATTGTTTTCTGCCAGGGTTGTGTTATCCGCAACAATTTTTTTTTTATTCATAGCACAGACAATCTACCAAAACAATAAGTACAGATATATGTGCATTGAGCCTGGGAGGAAATCAATGTATCAGCATTCCTTGTGTGATAAAGGTCAGCATTTCAAAGAATTTAAACGAAGTAGATGCAACTTGAGACGGAAACTATACAGTATATAAACATGATAAAGATGGTTTTGATAATATGTCCACTTTTTAATATTGCATTGAGTATAAAAAACATGACAAAGTGTTGAGCGAACAAAAGCCAACAGAAACTGATGTTCCTCTGCTTTCACTAAAGTAGACAACTTTTTGTCTTCAGGTCATTTTTGGTAAAAAAAAATTGACCTGTGCAGGTGAAATCCAATTTCTGCAATCACTTTAGACTAGCCAAAATAATTAACTTTCACAAAATATCAGTCTCAACTACATGCGTACATGTTACTTTACAAAATTAGTAATTAAGTAAAATCTAAAATGCAAGTTGCTTTATAACTTTTTCAAATTTAAGAATCATTTTAACTCTGAAAATAGCATAGTTAAAAGCCTAATATTTTCTGAAAGGTAATAATTTGAACTATTCTTGGTATTATAGAGTATAAAAGATTTGATAAGCAAATACACGAGGAGTTTTTTTTGCCAAAAATCTCAAATACTATTCTCTGTCTTAAATAGTTTACACTCTCATGCATTCCTGCATACATATGCCCCATTTGTACTATCATTAAATACATGTCAGGCAAGTAGTACGCCAAAATCCTGTCCATTTATTATGGTTTTACCCTCGTCATCTCTTGCTGGCATGACAATCTGACACACCCAATCCTTTGCCTCATACATGGCATACACACTTCTATAGCTGACAACATTGGCAAAACTCCCATTTATTTCCAACTATACATGTCAATAATGATTCCTATGTAACAATCGTCATGACAATGCAATGTATCAAGCTAGGCCGTGTCCTGGAATCCTCTCATCTCACACCAATATACCCACCATGCTGAAAACGCTGGCATCTCCATACAGCATTGCATCACATTTGGTGTTAATACATTTGGTGTTAATACATGTAAAAATGAAACTTTGCATTTATGAAGATGTAATATATAAAATTTATGTGAGGTAATGCAGAAATAATTAAGACAGGGACAATGTGATGGAATTTGGCTTACACCGCTATCACCATTTGACATGGGTTGACTAAAACATTTCGAGGGAAAGACCCCACAAATATGAAAAAAGACCACCAGTAAAAAGACCATTACTATTTTATCACCAGACTAAATACAATGAAATGTTTTGATTGTATGGTGGGTTTTATGCAATGTTGGAGTCAATATAGGCAGAAAAGCAAGAGTCAAAATACCTCTAAAAAAATTTCTTTGCAAATACAAACGCATTTATTTCAATGATCTGCTAGAGACCAACACACACAATCACTTACAACCACAGGCCAATTGCACAGGACTTCTAACGAGTTCACAACGCAATCTCCGAGGATGTATACAATCTAACGGTCTCCCTCAGAGCCCAGATGAAAGGGTGACATTTGACCTATGCAATATGACAAAATGGGAAGGCCTTGGTAATTCACCAAGGGGTATGCCAAATCATTAAACAAAATCACAGCTAATGAATTCAATCCGAGATAATCAATATTTGCATAATTCCTTTGAACCATGAGTAACACTGTCAATAATTTGAAGCAGGGCTAATTCCTCCATCATACAGCAAAATTCATTGATCATTGATTCTGTGCAAAGGAATTCACATCTACCTGTGGACTGTACAAGCACACGTACCAGTGTCTACACATAAGTGAGCACTGCAATGAGAAGTTGTGTCTACAGCACTGAACCAGATTTTCACTGTTTATTCTCCTCTCCTTAAAACTGAATGTATACTATTTTGATGTACATCCATTAATAAAACAAGCCCAAATATGCCTATGGCTGCGGCATCTCACAAAAAGTCCATGTCATTTTCCGCTACCTCTTCAGACCCCTATCCTTACAAGAATAATTAAACCATGTCAAGATATGGTGTCCAGAATTTGACTTTAATACTCAACAGGCTAACAGAGACATTTATTCATATGCTTGCCACAGCTAACAATCGATCAAAGATTATTATTACCTAACACCTGTAAGATTACTGTGCTACAGGAGAGTAATCAGGGAGTGATATTAACTCTGAAGGACTGAGAAAAATGGCGTGATTTTATCCTTTCTATCCAATGATATTACAGTATGATCGTTGTCAGCTGACCACAGCACTCGACTGATATTAAAACAGTATTTTTAACTTATACTGCTGATCATATTAGAATCAAACATGATTCATTAAAAGATTCAAAAGCTACTGCAGTCAATTCTAGCAGCCAACTTATGTGAATTCCTTCCATCTCTTCCTCTGTAACATGTGATTTGCTTGGGTCCTGAGTCTGCCCCAGCACAAACTTTTTTCCAATCAGTTCCCACCCTTCCCCTGGCTTGGAATTGCTTGCAAAATTAAGTTTTGAAGGATTCCTTGGTGGTCAGCTGAAGAGTCTGCTGCCACGTCATTACGGAATGTATTAACACATGTATCAGGAACATATTCACTTACACCATAGGAACCAGAACACATCAGAAGTGTTGTGTGTGGCTTATCAGTTATATTTATCCAACCCAAACATAACTACCAGATACAACGGTGGTTTTATTGCTGTTTGATGACTTGATTTATCAGATGAGAATCCCAAGAGACTGTCTAGAGGCAGTAAAATTTGCTCTTGATGGAGTTAGCTTTCACTACTGAAGGCCAATTACATAATGATTGTTTTGTATCAGGAGGCAGATCAATGGCATGTTCAAGGAACACTACCGGACAGGATTGAGTAACAAGCTGGTTGTATATAGCTGGGACAGGAAACAACTTCCTTATCAGAAGGGAAAATCCAAATTATGTCATTGGCAAAGGATAATTAGACAGGATATAATGATGTTGACAGCCAAACAACCAGTTTCTCCATTACAATTAGATCATAAAACCAAAACATCAGATTTGGGGCCATGTAGATAACTTGCCATATTCTGGGAGTACAATTTCCCAAATTTCACCACCAATGGTGCCTTAAGGCAGTAAAAGCCCGGAACAGGAACTGTCACGCTGAACAAAAGGAAATGGTTTAGTACAAGAGAGGAAGTATTATTGGAAAGTACGGAAAATATGTTCAAGGTAAATATCCTTGTGGGAATGTGAGACAGCAAATCACACCCACACCAACTCTGAATGTGAGGCAGCAACTCCCCACAACCACACCAACTCCGAATGTGAGACAGCAACTCCCCACACCCACACCAACTCCAAATGTGAGGCAGCAACTCCCCACACCCACACCAACTCCAAATGTGAGGCAGCAACTCCCCAAACCCACACCAACTCCGAATGCGAGACAGCAACTCCCCAAACCCACACCAACTCCAAATGTGAGACAGCAACTCCCCACACCCACACCAACTCCGAATGTGAGGCAGCAACTCCCCACAACCACACCAACTCCGAATGTGTGACAGCAACTCCCCACACCCACACCAACTCCAAATGTGAGGCAGCAACTCCCCAAACCCACACCAACTCCGAATGTCAGACAGCAACTCCCCACACCCACACCAACTCCGAATGTCAGACAGCAACTCCCCACACCCACACCAACTCCGAATGTGAGGCAGCAACTCCCCACAACCACACCAACTCCGAATGTGTGACAGCAACTCCCCACACCCACACCAACTCCAAATGTGAGGCAGCAACTCCCCAAACCCACACCAACTCCGAATGTCAGACAGCAACTCCCCACACCCACACCAACTCCGAATGTCAGACAGCAACTCCCCACGCCCACACCAACTCCGAATGTCAGACAGCAACTCCCCACGCCCACACCTACTCCGAGCTACTACCATGTGTCTATACATGTACATAAACTGGTCCAGCTTATGTACCAATCCAGCAAACAATACTGTGGGGACATTTCAGATTGTACTTTTCACATTTTTTACTACAAGTTATCAAACCGCTATTTCAAAAGTGCAATAATCTGTCCAATCTCTCACTATCTGCACTCCCTCTACTCTCATGTAGCAAAGCAAAGCACAAATACCATTTTTAGTCTGTTTTTCTGTTTTTGTAACCTTTTTCTGATTACCATCCAAATCACTGTCAGTATGTGTATTCAGAGCTTCCTATAAAAACACACACACCGACCCAGGAACCTCTTCCCAATGCAGTCACAGTGAGTTCAAGTCGAGCTCTGGCTGGCTTGCTCTCGAGCCTATTTATATTATTTTCAAAATCTTGTTGCAAGTGGTTTACACAATCCAAATTACCATGTTTTCCAATGCATATGTAACATAACATATTGTTTCAAATTGTTTGTGTCTGAGGGCCTCAGGGTAGATCAACCCAGTGTTGACTGAGTATACGTATTGTATTTTACCCTCTTGAAATAAAGCCATTATTATTATAAGTGCAGGGAAGGTTTGCGAGCAACCTACGAATGGTCGTGGGTTTCCCCTGTGCTCTGCCCAGTTTCCTCTGACCATAATGCTGGCCCCCATCGTATATGTAAAATATTCTTGAGTATGCCATGTTAAACACCAATCAAATACATAAAATAATACAAAAAAAATATATGCACACAGTACCAACAACCAGATTGCAAGTTCTAGGTACCAGGTGAAGGAAACTGGCTATCTCTAAAGCTCAACACAATCTTCCATTCTTTGGGGTTTGACACTGCATCTGCGCAGTGTTAAGATTTCCAAATCTACGTACACATCTTCAAAATCAACTTCTACCACGTCTGTTACTGCTGAAACTAGTTTAAACTAGTTAATATTTTATGGAAATATTTCTTCTAACTTCTATGCCTTGCACCGGGGAGTAGCATCTGAAATCTAACAAGCAAATCTTCAAACCCACGAAGATGGTTAAAACAAGGACTGTTACTGAAAGAGCAAAAAGTCAGATGGAAACATGGTGATGAGGAAACAATGGCAAAAGAATTTAATGCTTCTTTGGTAATTTAGTTATGTACAACCTAATAAAGGACTTTGGAGAAATAGATTTGTATACAGAGTGTTGAACAAATAGCCCTTGTGGTAGTTTACCTACCAGGGTATAGGCTTCAAAGGTGAAGGAGGAAAATCATTCCAAGAAAGGACTACATTCTCCAACCAGAGCCTCATACTTTCCATGTCAATGAACAGATATGTGACATCAATTCATTTCAAGATTTTCTTGTGTTAGCAGTTCCACTTTCCTGGCACCGAAGCAATTAAACATATACGCTGTATTATCATTTCTAGCTTTAAGAGAACAAAACATCTTAGTTTCACCCGTGATAGTATTCCGTAACAGAGAAATCCCCCTAGAGTTTCCTGACTCAGACAATAAACCGAACGTAAAACCCACTCACAGTATTTCCCAGACAAGTGGCTTTAAACTGGATGTATTGTAAGTTGAATCAATAGAAGGTCATTGCCCTGAATACATCGCCCAGATTCAACAACCCAGGTCAGGGAAAATGTTATTCACATTTGTAAAATGAGCCCAACTCATGACAAAATGAGCTGAACTGAATTTGATCATCTTATGAATATTGCTACTTCTGTATATATGATGTGACAATGGTAATGTTGGGCCACATAGATGACAATATCAGGAATTGGGGCTAAATTTCATTAGTTCTTCAAATCTGCAAAATTTAATACTTGGAACAAGTAATGCTGAATACAGAAATTCAGATTCATAGGTGTTTTAGGTGTGCATGGAGAATATTTCCTTCTTTTATATTAAGGAATTCCCTATATTCCATTCAATATCAAATAAAGAGAGAAATAAAAGCGGAGAGTAAAATTATTCACTATTCATATTCTCTACCTGTATGTAGCTGCATTATTTTTGTACTTCTTGTCAATTCCTGTATCTTTACATGTTCACAAGATTTATCACAAATCATTAAATTAAGGAACAGGAACACACCCGAAACAACATCTTTCATGTTCATAAAAATCTATTTAAAGGAATCTTTAAGCCTTCTAAAGGTGATTATATACTAGTATCTTTAAAAGCAGGAAATTTATAATCAATCAACTGTGACCTGGATTACTGAACAAAAAACCATTGTGGAGGCAGTAAATTTTGCTCTTGATGGAATTAGCTTCACTACTGAAGGCCAATTACATAATGATCCTTGATCAGCAGACTGATCAATGGCATGAACAAGACACACTGTCAGGCGAGATTCTGTCATTCTATGCTCCTAAAAATCTCTTTTAAGGATTGCTTAAACCCTCTGAATTTGATGATATATCTTTCCAAACAGGAGATTTGCAATCAATCAACTCTGACCTAGAGTACTGAACCAAAAGACCTTCCTTCTTGAAAATATATTGGTCCATTTCCACATGAGCTTTATTCCAACATCGCAAATGCTTGAATTAGATGGAAATCACCCGTTCACCTGCCACAGAGACTAGAATTTGGCAGTTATAACAAGACAAGGTCATGCCATTAAGCTCTCCAGGGGCTTCTTGCAGGCCTCTATAACAAGACACCTAATCTGAACCAAGACATCAGGGGTTTCTGACTTATCATTATATGACCATTTATGGTGCTCCAAGGCCAATTAATACTAATATGATTTCTGTGTACACCCAAATAAAGTGAGATGGCAGAATACTGACCATCAGGACTATAGGACATAACAAAATGTTGCACCAGTCCCACATGAATCTTTAGGGAGCATCCCCATTATACCCTGCCAACAATATTTATGGCCGATGTGACAGCGAATTTCACACCATAAAAATTGCTGAGGCTTGCACCGCTGATAGTGCAGGAGAGAATCAGTTAGAGATAAATCAACCGCTAAACTGGTGAGAAAACTGAAGCTAACCAGTGAGTTATGATCTCGTTTGGTCCTCTGCAAGACAAGTTGAACGTAAAATCATTCGTGACTGAGATAGGAGATGTCCTCCATAATTTTAACCAGTCAATCTCTGTCCAAGTTAGAGATCGTGTCCGGATTTATGTCCCACCTCAAAAGAACATGACACCTAAAACATAGCACTACATGTACTAACTAGTATTGGCTGATAAAAAGCTTCAATGACCTCACATTATTATCTTCATAGCTTGAAAAAAGCATTTCTTTCAGAAGATTTAGGCAGACGCACAACTAAGAATATGTGGCATGACAATACATAATATATAAAGGACAAGCGGATGGGCCAAGCACTGGGCATTACAAGAATGTGGACAGACGGACAGATGCCGCCCGCTTTGACAATAGTCCCCTTGGCAAAAATTGGCCTAGGGGTAATAAAAACTGGTAAAATGCTGAAAATAAAATGGCCACTGACAAAGTCTACATAAAGTATCGATATACAAAAACTATGTATCCAAATATTGAAGTCTACCAAACATATCAACAAATGTCATAATCAATGTCTTTGTGAAGAAAATGAAAAGAAAAAGGTGAGGACACACTGTTCCTTACTCTGGAGTTACGTTTCCTGAATCTGAAGATCCAATTACAAATAAATGCTTTCATTCATTCACAATGAGCTGGCATTAAATCTTTTTCCCTTTTTTCTTCAAGAATTCTTCCTACTTCCTGCCTTTTGAAATTCCCCTGAGGCCCTAAACTGCCAGGAGCTTACTCAAATCAGCTTCCCGATAGCGATCCCAGAATTACAGCAATCCCAGAATAATAGCCGTAAAAGTGGCCAATGTTTTGGCCGGGGGCTGGCAGACAGGATGTCTTGATTACTTCTTTCTCTGGCTGACAGTTATGTCTGACCGGCTTGCGGTCAAGTCACACAGAAGATCCTCAATCCAGATCAGGTGTACCATCACCATGAAAGGTGACATGCACACAAAAGATCTCTAACGCTTTCTAGAAGTCACCTTGCTGACCCCATTCTACATTGCTCTGAAAGATTCCATTTGGAAGGCCATCGCATACACATGTACAAATCAACACCGACTCAAAGCTCAAGGTTCTAATTCATCCCTTGGTGTATAATATTTCATGAATTCACAGAAATTCTTTTCATGGTCTTTGAATATACAACAAAGGTATTTCTTTTCTTTGAATTTCTTTATATTGATTGGTGTTTTATGCCATACTCAAGAATATTTCACTTATATGATGGTGGCCAGCATTATGGTGAGAGGAAACTAGGCAGAGCCCAGGAGAAACCCACAACCATCTTTTCTTTACAAGTTTGCTTACAATATAGTGGGGTTGTGGGAACAATCACATCCCCTTCCCGGACATTAAGCATCATAGGTTTACATCTGCCATTAAGGAAAAATACCAAGGATTTGTGTCTCAAAGCAGCTGCAAAGGCTTACATGTACACTGGTCACAAGAATCAAAGGGGCATTTGCAATGTCATGGTGAATAGGCCAATGTAATGTTTACAACCTTCCTGGACTTCATTGCCATCATCAATCACAACACAAATATACAGCCCGTACATGCCAACATTTCACCCTTTTCCACCAAGGAGTCCTTTTTTGGCAGTGCGTCCTTCACACTTAATTCTTCAAGTTTTTCACACTTAATTCTAAAGTAATGAGGACAGGAGGGTTGATCCGTAGGAACACTAAACAGGATTTCACCCTCACATTTTTTCCTTTTATCAAGTGTTTTGAGTGCTTCTGCCCTTTGCTAAAATCTAAATTAAAACGATTCTCTTACAGTGGCCTACCTTACCGAGTCAGATGACCTTTACGTGACATGGCAGCAAGCCCTGTTGTGACTGCTTAGCAGCTGTTGTCTGGCTGATTCCCTAGAGTGCATTTAACCGCTTACATGGGACACTTAATTATCAATGCCAAGAAGTGCTTTAACACTAACACTAAACCACAATTAACTTTACGACACAACGTCATGCATTCTCCTGACAAAGCTGGAGACACACTTATGCACTATAACCTACAGCTGTACCACACGTTCTTCCTCTATACATATAAATTACTGTTCTTTAAATTCTTATGTTTTGCAATCACTTATTTAAGGGCTTTAATGCTCTACTGTTTTAATCTACTGCCCATTTTTTATTGATCTTCCGTTCAGCCTTCAATTACACTACTGGACAAAATGAAACAGGAAGAAGAAGGATACAATCATACATAAAGTAAGCAGAAACATGTATATACTGTACCTTTGCGTATATCAAGTAAAAAAATCAAGGAACTTGGTCATTAAGTAGAAGTTAGGGAAGTGAAAATGACCAGCCAGTAATTTTTCTGGTTATTTTTATACATATGGTCATGTATTTGTAGTTTTAAAAACCCTGGCAATCAGAGGTTGTGACCAGCTAGATTATGGCGTCTCCATTTGACAAGCCATTTGACAGATCATTTTGTCGAATTGGAATGTGATCAAAGCACTTGTCCATGCCTGTAGTTTGTTTCACATCATCTGAATGGCAATTTCATGCTGATTCCAAATATGGTCATCATTATTTTGGGGCATTTTTTTACAGTGATTAAAATAGAAATAAAGGCTGAGGTGCTTTTTTTTCCCCTCTTCCTCTTTCTTAGCGGCTAAACATGCTGTAACTGTTATGTTTTCATACTAAATACAGATACAGGTGTTGTACTACATTTATATTCATGTAGACTGTAGACATACAACAATCAGAGGATGTTTTACAGGTAAAAAGAATCTCTGACGTCACTGTTCTCCAATATGGTCCATTTTAATCACTGTAAAAAAAACGCCAAAAAATAATGCAAGACTGTATTTGTAATCAGCAGGAAACTGCCTTTCATTTGACGCGTACTTTCTAAAAATATGATCTGCTCTTTTAATTTTCTTTGAAGTTTGACAAGGTACAATGCCACAGCGCGCAGCAATTCATCAAGAATGTTCAAAACATCAGTTTTTGCTGTACAGCTTAGAGGTATGTAATGCTGCAGACACTTCATCTCTATCCTTGCATGTGGTCTAATCTAAACACAACTAAATGGAACTAGTCTGCTGTTCAATTACAAAACATGCAAAAGCCGGAAGAAAAATCTGTAGAATTTATGTGTTATCAACAGTTTCTGAGGATGTGTCAAGAGACAAAGAGAAAGTCCAAAACAGGTCAAAGAACCTATATGTAACACAGCATAAATGCTAAAAATAACCTAAATATCAGTTGTCACATTAGGTTCACCTGCAGAACAAAAAGAGTACAATCAGCCACAAGAAACCCTAAATTCATTTATCTCACAGAAACAGAACGTTCTAAGATCAGGAAACCCATGACAAATTACTGTCAGCAACTGGCATCAATAGAGGGAGCATTTTGGGTTCCAAAGCCAAGAGTGATAGTCAATCTTCTGTACAGGTATAATTTGACCAATGTTAGACGGTTTCCTTGATGGAACTGTTTTTAATTACAAACCCAGCGGGTTTACGAACACCCGCCACCAGAATTAGCACACCTGTGTCAACGAGACGACAAAGACAACGATATCCACACTTGACAGAAATCATCCTAATTGCACACCCTGCCCTGTCAAACAAAAGTCACCTATGCAAATGACCAAAGGTAATACAGTATACTCACTGGTTGTTTTTACATGTCCTTTTGAAAATAATTTTCTCTGCAGTTTTGGCAACTGGATCTCATATTATATTTAGCGCACCTTAAACACTGTGTCAGACGTAGGCATTTTTACAGCAATGTAGGTCTTCTGAACATAAGTCAAAATCCATTTTGATTTGTTTTCCAACTAATATATAGTTAGCTCCATTAAAAACATGGGGGTAGAGTGTGCAATGAATTTCACTGTTACCTGACTTAATTGATTCCATTGTTAGCACATTATAACTGATTCAATTTTTGTAGAAATGCATGTGTGAGGTATTACCTTAGCTGCAAATTAATCAACATTTTAAAAAAAACAAACTGATTGATAATTCGGCATATGTGCAAGCATTTGTTACGCATGTGGTTTAATGGCGCTAAGTATACACATGTGTCTTTTTCAATGTTTGTAGTTCCTATTTTTGACCACGCAAGGGCCATATCTAGTGCTAATTTAGTTGCAGAAAACATTCGGTTGCCCAAATTAATCAAGTTGTCTTAAATTTATGAATGATTGGATGAAGCTCTCAGAGAGTATAATTTTGGTTTCATGTTATAAAACTTCTTTACAAACAATTGCAATGCCACCTAGAATTTCTTTCTAGGTATATCCCTGCCCTCATAATCGATATATAATCAAACATTCTGAAACTGATTGATTTATGAGTAGGCACATGGATGTGTTGGAGCGGGATTGAGGCAGTACATCCACCTATGTACAGAGCAGGCAAAGTTCTCTTTTATCAAGCAGTCAGACGAAGCTAACTGTATTGCCAAAGCTAATAAAGAAATAAAGTACCGGTGCTGACAGCGTCTGGAGCATGGATCAAAGTCTACCAAATGTTTTTGATCTCACTCGGTCCCTCCATAACCTTTATAGTCACGGTGAATATATGTGAAAAACACCAAAATTTCTGTCAGACATATTCTTCATATGACTCCAATGAACAAAACTGATCTGAGACGGGGAAATCCAGACAAACAAGAAAGATGACAGTTCAGCCAGCTCCTGGTGCACCTGGTGGCACTGGGAGCCATATCTCTGGACTTACTTGAAGCACTCTTGTGAGATAAACTGTGCTTTATATACATCATAAAATATGAATAAACCAATGACTCCACCATCTATAAAACAGACTCAATGGGCTGAAGTAATTGATGGAGACATTTAAAATACACCCTCATTTATATCAACATTATCAAGTGCATTTCATTAATGAACCACAAATGTCACTGTACCCTCGTAGTAACTCAAGAATTTATAATGAGGAATAAAATTTTAACAATCCATCCTTGAATGGACAACAAAAGAATAGCAAATCTAATAGACAGGAACTAGACCATTCTTAAAAGCTAGCTGGGCGTAACCCAAACCTATGAGAAGAAATAGGTTCTGTCAGTAGGGAATTCATTTTTTTTTTCTGGGAACCGAACAGCTGACTTGGTCACCTGCTTAGTCACAGCTCAACAGAGGCCTGGCTGATAACAGTAAGTGAAAATCATGATCTTTCTGAAATGCATGTACAACATATCTATCAACCAAATGTTACACCTGTAGCTTAATGTAAATAGAATGTTTCAATATGCACAGTAGGCGATAAGCTCACAGATAGAATCAACGTCATATCCTATCTCCTGTCTATATACAGCAAGCAAATGAAACAAAAACCGGCACCACCGTCCAAGGCACACTGACATCACACTCTTTCCCATTGGATTTCTAATTATTTTTAAGAAAAGGACTGATTCTAAAGTTTGCTGTGAATAAAATGTGAGAGTCAAAAACTTTGTGACAGGCTCTAAATAATTACAGAATTAGAGGCCACATCAAAAAAGTGCTCCTAAAAAAAATCAATATTCTTGAAACAAAAAAGATGTCTTGATTAAGCTATGCGCTACATTTGCAAAGATTTTCGAAGGCATTGTTATCCTTCTGTTTGAAGGCTAAAAGTGCAAAGCCTCTCAATGTCATAGTGAAGAACACCGTTATGGGAAGCCTGTGGACAACACACCTGACACCACCTTTACATGTTTGCTCTCTCAGACGAGGTCATCTCCTCTTAATGACAAACAGCTCACGCATCAATGTTGCAAACATCCAGCTAAGTAAGCAAGAAGATCATGGTTGGAGTACACTCCTGAATGCAAAGATCATGGTTGGAGTACACTCCTGAATGCAAACTGTTTGTTTCGCAGGATCAATCACAACATGCACTGATTGCAACTGCATGGATTGCTTAAACATCGTCTTTGTCTGTATATCACAGAAGATGTTTGATGAACAGAGTGTAGCCATGGCAATGATGTAAATCCACCACTTGTTACATAATAAAAATCGATACGTTATTTACAAAACTGCTATAAACAGACAGATCTTAGTTGTGTGGGAAAAAAAACATGCAAAAGCATCAAGATTCCGGGAAGAACAATTCAGCCTTAGCAACAGAGCATTAACGGTACACTGTTTAGAAAACTGTCGCAAACAAACAGATCTCACTCCTGCGAGAACAAGGACAGAGACAAAGTATCTAAGATTCACAGTGACATTAATAACAGCATTTTGTTTACA